>JZKD02S1880084.1:167296-228653 GCA_000966675.3 Picea glauca | reverse complement strand
TATTATTAAACATCTTGGTAAAAAAATTTACAATCAATATTGAACAGAACTCAATATAAACCCAATCTCATAAATATCACAGCCATATGTACGATGTTTTAAATTGGAAACATTCACATGGATTTTAGGATGAACCAACATTTTTATCTTATTAGTCCCTGCCTAATTACCCGGTGCTTCATGTTGCATTAATTGATATATTTCATAAAAAATTTAAATTGTATTATAAGGTTCTTATTAATATATCTATTATTTTAAATTTTTATAAAAAAACAATATTTTTTCCTATTTTCTTAAATTTTGGGATTGAATTTTGGATTGACTAAAATCATTTGGATGTGACATTATTTGTATGCAAATATTTTAAATTATTTCCTAAAATTAAAAATTATTTTATAAAACAAAATTATATCATTGGTTATTTTGGAGGCTTGGGTTAAGTCACTTCATTCTCTAGACATGTTGCAGTGGATGAGCATGTAGCAGCAGTCGATACTCGCTACTGTGGCTATCTGCATGCATTCCAAACATTGCAGTGGATGCTTGCTCTGGAAACTAATAGTCCATGAAAGCTCCAAGCGTTGGACAAGTCTGGGTTGAAGGCTTACAGGTTGAAGTCTTACATTGAAAAGATCGATTCCATCAGGCCACTAAAAGGCCACTCATCATTGGAGCAACAAGAATTTTCTAGGGAAACAGGCTTGCTCAACAAAGTCGACATGTTGGGTTATGTTGTTCCGGAGATTACACTTAAGGGTCAAAGAGTAATGTCAAGGCATCAAGAATTTAAGGAATGTTTTAAAAGGTGTTTTTTCTTCCATTAATTATATAAGAATTAACCCTTAAATGAAATTAATAATTGAACAAGACAGAGGCCGTGTTTCGTCGTCTCAGTCGAGTAATAAAATCAAGTGATGTGAGAGTAATAAAATCAACTCTGGCGTATTACCTGGTGCTTCCTGTTGCATTAATTGGTACATTTCATAGAAAATTTAAATTGTATTATAAGGTTCTTATTAATATATCTATTATTTTAATTTTTTTATAAAAAAAACAATATTTTTTCCTATTTTCCTAAATTTTGGGATTGACTTTTGGATTGACTAAAATCATTTGGATGTGACATTATTTGTATGCAAGTATTTTAAATTATTTCCTAAAATTAAAAATTATTTTATAAAACAAAATTATATCATTGGTTACTTTGGAGGCTCGGGTTAAGTCACTTCATTCTCCAGATATGCTGCAGTGGATGAGCATGTGGCAGCAGTCGATACTCGCTATTGTGGCTATCTGCATGCATTCCAAACGTTGCAGTGGATGCTTGCTCTGGAAACTAATAGTCCATGAAAGCTCCAAGCATTGGACAAGTCTGGGTTGAAGGCTTACAGGGTGAAGTCTTACATTGAAAAGATCGATTCCATCAGGCCACTAAAAGGTCACTCATCAGTGGAGCAACAAGGATTTTCCAGGGAAACATGCTTGTCCAACAAAGTCGACACATTGGGTTATGTTGTTCCGGAGATTACACTTAAGGCTCAAAGAGTAATGTCAAGGCATCAAGAATTTAAGGAATGTTTTAAAAGGTGCTTTTTCTTCCGTTAATTATATAAGAATTAACCCTTAAATGAAATTAATAACTGAACAGGAAAAAGGTCGTGTTTCGTCGTCCGAGTCAAGTAATAAAATCAAGTGATGCGAGAGAAATTTACAAAACTGCTAAACAAAATGAGGCATCAATGACAGATGAATCTTACCTTGTTCACAATAGAAGAAAATATAGAATGCACCCTTGAAAGGATATAAGATACAATGATCCAAGTAGCTTGCAGATCTTGTATTTACTAATAGAAAATACATAGGAAAAACTGGTTGCTTATTAAATAACCGATAAAATGTGATTATAGTAGATGTTATACTAAATTGTAACCACTCACTTATCAAGGAGTGACATAAAGAAAACTAGAGATATGGAATACAAAAGAAGCACATATCTCAAACTGCACAAAATTTGGAATCCCTATTTGCACTTGTATTAATACTCACAAAAGGATGAGTTTTCTTAGTTACAATATGACAAGAAGCAGCCTGTGTTAAGTCTTTAGACTATGTATTTATACAAAATGTTCTCAACCCTAAGCAGTTGGAATTCTCATAATTTGAAAAGAGTAGATATTACAATATGTGAAATTTGAAACGTTTCACTTGCATCTCCCCTATCTCTTCGCCGCGCTGGCAGAGATGTTTCTTCTTCTTGTTATTGAGCTCAGAAACAACTAGTCTCTAAGGATGATCTGAGTACATGATATTCCCACGTCGTCTCATTTTTTCCTAGACATGTTGGCTTTCCTTTGCTTGACACATTGCACACATTTTCCTACGAACTGCACCACCAATCTGGAAGGCTCTGTTGTGTCATTCGCCTCAAAAGTATATAACTTCTTTTCTAAGGAGGCAACCTATCTTCCATTCTCCTGTATTCTGAAGATATAGACTGTAGCTGCAGACTAGGATTGACTATCCATTTATAAATATGTGTAATATCAATTTGTTTCAACTACAAGATTTCAGCTCGAGCCTCTTCCATGTTTGTCTTGAAGTTAAGTTGATTTTTTGCTATGTCTACTTGCCCCGGGACTTTAGAGATATTATCTTTTTCGAGGCCTATTGACTCTTTATCGAGTGAATGAAATGATTCTTCACAATCTTTCTTCACCTCCTTAGCTAATGTTTTACTTTCAACTATGTTAGCTTCCCAGGTTTTCAGGATTATATCGCCTTGAGTTTGCTCAGAAAGAGACAATCTCGAGACCATGGTTACTTCCTCTTTTGCTGATGACACAACTACCTCTTGTAAAGAAGCTCGAGCTACAATGGCCTCTCTCTCTCCTTTAGGCATATGTTATTTAAAGATTGGTCTACCACTCGATAATGGTTTTGGACAACTTCTATCTTAGTAAAAAGGCTTTGTTGTGATGTTTCCAGTTTCTCGCGCACCTCCAATGCCAAGGATTGGAAAACCTCCATATCTACAGTTGTGTTCTCAATCAAGTTTATTTTGGCCTGTAGTTGTTTTACCAACTCTCCCTACTGAATGGCCCATTCTCTACTTGTCTGTGCATTCTTATGCATTTCATCGAGACTGAATTTGAGTTGCTGAATTTCCTGTCTGTCACAGGCTCTAATCTTCTCAAAACCCCTATTCATCTCATCTCTTACACTCTGTTCCATTGTCTTTAGTTGACATTGCAACTGACTTACCAGCAGGTCCTTATGCTTCAATTGTTCCTTCAAATTCCCAACTAAATATCGATTTTCTATGGCAAAATCTCCCAATGAGCCTGCCACTTCCATAGCGAAGTCTGCCTCTTCTAAGGCTTGTCCATCCAAAAGCACCATGTGTTTCTTGACAGGTGCACCCTCCTTTTGGTGTGTTTCTCTTTTTACTAGAGCTCTCCTCTTCTTTCTGAAGAAGAAGTCGTAAGGAGGCATCTCTTCGACCGAAATAGGAGTAAGATCTTCTATGAACACTACTTTGACGCTTAGGTTCCCCTGACTGATTTGTAAAGGGGTCAAAGACATAATAGGCTCACCTATTTGGGTGGTCTGTGGCTGCCTTGTTGTATCAGTAGCTGTATTTTCTGGTGTAGACAACGATGCATCCTCTCCCTTTTTTATCAGAACTTCAGTCTGAGCCTTATTTTGATCATCAGGTTGATTTGATGGTGCAGAATTTTCCCTCTGTGTCAAAACCTCCCTTTTCACCAAATCTTCCTGAATGTTTAGCCCACTGGAACTTCCTACTTCTAACTTCTAGGTTCCAACTGCATGTGTGGATGGAGATGTCATAACTTCTCCCTGTAATACTTTGGGCAGACTGTTTCTTCAGTATCTCTAAAAATTATGTAGCTCGACTAATTCATTTGGAGCTAGAGTCTAGGCTCGGCTCATCACCTCCTGGTAAGATCTTTCCCCTCAGAATATCTCATCCTGTGGGGAATTTTCATGCTCATACCTCTTCATATTGTAGAGAGTCATGTGATTTCCTATGACCTTATGTGGATCGTGTTTCTTGAATTCAATGTTTATAAGCTTAATGTCCTTTAGGGCCGTGACCTTTACCTTTGAGTGGCCAAAATCTAACAGTGAAAAAGTACCAACCTGCAAAGGAAAGGTGGGCCACACCTTTTTATGCGTTTCCTTGAGCTCCTTACTGATTCCTCCTAGCACAGTTTGATGTGCTACCTCTCGGCACACCAATCGATTTGGTAGGAACATTGGTAAGGCATGTGGAGGAACAGAACATCCAAAGACTCTGATATAAGAGAAGTGTTCTTCAATGTACCAATCAACTATCTTTCCCAGGTTAGCCACTATATGGTTTGAAATCCTGGGGGGTGGGAAACCGTATATAGCGATATGCATCAACACCACCACATAGTTGTAGATTCTGTTATCACCTTAACAATTTTTATATTGGGATCTAAAAATTTCATAGATTCAGCGAGACGCTATACCACAGTAGAGGTGTGATAGTTTAGGGCGCTTCGCTATATCTCATGGCATATGAACGAACATAGCGAAGGCAGGAAGGGAGTAGCTCAGCGGACCGTTGATCTTGAAGAATCTTATATCCACGGTTGAGGCCCACATCGGAACAACAAATAGAATGAAACTTAACATCGCAAAGGCAGACTGGGAAAACCACTCTGGCTTTGATGAGGAACGTGTGGTGCTCTTATACACGCATCGGGGGAGACAGTGGATTGCCCGAAATCACTTTTCCCATGGCCTCGATGTCATGTGGTTCAAAATGTCACATCAATAACTTGCGGGAAGAATGGCGGTTGGTTAGATCACCTCACATCACTGATCCAGGTACTTTCCTAGATGACATACCAAAAGGACGTCGTTGCATAACTAACTCGAAGCTCATCATTCGAAGTGGATTGATAAAGCGTGGCACACCAACGTACTATGACATTAATTCGTGATCAAAGTACAAAAACCATCAAATCTCAGATATGAAATCATTTTATCCTATTCTGGGAAATTGCCATCTTATGCGTAAGAAAAACAAGCTCCGCCTGTGTTCCTGAAATTCTGTAAATTCAAAGGGTGGCCAAATCAAGGTCTTTGCAAAGTCCGAAAGGTATGGATAATACCCATCAAACGATGTTTGGCGCGACTGGGTTCTCAACTAATGTACCAAGTAGGTCAATAAGTAAGAATGAAAGATGGGTCTTGCATATACTGGTGACTAAATTTCATACCGAACCTGAAACTAAGACAGAGTCGGGAGTCAAATTAAACCCTGTTATGAGGGATCTCGTCATAAATGAACACGCAGACAACACCTGCCACCCAGCCGCAAAGAAGAAGAGGAGAAAAAGGCAGAGGACAAAGGCCAAAACCGATATGATAGAAAGCGTTGGGGAAAATCTCGATTGGTGGAGTACCTTGGAGGAGGAAATCGCCAAGATGAAGTGAATCCTCAGGTAAAATTTTGGTGTAGTTCAAAATTTTTTGGACAGATGTCGGCTTAAGAAAAGGGAGTCCTGATATGACAGACTGTTTACTAACGGTCCCTTTACATAATACAACTGTTCTTCCTTTTTGTAACTTGTATCCATTTTTAGAATTATGAGGAAGTCAGAACGTTTTAAATTCCACACGAAATCCCTCTATATATGCTTGGCCTCACGAGTATAGAAGAAGGAGAGAAAGGGGGAGCTTGCCCTCTGTGCAGGAAAACTTTGTAAATCTCTGGGGCTGGAATGAATACATGGATGCAAAGGCAGATTTTGGAATTTTTATGAAAAGATTCTAATGGGTGGTGTTATGAGTCTCGTTTTCTCTCATAGTGTGATTCCTGTTATTTTGTATTTCATTTTTCTTTCTTCTGTCTAATTGAGAAATTAAAGTCCATAATTCATTATTCAATGCTCTCGGCTTGACGATTTATACTATGTTTGTCTCTTCTAAACCATTTCAGAATTAATTACTATAATGCTCTGATAATAGTTTTGTGTTTCTTTTCTTTTGATACCATCTAAATTTTCAAGCATAAACTCAGAAGTCACTTCCTCATTTAGCCTTTTTCTCTTAATTGTTTTCATGATTTGGCAATGCATCCTACATTCTTGACCCGATAGCCCAAAGGTCATCTTCAACTCTTCAATTTTTTTATTAAAAACCTCAAAACAGACCAAATCTAGCCACCGATTTCCATAGATATATCAAGTGACATGAGAGAGCCCTCTCTGAGTTGAGCAGGCTAGTGCCTCAGCTCTAAAGCTGGTTGAAACAGTTACCCCTGTCGTATGTTTTGAAAATCGAGCAGATTTATAGGGTGCTAACATTTTGGCGCCATTATCGGGGATGAAATTTAAAAAAAAAATCCTTGGGAAGAACGACATGGTTGAGTTCTAAGGTCTGAGAGCGACAGACACTTAGGCACACATTGGCTGTATTCCTGCTATGGCGACTCCACTTCGGTTCGAAGGAGACTCCACAAATAAAAGAATCCTGAATTTCCAAGAGGCGACCCTGCTCTTAATGCTTCAAGTGCAAGACAAAAAATTCATTGAAAGATGAAACCCCTTGACAGGGGCGAGGAAAGGCATCATGAGGGAAAACAGGTACTCAAAATGGGACCTCTTACAAAGCATTTTACTTTTCATTTTAAGTTTCCTTTTCTCCTTCCTTGAACATGCCAAACAAACTTTATTTTACCTATTGTATCTTAATAATGATCATGAAAGACTTGAAATTATATTTCCTCCTCTATACGTTGCACATGCATACCCTCACCTTGTCGTTGGTTCTGATAAAAAAATTTCACCTGGGCCATGCAATGACAATGACCAATTTGATGAATCCTGTGAGACTCAGACCAATGTTTCTCCCACTGTTCTTGGTCTAACACCCCCTAAGGCCCGACATAGATATATACCCTTAAATCTACCCCAAACCCTTCATGATTTACCTCCAAATTACTATGAGTACCTACCTATGTTCGACGGAGAATCAGATATCATCTCGGACGAAAAGCACATTCAAGGGTTTGAGAATTTTATAGATTTATTCGAGATTGACCATGATGATGTGTGTATGAGAGTTTTCTTTCAATCCTTTAAAGGAGACACCAAACATTGGTTCAAACATTTGCATCCAGAAACCATCAGCTCATGGGTAGAATTGAAGAAGGTATTCTTAAAGTTCTAGGGAAGAGAGAAATCCTTAGATCAACAACTCAATGAGTTTTATGCCTTGAAAAGGCACAACAATGAAGCTATTTGTGTGTTTAGTAGAAAATTCTCTAGCATCTATTATAATCTGTCCGAAGAAATTCAACCATCTGAAGCTGCTGCCATGCTCCATTATGCAACTACTCTTCATCCAAAATTTTCTTTCCTCCTGATGGAAAGAAGACCCGAGTCCTTACAATAAATGTTTAGTGATTCTCAGGACATTCAACAAAACATCCAAGCATGTAATCCGATCCAAAATGAGGATTTGAATGCTCAAGAACATGAAAGCAAATGTGAACAAGAAATAGTTGATTGGAATTTTAAGCACATAATTGATGATATCATAGGTTCTCGTGAAGCTTCCAATGGAAATAATTTTGCAAAGAACTGTATTCCACTTGTTGAGAGAAGGGATGTCGATCTAGCTTCTGATCTGTCCCATGATAAGAAGGGGACTTATAATTTTATGTATTTATTCGTAGACAGTCAAGAAGATGAGTTTGCAAATCAGTCTGTTGAAGAGCATGTTGACGTCCCAGAGTTGTTCTTGCTAGATGATATTGCATATGCTACTGATTTACCTATATATGATGAATATGATGACGATTGTGATGATGAATCCTTAGAGCAACCAACTACATGTCCCCTATCAGAATTTTTCTTCCAACGGTGTAATGAAATGACTCAACCTACATATCATAGTTGCAAAGAAGAAAGTGTTGAATTAGCTGAAGGAAATTCTTTACCTTTATTCTTTTCTTCATTCAGATTGTTGAAAGAAAATCCTAAGATCATCATTGAGGAGAGTAAATCTGTGCTTATGAAAAACCACGCTAAACCAATGAAGCAGAAGGACAAGGTATCACAACACTCTTTTCGTGTACCTAAAAATCCTATCACTTGCGCTAAAATACAACCATCTGTTGGGGATAAAATCGAAGACGGTTTCAAATCAGGTAGGACAACTCTACCATTATGTTTTGCTTCCTTTGAATTATTGAAGGAAAATATTTGTAGTATCTCAGGTCAGGAATCCTCCAAGCATGAGCGGAGTGATGATGATAATATTATGAATGATCACATAAAGGGTCATGTCAACTCAAATTTGCAGTCTATGTTCAACTATTAGCCTGAAAAGGAAGAAGAAGTTGCTCTAGAAAGTGTTGTTCAAGGTCATTTTCTCTCTCCCGAAATCAATATAGATTCTCAACATGAAAATGTGTTTCAAAGTATTTTCTCTTCCCTTGAGAATGACGTCATGGTTCAATTTTTAAACAACATAGACATGGATGAAGATTCTAAAACTGCATCTATGGAAGTCTCCAACAATAAAAAAACAAATGACATTGATTTTCGGGAAAGAAACGAAGCAATATATGCCACTTTTCCATTAGAAATACATAAAGATAGTAAAGAGGTAGTGGTTTTATTTGAGTCATTTGAAAATCAGGGTTTTGAAAATTCATCCATGGGAATTCCAAACTGTGAAATAATGCACGTTGTTGGCTTTTCACATTTGATAGAAGATTATGAGCATGAACTTATTTCAATTAATTCGTTTGAAAGTCAAAATGGTGGTACTCAAACAAATTCCCAGAAATTCAATGAAACCAAATCAGAGTTGTTTGATGAACAAGAGGATAGCCTTGATGCATATTATATGGCTGTCATATTTGAAGATGTGCAAGAATATATGAATATTTTTGTTGATATGCATGGACAAGAAGAAAAACCTATCATTTCCATTTCATTTGAAAATGTTCTCAGAACAGAAGAAATAGGGCAAAAACAACTAACATTGATGAAAGATGCTTGCCTTTCGGTTTTTTCTCATCAAGGAGAAATGATTTTTCATGGTTTTCAAGATCCAGTGGCCATCCTATTATAGTATTCAGTGAAGGATGGTTTTTTTTCATTCATAAGCTCTTATTTTGGATTCAATTTATTTTTTCAGCCGCCATCTTTTACATTTTTCTACCAGCTTAAGGGAAATGTGAACAAAGGAAAATCAGGAAGCCAATTGCTTGATTGGCTGCATTGGCACTTTAGCATCACTTGATTGAGTGGTCATCCCAACAATTTTAGGGTAGGTAGGGATGTGAAAATAAGCTTGTCGGTCAAGCATTTTCCAATTTGAGTTTTCTAGCACTAAATACAATCAGTTTTCAATAATGTACTCAGATGTCCCGCATGCAGTTGGAAGCAGTGCACAAAGCTTGGTAGGAGCAGGGTACACACATGTTTCAGGAACAACCCAATGGATCAGGCACTGGGTCTACGAGTTCTTTTCTACCTCATTGGGAGGATAACATCCCCAGTTGGAGCCAATGTTATCACCTTAACAATTTTTATATCGGGAGCTAAACATTTATGAGGTTCAACGAGACACTATACCATAGTAGAGGCATGATAGTTTAGGGCACTTGGCTATATCCCACGGCATATGAAAAAATATAGCGGAGGTGGGAAGGGAGTAGCTCGGTGGACCATCGATCTTGAAGAATCTCAGATCCATGGTCGAGGCCCACATCGGACCAACAAATAGCACGAAACTTAACATCGCAAAGGTAGACTGGGGAAAACCACTCTAGTTTTGATGAGGAACGCGTGGCGCTCTTACACATGAATCGGGGGAGACAACGGATTGCCTGAAACCAATTTTCCCATGGCCCCGATGTCACGTGGTTCAAAATGTCACATCAATAAATCGCAGGAAGAATGGCGGTTGGTCAAATCACCTCACATCACTGGTCCAGGTACTTTCCCAGATGATGTACCAAAAGGACGTCGTCGCATAACTAACTCGAGGCTCATCATTCGAAGTGGATTGATGAAGCATGGAACACCAACGTACTGTGATAGTAATTCATGATCAAAGTACAAAAACCATCAAATCTCAGATATGAAATCATTTTATCATATTCTGGAAAATTGCCATCTTATGCGTAAGAAAAACAAGCTCGACCTGTGTTCCTAAAATTCTATAAATTCAAAGGGTGGCCAAATCAAGGTCTCTGCAAAGTCTGAAAGTATGGATAATACCCATAAAATGGTGTCTGGTGCGACTGGGTTCTCAACTAATGTACCAAGTAGGTCAATAAGTAAGAATGAAATATGGGTCTTGCAGATACTGGGGACTAAATTTCATACCGAACCTGAAACTAAGACAGAGTCGAGAGTCAAATTAAACCCCGTTATGAGGGATCTCATCATAAATGAACACACAGACAACACCTTCCACCCAACCGCAAAGAATAAGAGGAGAAAAAGGCAGAGGACAGAGGCCAAATCCGAGATGATAGAAAGCATTGGGGAAAATCACGATTGGTGGAGTACCTTGGAGGAGGAAATCGCCAAGATGAGGTGAATCCTCAGGTAAATTTTTGGTGTAGTTCAGAAATTTTTGGACAGATGTCAGCTTAAGAAAAGGGAGTCCTGATATGACAGACCATTTACTAATGGCCCCTTTACATAATACAATCGTTCTTCCTTTTTGTAACTTGTATCTCTTTTTAGAATTATGAGGAAGTCGGAACGTTTTAAATTCCACACGAAATCCCTCTATATATGCTTGGCCTCACGAGTATAGAAGAAGGAGAGAAAGGGGGAGCCTGCCCTCTATGTAGGAAAACTTTATAAATCTCTAGGGCTAGAATGAATACATGGATGCAAAGGTAGATTTTGGACTTTTTATGAAAAGATTCTAATGGGTGGTGTTATGAGTCTCGTTTTCTCTCATAGTGTGTGGTTCCTATTATTTTGTATTTCATTTTTCTTTCTTCTGTCTAAATTGAGAAATTAAAAGTCCAGAATTCATTATTCAATTCTCTCGGCTTGGCGATTTAGACTATGTTTGTCTCTTCTAAAACATTTCAGAATTCATTACTATAATGCTCTGATAATAGTTGTGTGTTTCTTTTCTTCTGATACCATCTAAATTTTCAAGCATAAACTCAGAAGTCACTTCCTCATTTAGCCTTTTTCTCTTAATTGTTTTCATGATTTGGCAATGCATCCTACATTCTTGACCCCATATCCCAAAGGTCATCTTCATCTCTTCAATTTTTTTATTAAAAGCCTCAAAACAGACCAAATCTAGCCACTGATTTCCATAGATATATCAAGTGACATGAGAGATCCCTCTCTGAGTTGAGCAGGCTAGTGCCTCATCTCTAAAGCTGGTTGAAACAGTTACCCCTGTCGTTTGTTTTGATAGCTGAGAAGATTTACAGGGTGCTAACAGATTTCATAGAATAAGTCCTTCGCTTTATCCTCCCACATCTTGGAGTGATATAAATGTATCGGTTCAACGCTTCTCGGAGTCCATCTCCAACCCATTAAAGGAAATGACATCATATAAAAAATGACAACCATGAGGTATGCCGACATGTAAAATGGGGCAGGTCGTTCTTTGGCTTTCAATGACTGATATTTCCTTGGCCAAACTGTCTGATAATATCTTGGCCCAATTGAAAGAAAAACCCTCTGCAACTTCATGCATGATCGTTACCCATGATAATAGGAAGTGAGTAGAGTTTTCTTTCCCAAAAATTCTACACATAATCATGGCCACATATATCATATGGATGTCTAAGGATGCAGTGGCGTATATGTTGTGGGTGTCTGCTCTAAATTTCTCAGGGCATGCCCACCAATCCTTCATCAATTCAGGGTAATTCTTTACACCTTGTGGGCACTCTTCTTCATCGAACTCCTTTAAGAAAGAGACATTTTAATTGTGTTTCAATGTTGAGGACAATTTGTACATCACCTGGATATGGTTTGGTCGGAAAGATCCGGCAACAAATTTTTGTGAATTGTGGATGGTCCTGGTCAATACGTCGACGTTCTTTAAGGCCCAACCTATCATGTCGTTATACAACATGTGTCTCGGCCGTGTGGATATCTTATACAACTCTGATTGGGCTACGTATTTGAGCTTCGTCATGTGAGTTTTGGTCCCCTCATAATCTGACTCTTCTGGAAAGTTTCTTAGCTCATATTCTAGGATATCACAGGCCTGCATCCAAGTTCTTATGGTCTTCACAACTCTCGGTGATGTGTCCGAGATGATATCTGTGTTCTGGCTCGATCTCTCACCATCTGCTTTAACCATTTTCCGCGGAGCCATGATAGTAGTAAAATTAGAATTGTGTTACCTATCACAGAAAATGCGCAAAACTTATTATCTTGCTAAGCTTGCTCTGTGAAAAGTGCGAATGGAATTTAGAATGCAATATATTTTTTCCTTAAGTGCATCAATTTTGTGTATACCTTCACTGACAATGTGTTTACATCCCTTAATGAAAATATTTTGGGCGGTGATTCGAGATCTTATTTGAAATCATTTGCTCTAGATCAACTATTAATGTCATTAATGTTTGGTAGTTCATGATTGGGATATGCATAGATGAAATTTGTATTTACCCGAACTATGATTCAACAAAAAATTAACATGAGCTAATAGTGTTTAACTTGTTAATTAATCATATTTGACCTTAACTCTTTTCAAGCCTTCGGACCTCGGGGTATCCGATAACAACTCGATATATGATTTCTGAAGCTTGAAATCACAAAATGATTGATTATTCGCTAATTGTATTTAATATTTAATTAACTCCGTTTAACGCTTAAGACATTTCGAGAGTTTGGGTTTCATGAGTTTAGGATGCGATGGATGGTGGATATCCGAACTTCGAGTGTGTGAAGCTATTAATTACCTTTAATTGAGATTAGTTTATTTAACCAAGCTTCAATATTTTGGGGCTTCACGTTTCGTGTATTTGTAAGTTAGATCTTCTGTCATTTTCCCGAAGGGCCGCTTCCCGTAATGACATGTTAAATTTTAGGAGGGAATATGTGTATATGGTGACTAGGATCAAACACTTTTCATGTATCAGGACTTTGAATGTGGGGCATGTTGAAACACCTAAAGTACGAAACTTCGAAACTTGAAACTCCGAAGTATTCATTAATGATTTGACTCTTTAACGAGTAGGCGGCTCAATAACTCTTAAGAGATTAGGATCGTTTGATTATATGGGAGAATTCATCGACAGTGAGAATCAAGCGTGTGTTGTTTTTATTTTGAATGGGAAATAAATCTATTTAAAGTCTAAAGTTTTGAAAAATCAATGTGTTCCAACATAGGCTCCATCTAGGGATCGTGTCTCCCTGCGAGACGCAGAAAAACAGTAGACCAAGTGCCTCTATTGGGTAAATGGAGTCATTATTGCATTTAAGTGAAACAAATTTGGAACATAATAAAAGTGAGAAAAAAAAAATTCGATCGAAACGTAGAATACCTTAAAACACATCAAATCATGACCTTCAGTCATGCTATTTGAAATTTCTCTTTCTTAAAACTGTATTCGGATTTGCTTAAGATAATCAAAGTAACTTTAGCCGAAATATCAAGTTTTGATCGATTTCGTTCGCATCAAGTTTAATTATATGTAACATAATTTCTTAGGGGGATCCCTCGTTGGTTCTGAATGTAAATATTACTGAAAAATAATTAGATGTCAAAATATATCATGTAGATACGTATGACAACCATACATATATCATAGACATTTATTCACTACTAGTGAGCCTGTTCAACACCCCAGTGAAGTTATATACTTTTCCCATTGAATTTCCTTTCACCACTTCAATAAGTAATTTTGCATTTAAATGTTGAGATGAGGGTAATCATTTAATGAATTTCCTGTCATCATCTCTCTTTTTCTTTGGGAAAAATGGGGGCAATCAATTTCTCGAATTTCCTTTCACCATTTTCTTTGGACTAGATGGGGGCAATCATTTTATCCTTTCACCATCTGTCTTATATTTTAATACATGAAGTGGGGGAAATCAATATGTATGTACCATACAAGGGATGATATATTTTTAAGATATTCAAAGGAAAAGGTCTATCATAATGTTTTATTATACTCTGAAACTAATTTTCTCTCAATATTCAATACACCTTCACCTATTGATAAGATTTTATAGGGGATTTTAAATTAAGGGATCAACCTTGAGCGAGCTAGTTAGTTTAAACTGTATAAGAGGGATAAAGTTATTAGGATTAGCTTAGATATACTTTATTTCATTTAAATTGAGAGGTGTATAAATTTTCGCCTAACATTGTTTTGAAGACATGTTTCTAAGTTTTCAGAGTTAAGGTGAAGTCTTTTCTCTCTATGAAGACCAGGGGGGGTATTGAGAATCATAGGAAAATAAAGCTTCAGGATGGGCATAATAAAACATAAAGAATATTCAAATGTTCTATTGCGAACAAGGTCAATCCCACACAAGCTTGTTCATTGATTATCCTATTTTCTTTAAGGTTTTTTTATTCTTATTTTTTTAATTTTATTTCATTTTTTATTTTTATTTTAATTTTTTATCCAAACTCAGAGAAATATTTTAGGATTAGGTCGTAGTTCTTATATTTCTCTGGTTGTTGATCAGGTGACAATATTTATATGGATGAGACTTCTTTGATATTTAGTGATATCCCCTTGAAAATTTAACTTGGGTTAGTAGGGTAGAAGCTCATACCTCAGATTTTCTTTACATTTTCAACCAAGTAAACCATTTATTTATCACCTGTTTTGAGATAAATCTAATGTCTTGAAAAGTGAGTGTTGGTTTCTAATACATCCTTATCTCTCAGCTATCAACAAGTATTCTGCATAAAAATAAACATGTGAAATGTCATAAACTTCAGAAAAGAACGAAACAATAGGTGTCACTTGTTTTTTTTATATATATTTTCTGTTTTCATGAAATCAACAAACCTGGCCGTATTTATAGTGAAAGTAAAAACTTACCAAGAAACGAAAAAAATTGCAAATCAAAATACAAAAATCAAACCGGTTTGCACAATGAGAATTTGGAAACTGATCATTGCATGAAGTGTTTCAGGTAACGCCCATTGATATGGGTGCTAAGGATTTTCCCATCAAGGTTCTCTAATAAGAATGAATTATTTCACTCAGAAGCTGTGATCTTGAAAGTTCCAAACCATATGTGATCGAACTTGTCGTGCTTTCCAATATCTTATTTTCTAGCATCCCACTTCAACACTAGGTCGCCAGGGAGAAATTCTCTATCTTTGTATTTTTTATCAAACAAGGCTTTCATGTTATCTTGATACTTCTGAAGTTTCTCATTCACTTCATCCCTATTTTGCTGGACTTCAATTAACTGGTTTATTCTTATGGTGACATCATTAGGTTCTTCTTTCGAGTCTTTCCAAAGCTTCATCACATGCAGAGTGAGGTTTATGGGTAGGACTACGTCAGTGTCGTACACCATTTGGAAAGGAGACATTCAGATTGACTTCTTAGTGCCAATTCTATTTTCCCACAAAGTATATTTCAAATGAACATGCCAGGCTTTCTTATTTTCAGTCAGCACCTTTTTAATTATGGTGATTAAGCTCTTATTCGATGATTTGGCTAATCCGTTGCCTTGATAATAGTAGGTTGTGGAATGTCCTAGTAAAATATTGTACTTTTGAAAAAAAATGATCATCGCCATGGATTTAAAATCTTGGGAATTGTCAGTAACTATCTTCCGAGGACAACCGAATCTCGATAAAATATTTTCTTCTAAGAAATCGATCACCACTGACTCTGTAGCATTTCGTGTTGGAATGGACTTCACCCATTTAGTGAAATATTTTGTGGAGGTTAAGATCCATTTATGCTGTGCACTTGAATGTGGATGGATTTCTCCAATGAAATCTAGACCCCATTGTTGAAATGGAGCTTTTGTTTTGACTAGAATCAAGGGTAGTGCGGGAAGCTTTTGTTTGCCTGAGAATAAATGACATGAGTTACAGGCTCTGACTTTAGTATTCACGTCAGTGAACATTTTTGGCCAATAGTATCCAACTCTTAGGATTTTATAGGCCTTTTCTCTCCATGCATGATGTCCTCTACACACCCCTTCATGAAACTCATTTATGACGTTCTCCGCTTTGGATTATATTAAGCAACTTAATAAAAATCCTAGGGGATCCTTCCAATATAATTGGCTATCAATAATACAATAATTTACCTCATGAAACTTCAACGTTCTCGCCTTGGAAGGAGTCATGTCACTTGGACACTAAAGATTCATGAGATATGAAACTATGTCGCCATACCAAGCTGAGGAAGATAATTTTTCTTGAATCAGAGTTGCAGGTATCTGCATATCAAATTATTCTATATCTGGAAAGTCTTCGTAAGTTTGAAGATGATTTATCCCGAGTGCTCTGAAATTTGATTCGGCTAATATCTTATCCAGGCCCCGACCCTTGATGAGTTTGGTCTATTTTACCTCAAGGCCGAATTCCTGAATTTTGGCTAACCATCAGCCTCTTTTTCCATCACTGTCAAGCTGAACCAATATGTCCTTGACCACATTGGTTGGTACATAGGCAATCACCTTGTAATGAAGCACATAAGTCCTGAAAGATTTGAGGGTTTTCACCATTGTGTATGACTGTTTTCCATTATATCATATCTCAAGTCTGCATCTCTGAGACTTTTACTGAAAAATGCTACCAGCTGCTCGAAACCTTCATCGTTATTCTGTAAGAGCACGACCGCGATAGTATGTTCAGAGGAAAATGAAAAAATAAAGAATTCTTTTATATAATCTGGGTTGGCTAGCACCAGTGCTTCTCCTATCGTTTTCTTGATGCGTTCAAAGGATATTTTAGCTTCGGTTGTCCATTTGAACTCACTGTATTTTTTCATCATATCTGTAATTAGTTTAACAATTTCAACAAATTTTGGAATGAATCTTCTTAAAAAATTTATTTTCCCTAAAAAAGACTTGATTTCCTTTATATTCCTAGGAATGTTTATCGTATCTATAGCTTCAATTCTTTTAGGGTCAATTTTGATTCCTTCTTTAGATACTATGTGTCCCAAGAGTTTACCTTCTTGCATTGCAAAATGGGATTTCTTAGGGTTGTGTGACAAACCAAATTTTTGGCATTTCTTGAACATTTTTTTGAGATGTACCAAGTGCTTTGCATCTGACTTAGAAAAAAAAGTTAGATCATCAAAATAAATGATGACAAACTTATCTCTCTCGCCTACAAAGGAGATGTCCATTGCTCATTGGAAAGTGGCCCCTGCGTTCATCAGATCAAAAGGAATTTTATCATACATGAATGTACCCCATGGAGTGGTAAACACGGTTTTCTCTTTTTCATCTTCATGGACTGCAATTTGATTGTAACCTGAAAAACCATCAATCATAGACATTCGGTTAGCCCCAACCACTTTTTCCAGAATGTGATCCATTTTAGGGAGCGGATAGTTGTCATTAAGGGATGATCTGTTTAGGTTCCTGAAATCCATGCAGAGTCTGATTTAACCGTTCTTTTTCCTGACTGGAACAAAGTCAACCACCCACTCAGAATACTTGAGTGGAACAATAATCTTAGAATCAAGGAGATTTTTTACCTCTCTTTCTATCACAGGAAAGAGTATAGGATTTATCTGTCTGAGTTTCTGCTTGAAAGGTTTTATGCCTTGTTTCAAATGGATTTTGTGTTCGATGACAGTGGTATCATAAGTTTTCAATTTGTCATAAGACCAAGAAAAGACATCTTTGTACTATTTGAGTAACTCAACATATTTATTTTTCATTTCGGGTGAAAGGTATTTAGATATTTTTACCAGTTTAGGGTTTTCCTTAGTGCCAATATCACAATATTCAACCTCTTTGGGCTGAGTTTGCAAGGTAGACTTTAGGGGTATATCGTCCTTATCAAATAATCTTTCTAATGGAATCAGAACCTTAGGAATTTGATTGTTTTTCAACACCAATATGCGGTGGTTAGTGATTTTATCCTGGAACTTATGAGGATCTTCATCTTCCTGCATGATCCAAGTAGGGTCGTTCTAATTTTCTTGATCATTGTGTGTTTCAGAAAATTCATCAACCATTTCCAAAAATTTCTTGATCTGCTCGTCGTCTTCAAAGACCTGCTAGTGTTGAACATTGTTTGGTATTGAAGGCTTGTGCCTCATTTCTATGTGATAATTTAGCTTTAAGACTGTAGGTGGCATAAAAGTAGCGGTCATTTTTGCTAGGGAATCAACTTGTTGGTTTTGTATCCTGGGATATGATGAATATTAAACATTGAGAAAAAGTTTTCTATCAAATCCTAGGTGTAGTTTATGTACGACCTCAGCCTCAAATGTTTGGCTTGATACTGCTGCCTTATCTATTTTACAATTAGTTTTGCATCACCGTAGACTATTAAATTTTTGAATTTTCAGCTTCCTGGCAGCTTTTAATCCTAAGACCAGAAAGGAATAATGAATTCAATCTCCAGGTGCCACAAACAACACCGTGAATCCTTCTCCTTCCCAGGACAAAGCACCATCAAAAAATATTTTCCAAACTCCCACACTGTTTACATTTTTGTTTGTTTTTTCTACTTTTTGTTTTTTGTTTTCTTCTTCTGTACATTCATCGAAACCATCATCAATTGATAATATACAGTTTCCTAAATCCTGATCGGTGACATATACAGGGTAATTATTTGGGTTCTGTAGGTCACTTACAATATATGCCAACCTTGTCTCTCTGTATAGACGGGTGAACTATCCACCGAAAATTGGGATCGTAGCATACGTCATGTCCAATTGAAGCGACCATCCAAGTTTAGCACCCCAAGACCTGGATAACAACATGCCATACTTCAAAGGAACATCAACAATGACTACATCCATGAGAATAATCTTCACAAGGATCTGTGTAAGATTAACCATCAAATCTTTTATCATACCAAGACATTTAAATTTTCTTGAATCAAAAGAATAAAGATATTGGTATGTTCTGGTAACCTCGAGACCCAATTTTTCCATAATAACTTTGGGCATTAAGTTGTGGGAGGCTCCAGAATCCAACATATAGTTATGGAGTAGGTGATCATGCACAATCAATGTAATATAAAAAGGAGAAACATGGTATTTAGCATTTTCAGTATCTGAACCAAACATTATAGTAGGTCTATCATCTTCTAAATTAATAGTATTTGCATGACTTTCAGCATCTGAGAAATTTATCATTTTGGCAATTTGTTTTCTATACATCAGATTTTTTTCTAATTCAACCACAGACATAGGAATTTTGATTTTATTAATTTCATTTTCTAGATTGAAACTTCCAATCGTCTTTTCGGCCTCTCTGGTTGGGATCTTTGTTTCTCTTTTTTCTTGTCTATTGGTTTGCATTGCTTTGGTTTCGACTGTCTTTGTTTTGGCAGCTTGTGTTTCAGTTTTTTTTGTCTTGGCAGCTTGTGTTTCAGTTGTTTTTGTTTTGTCATCTTGTGTTTCAGTTGTTTTTGTTTTGGTAACTTGTGCTTCAGTGGATGGTTGAGCTGCCTCATTTGTTTTAATTCTGGAAAAGATCTTCCTTGGTGGAGGAGTTGTAGAATTTTTATCTCTAGGCCTTAAATTATATTTTTGTTGAAGCTCGACCATTATAGAGTCGGTGAGTCATTGATAATCAAATTTTCCCATATTATTTATACTTACCTCATTTCCAAACAATGGTTCTTGACCTAAATAATTTTTGTAATCCTATCTGGTTAGGTGAGGTTCTTGGTCGTTATCACTGATATTGCCAATATCTTCATCTAACCCCTCAAAGTCTTGTATATCATCACTTTGCATAAAGTTTTATGTTTTAAAAGTGGCTTTGATTTTCTGATCTTCGTTTTTTACTAGTCTCTTTTGGGTCTGGGGATTGGGATTCCTTTTGAAATATCTCCTAGAAAAAGGATCAGGTTTAGCCTAGTCTAATTCCATTATGGAGATTTTGTTTGATAACTCTTTGATTATCTTAGCCATGTCATCCATTTTGTCCTCCACTGACCTCCCAGATCTGAAAGTTCCAGCTTGTTCCCTAAAGCGTTTGGTTTCTTTGGTTCCCATTTCAACCTTCGCTTTTAGTTTACCTGATTCCATCATGTTTGACTTGATTTCAATGGCGTCGTCCTTCATTTTTGTGAGGTCAACAGATCTCCTTTCCCTTAAAATTAGAGAAAAGTCGCCTTAGCTACGGGTTGTGAGGTTTTGACTTCTACTAGGATCTTATGATAGATTTTATTAAACCTCTAGGTGAATTCTAGGACTAACTTGGAATTCTTTTTCCTCAGAGCTCCAAACTCCGTCAGATAATACAAGTGATCTTTCTTTTCTCCCCACTGCCTTAAAAAGGCATTTTCTAGCGCGTCATAAGATGCTATATAACCTACCTGAAGCCCTCAAAACCAGAGTCTTACTTGACCTTCAAAATTTTGTACCAGAAGTCTTGAATAAAAATCCTCATGCTCAATGCCTAGGATATCAACGATTTGGTCAAAAAAGTTTATGTGCTTTGTGGCAGTTAAATCTCCCTCTCCCGTGAATTTCGGTAAGTTCTTCATATAATTTTCTAGTAAATCATGAAGGACAGGGGGAAGGACTAAAGGAGTGTATCTGGCTGCCACTTTGGCAAAAATCCTAGGGGGTGGAGGTGGTGGTCCTTGAACACCTCCTCCTCCAACACCGCCTCTGGTGCCACCTCCTCCAATAGAAGCCATTTGATGTCGAGGGGATGAACTTCGGGAGTTAAAGAGAGGGTTTTCGTAAACTGCTAGGGACATTTCTACTGCCTCAGGATGAAGTGAAGGATGTTCTGGAAACTGACCATTAGGAGACTGAAAATATGAAAAGGGGGGAAAAGGGAAATGAGGATTGGGTTCTTCGTATTTACAGGATATATAAACAGGAGAACCAATAGGAGTTGAATCAGGGTAAGAGATATAGTCCTCAGAGTTTTCGGGAGCTAAAACCTTTACTTCAGGGACCAACAAAATATCAATAAAAGAGGGTATCGAAAGGGATCTTTTACCTTTACTAGTAAAGGTGGAAGTCAAATAGATCTCAACTTTAATCTCAGGTAGAACCATCTCGGGGTTTATGGTTTTAGCTACAAGCTTCTCAGTTGATGTATCTCCGAAGTGGATTTTTGTATAACCTTCTTGCGAGGTTGAATGTTCAAGTGGAACCTTAGCATTAGTTTTCACAGTTTTGGGTTGGTAAATATTACTTATGGATGCAACAGTCAGCTTGAGGTATCCCCTTGGTGTTAATATCTTTTCAGGATCGGATACAGGCATAGTCTGCTGATCATTTGGGTTCTTCCTAGTATTCTTTCTACCGAATGCCAGTTTATCTATAGTGGATTCACCAAGTAAAAGATAAAATTCAACCTTATAAATGTGTTCAATTTTTGTTCACTATCAAAGTGAGAAACTTACCATGTCGTTCTCCCATGGAAAAATAACTTCATTTCTCTGTCCCTGGAAACAATGCCAAAAAGATATTATTCCTGAGATTACACTTAAGGCTCAAAGAGTAATGTCAATGCATCAGGAATTTAAGGAATGTTTTAAAATGTGCTTTTTCTTTCGTTAATTATATAATAATTAACCCTTAAATGAAATTAATAACTGAACAATATAGAGGCCATGTTTCATCGTCCGAGTCGAGTAATAAAATCAAGTGATGCGAGAGAAATTTACAAAACTGTTAAACAAAATGAGGCATCAATGACAGATGAATCTTACCTTGTTCATAGTAGAAGAAAATATAGAATGCACCCTTGAAAGGATACAACATATAGTGATCCAAGTAGCTTGCAGGTCTTGTATTTACTAATAGAAAATACAGAGGAAAAACTGTTTGCTTATAAAATAACCGATAAAATGTGATTACATTAGATGTTATACTAAATTGTAACCACTCACTTATCAAGGAGTGACATAAAGAAAACTAGAGATATGGAATACAAAAGAAGCACATAACTCAAACTGCACAAAATTTGGAATCCATGTCTGCACTTGTATTAATACTCACAAAAGGATGAGTTTTCTTAGTTACAATATGGCAAGAAGTAGCCTGTGTTACGTATTTACACTATGTATTTATACAAAATGTTCTCAATCCTAAGCGGTTGGAATTCTCATAATTTGAAAAGAGTAGATATTACAATATGTGAAATTTGAAACGTTTCACTTGCATCTTCCATGTCTCTTCACCACGCTGGCAGAAACATTTCTTCTTTTTGCTCTCCATCTCAGAAATAGCTGGTCTCTAATCATGATCTAATTTCATGATATTCCCACATTGTCTCATTTGTTCCCAGACGCACTGCTTTCCTTTGCTCGACACATTGCACACATTTGCCTATGAACTACACCACCAATCTGGAAGGCTCTATTGTGTCATTCTCCTCAAAAGTATATAACTTATTTTCTAAGAGAGCCAACCTAGCTTCCATTCTCCTGTCTTCTGAAGATATAGACTGTAGCTGCAGAATAGGATTGACTATCCATTTATAAATCTGGGTAATATCAATTTGTTTCAACTACAAGATTTTAGCCCGAGCCTCTTCCATGTTTGTCTTGAAGTTAAGTTGATTTTTTGCTATGTCAACTTGCCCCAGGACTTCAGAGATATTATCTTTTTTGAGGCCTAGTGACTCTTTATCGAGTGAATGAAATTCTTCTTCACAATCTTTCTTCACCTCCTTAGCTAATATTTTACTTTCAACTGTGTTAGCTTCCCAGGTTTTCAGTATTATATCGCCTTGAGTTTGCTCAGAAAGAGACAATCTAGAGACCATGGTTACTTCCTCTTTTGTTGATGACACAATTGCCTCCTATAAAGAAGCTCGATTTGCAATGACCTCTCTCTCCTTCTGGCCGATGTTATTTAAATATTGGTCTACCACTTGATAATAATTTTGGACAACTTCTATCGTAGTAAAAATGATTTGTTGTGTTGTTTCCAATTTCTCGTGCACCTCCAATGTCTGGGCTTGGAAAACCACCATATCTATAGTTGTGTTCTCAATCAAGTTTATTTTGGCCTGCATTTGTTTTACCAACTCTCCCTACTGAATGACCCATTCTCTACTTGTCTGTGCATTATTATGCCTTTCATCGAGACTGAATTTGAGTTGCTTAATTTCCTGTCTATCACAGGCTCTAATATTCTCAAAAACCCTATTCATCTCATCTCTTACACTATGTTCAATTGTCTTTAGTTGACATTGCAACTGACTTACCAGCAGGTCCTTCTACTTCAATTGTTCCTTCAAATTCCCAACTGAATACCGATTTGCTATGGAAAAATCTCCCAATGAGCCTGCCACTTCCATAGTGAAGTCTGCCTCTTCTAAGGCATGTCCATCCAAAAAAACCTGTGTTTCTTGATAGGTGCACCTTCCTTTTTGTGAATTTCTCTTTTTACTACAACTCTCCTCTTCTTGCTGAAGAAAAATTCAGAAGGAGGCATCTCTTCGACCGAAATAGGAGTAAGATCTTCTATGAACACTACTTCGACGCTTGGGTTCCCCTGACTGATTTGTAAATGGGTCAAAGACATAATAGGGTCACTTATTTGGGTGGTCTGTGGCTGCCCTGCTGTATTAGTAGCCGACTTTTCTGGTGTAGATAGCGATGCATCCTCTCCCTTTTTGATCATAACTTCAGTCTGAGCCTTATTTTGATCATCAGGTTGATTTGATGGTGCAGTATTTTCCCTCTGTGTCAAAACCTCTGTTTTCACAAAATCTTCCTGAATGTTTAGCCCACTGGAACTTCTTGCTTCTAACTTATGGGTTCCAACTTCATGTGTGGCTGAAGATGTCAAAACTTCTCCCTGTAAGACTTTGGGCAGACTATTTCTTCGGTGTCTCTGAAAATTATGTAGCTCAACTAATTCGTTTGGAGCCAGAGTCTGGACTCGGATCAACACCTTCTGATAAGATCTTTCCCCTCAGAATCTCTCATCCTATGGGGAATTTTCATGCTCATGCCTCTTCATATTGTAGAGAGCCATGTGATTTCCTGTGACCTTATGTGGATCGTGTTTCTTGAATTCAATGTTTATAAGATTAATGTCCTTTAGGGCCTTGTCCTCTACCTTTGAGTGGCCGAAATCTAACAGTGAAAAAGTACCAACCTGCAAAGGAAAGGTGGGCCACACCTTTTTCTGCACTACCTTGAGCTCCTTATTGATTCCTCCTAGCACAATTTGATGTGCTACCTCTCAGCACACCAATCTATCTGGTAGGAAGATTGGTAAGGCATGTGGAGGAACATAACATCCAAAGACCCTGATATAAGATAAGTGTTATTCAATGTACCAATAAAATATCTTTCCCAGGTTAGCCACTATATGGTTTGAAATCCTGGGGGGTGGGAAACCATATATAGCGATATGCATCGGCACCACCACATAGTTACAGATTTCATAGAAGAAGTCCTTCGCTTTATCCTCCCACATATTGGAGTGATATAAATGTATCGGTTCAACGCTGGTTGGAGTCCATCTCTAGCCCATAAAAGGAAATGGTGTCATATAAAAAACAACATCCATGAGGTATGCTGACATGTAAAATGGGGCAGGTCATCCATTGTCTTTCAATGAATGATAGTCAATGTTTTCCTTGGTCAAACTGTTTGATGATATGTTGGCCAAATTGAAAGAAAAACCCTTTGCAACTTCATGCATGATCGGTACCCATGATAATAGGAAGTGAGAAAAGTTTTCTTTCCTGAAAAGTATACACAAAATCATGGCCACATACATCATATGGATGTCAAAGGATGCAGTGGCGTATATTCCGTGGGTGTCTGCTCTGAATTTCTTAGGGCGTGCCCACCAATCCTTGATCAAGTTAGGGTAATTATTACACCTTGTGGACACTCTTCTTCATCGAACTCCTTTAATAAAGTGACATTATAACTGTGTTTGAATGATGGGGACAATTTGTACATCACCTGGATATGGTATGGTCGGAAAGATCCAACAACAAATTTCTGTGAATTGTGAATGGTCCTGGTCGAGACATCGACGTTCTCTAAGGCCCAACCTATCATGTCGTTATACAAAATGAGTCTTGGATGGGTGGCTATCTTATGTAGCTCTAATTGGGCTACGTATTTGAGCTTTGTCGCCTGAGTTTCAGTCCCCTCATAATTTGAATCTTCTGGACAATTGCTCAGCTCATATTGTAGGATATGAAAGACTTGTGTCACTTTAACCATTTTCCGCGGAGCCATGATAGTAGTAAACTCAGAACTGTGTTACCTATCACAGAAAATGTGCAAAACTTATTATCTTGCTAAGCTTTCTCTATGAAAAGCGCGAATGGAATTCATAATGCAATATCTTTTTTACCTTAAGTGTATCAAATTTGCGTATACCTTCACTAACAATGTGTTTACATCCCTTAATGAAAATATTTTGGCCGGTGATCCGAGATATTATTTAAAATCATTTTCCCTAGATCGACTATTAATGTCATTAATGTTTGGTAGTTCGTGATCGAGATATATGCATAGATGAAATTTTAATTTACCCAAACTATGATTCAACAAAACATTAACATGAGATAATAGTGTTTAACCTGTTAATTAATCATATTTAACCTTAAATATTTTCATGCCTTCGAACCTCGAGGTATCTGATAACAACTCGATATATGATTTCCGAATCTCGAAACCACAAAGTGATTGATTATTCACTAATTGTATTTAATATTTAATTAACTTCGTTTAACGCTTAAGACATTTCGAGAGTTCTGTTTTCATGAGTTTAAGAGGCGATGGATAGTGGATATCCGAACTCCGAGTGTGCGAAGCTATTAATTACCTTTAATTGAGATTAGTTTATTTAAACAAGGTTTAATATTTCGGGGCTTCGCGTTTTGTATATTTGCAAGTTAGATCTTCTGTCATTTTCCCGAAGGGCCGATTCCCACAGTGATGTGTTAAAGTTTAGGAAGGTATACATGTATATGGTGACTAGGATCGAACGCTTTTCATGTATCAGGAATTTGAAGGTGGGGCATGTTGAAACGCCTAAAGTATGAAACTCTAAAGTATTCTTTAATGATTTGACTCTTTACCAAGTAGGCAGCTCCATAAATCCTAAGAGATTAGGATCGTTTGATTATATGGGAAACTTCATCGACAGTGAGAATCACGTGCATGTTGTTTTTATTTTAAATGGGAAAGAAATATATTTAAAGTCTAAAGTTTAGAAAAATATATGTGTTCCAATAGGTTACTAGGTTGAAAACAAGAATTTTGTCCTCAAGCAAATTGGAAATGAGGCATGAAATGAAAAGCATGTAGGTAGATTGAAAAAATTGTGTGGATTTAAGTCGAAGTTCATGCAAGATATATCTATGGATATGATCAAGGACGAAATTGTAAGGTATGTGGCCTCTCTAGTTATGGAGCATCTCTCAAGAATTCCTACTATTTCTCATTGCAACCATGGATTTCCTATTGTTTCTCATTGCAACCATGGATTTCTTGATGCTATTGAAGAATACATTAATGGAAATCTCATTAATTGGTCTATCTATATTCCTAAAAAGATGAACAATTTTAAGAAGGCCTATGAAAGGCTATCATTTCACGCACAATGGGAAACCAATATTGATTATGATTTCCCTATGGTGTTGTCATTTCATATCTTGTGAGAGAACATGCACCTGATTTGTGGTAGCAGTTTGTAGAAAATGGGGAACAAGATATTGAGTTATTGAAGAAGAGAAAAATAAATCAAATAGAATTTATTACCTTCCTCTTTGCAGAAGCCCAAGAATTATAAATTCTCCTCCTCCCAACATCATTAGCATCCGACTCAAGTCCTCGCCTCACAACATCTTCAGGATCATACCCTAACCACAAATTCAAGTTTCCTCTATCATTTTGCTTGGTCTTCTCATCATTGCTTGACTTGACCGATACAGTGGTGTTCAACCAAAATAATGGAAAAATTGCGGAGATCCACTTATTGTAGCACCTCTATAGGTTATGGATCAGGTTACGAGCGCTCGAGGGTGACTTTCAAAATCGAAGGGGTGTAAGGATCAATGATCCTACTTTATTTGACATTTCTCTCTTTGCTATAGGTGTTGCTTTTGTTTGGTCAAATAGGTTCGAAACTAATAGAGGTGCCTCTGCTTATGTATTTGAAACGACCTCTAATCTTGCCAGGTAAACTGAAACTGAAACTCCTTTTTCTTCCACTGATGCTAACTGTGGAATAAACTTTGTGCTTGCTGGTCATGGATATGTATATCTAATATGGAACCATTGGCTCTGAGGATATCAATCTAAATTAACAAGATATGACTTTGCCTCTGCTCTACCAAACTCTAGTACTGGGAGTGACACTACTTGATCATAGTTCTCTACACCTAAAGAACCAAGGACTATATATGGACCATGAATGGATGATTTGGACACTTGAATTGGAATGGATGTTGTAGACTCTCGATTAGGAGATGATTCTAGATCAATCAAATCTGAAACTAGTGCCTGGAATGCTGAGAGAGGTGGCAGTGTTGTTTTAATTCACGACGTTGTTGCTTAAACCTGTGCCTTTTCCAATGCCTTTGTGCCCACTTCTATCGTTTCTTCTAGGTCAACTGAGTTATCAACTAGATTTGGATCTTTACCTGCTTATGGATCAACTATGTTTGAAATGATTGGTATTACTGAAGGATGGGGGCAATGGTACCTATTGTTTTTGTCTATTATGGTCTGCTCTCTTTGGAAAGAGGATCTCTGGTCATCCTCGTGCATGGTTCGGATTTTTCCCATGCATTCTTAGTAGCTCTAACAAAAACACCTGGAATGTAGTCGATATACAATTGTCACTCATCCTACGTTCTCAAACATGGATATGTGTGCCAATAACCTCATTAAATACTAAAATATAATCTAGACATTAGAATTGGGATGTGATTTTCATTAATGAAAATATTCCATTAAAATAAGAAAATAATTCAAATCTGTGTTAATAGGTTTTTAACGTTTTCTAACTTTTAAAAGGTGGTTTTATAAATTAGTTTTTTGATTTAGTACCAGTTTTGATTTCTCTAAACTTAACTCAGTTGATCTTATAAAATCTTTCAAGATTATCAACATCATAATAGCGGGTGGATCCACCTTCCATTGGAAAAAGCAACACCCAATTCTTCCAAAGTGTCTAAGGGTGTCATCAGATAAAAGTTCTTGGCCCGGCCAAACCATCCCAATCCATTGTATTCAACTAAAATACTTAGCTTGAAACTGCAGTCCACTTGATGAGTTTTCATTTCAACGAAAAGAGAGACAGTACAATAAGGACACTAACAATGATATTCTGATAACATTGATTTTTATGAAGGAATCAATGAAGGTGCACTGATGTATCACCGACTTGAATAGTTATGGACCATTATTGCAACAGATAATGCCATTGTCTCCAGACAAAAGACGCAGATGCCTTTACTTGTAATCATGGGGTTGTTATGAAATTAGTATAATTATTGCACAAAAAGAATTTAGAGAATGCATATTTCTTGTTGTATCGCATTTTCCATGCACAGTGAAGCTCCATGCTTTTCTTAGGATGACGATGAGTCCTCAACAACGAGTGATCGAAACATGTTGAGGAGGAAAATATTGAGTTGAGACTCAAATTGGAATGTGGTGAGGAAACTGTTTCGATTATCAATCCATATTCAAGACAGGGAAGCCCATTTTCCATCCATATTCTCTGTGAAGCAGTGACGACATCATATCATAATGGTAATAAGGGTTAATTTGAGTGGATATATGCTATTTTATTTTTATAGTTCTTTAAATTTAAATATACTAATCCCAAAGGAAATATTTTCAGCTATGATGGTAACTATTATTTAAATTTTACAGGACGAGATATGGTAAGTACACCTCTCAGAGGAAAGTTGGAATTCGAGACCTTTCCCAGGCATTTTATCGCTGCAAGCCGTGAACTTGCGAAAAGAGAAATGTCGGGCATGTATACAATGAGTTACAGAGGTGGAAGAAAGGATTCAAACAACATTAATCGACCGTGGACACCCAAAAAAAAACTCTAGTTGACAGAGTATCAATCAAGCATCTTGGAAGAGTGCTTCAGAGAGAACTCTATGTAGAGTCCAATACCAGCCTAACAAACATGTTTACAATTAATAATTACAAATGGGGCTCTACCGGGGGATATTACAATCCCCTCCCCTTATTTTTGCACTGTCCTCACTGCAACTTGTTTATACATATATTATTGGGAAATTCTTCAAAACAATCCAAGCTTTAGCTATCAGAAGCCTATTATCCACCTGGTGCTCTACTTTCAAGCACCAATTCTGGTGTTCATACTACAACTGGAACTCAATTGCTCTATTCCATAGAGTTTCTTTAGGAAAATATTTAGCTCATTGTTCCTTGCTACATTCTTCAATTAAACCTCATTGAAATCACCAACTGGCTATAGGTCCACAATGTTCCACCTAGCCTTACATATCACTATTGATAAACTCTCAGCAGGGCTATGATTCCATAGACATAAACACTCTGCTCGTACACCTATTCATTCAAAAGCAACATTAAAACATACATGCAATATATATACAGGAAATTCTAATAACATTATAACATGTATACGAGATACATAATATACAATGAATAAATAATTGATACCCATATTTTGATTGAGAAGACTTCCATATCAACATGGTTTAGGCCAAGGTACCAAACCCCAAAAAAACTCCAACCAATGGTCTCTCTTCCCCACATGCATGTCCCACCCCAGGAGTGTACACCTTCACTTTCACACAGTCCATCGGCTGCTACACCTCCCTTTCCTTGGGATTCAACAACAGGATGGACCAGAAGTCTCAGAGCACCGTGGCTCCAGGAGTTCCAACTACCCTCAGAGGTCTCCAATTGGAATCTTCCCCAAGCTACTCTTTGTAGTCAACATTCCACTTTAATCAACATCATATCATATGAATCACCCACATGTAAATGCGTTGAAACTAAACATAATAGATCTATCTAAACAATAATACACACATTTGCAGAGAGAAGTGGAGAAAGAAGAAGAAGGAGAGAAAGAATGAAAGAATTCTCATTAACCGTTGTGAATAATGAATAATTTACACATGATATACACTGTATAAATCAATGAGTTCACACTGGAGGAGAAACAATGCACCATAGTGGTGGTATAGAATGATCTGGACACACACCAACAGTTACAGGAGTGAATTGCCACTTAGTCTAGTCTCTCAGGCAGTTACAGGAGTGAACCGCCACCTAGTTGAGTTAACTGGTCAACTAGTATTCAGTTAACTAACTGAATAGAGAGTAGTGAGGAGTTAACTCAGGGAATAAAGGGTAATATGCCAATTTGGTGATGATCCCAAGGCAAGGTTGAATTATCATGGTGATGATCCCAATGTTGCATGGTGATAAAACCAATGCAACATCTAAACTCAACTCAACTAGTCAAATTGAAGTATCAACTGAAAGAGAATATTCTCCAGGTGGAATATTCTCCCCTAAAATATAGGAGATTCGATAATGACTAATTATGACTAATAAACAAGGAAAAAACTTAGGAAAAAGAAATCCTAGGTGTGTGTGAAGTAACTCCAACACCCCCCCTGAACGTCACTATGGTAAAAATAAAGAATGGGTCCCAGCAACGAGGCCATGTTAGGTACCGAAATACAAAAGATACATTGAAAATAAAGTGAGGAAAGAGAGAAAACCTCATGGGAACCCCCCCCCCCTCAAGGTACACTGTATGTAAAAAGAAGAACTACAGTTGCTAGGCAACTGTGTCCTTCACTCTAAGATGACTTCGCAGAGAATGAAACTTCTTCTCAGTGAAGGTCTTGGTGAAGATGTGTGCCGTCTATTCTGCTGAAGGAAAAAATTGTAAGTTGATGATCCCCTTGTGTAATAAGTCCCAGATGTAGTTCATGTGGATATCGATGTGCTTCGTTTTCTGCCTCTAAAGTGAATCTATGCAGAACTTCAGAGTTCTCTGGTTGTCACAGCAGATGACGATCGGTCGATGAAACTGAATGCCCAACTCAGTGAGAAAATGTTGTAGCCATATAGTCTAAATGGTTATGTTAACAACCCCTCTGTACTCTTCCTCGACTGAAGATAGAGAAATGGAAGCTTGCTTCTTTCTTGACCAATAGATAGGCCCAGAACTAATACTGAGTGAGTAACCATATGTGGACTTGCGATCAGTGCTATCGCCATTCCAGTCAGAATCAGTAAACTCGATGAGATCTAATGTAGAGTCTGCTACATAATGAATCCCAAAGGTGATGGTGCCCTGTACGCATTGAAGGATACACTTTACAACCTTCCAATGTAGCTCATGTGGCTCCTGCATGAACCTGGAAACTGTACCAACTGCATAGGAGAGGTTTGGTCTCGAGTGTGTGAGATACAACAAGCTCCCCACTAGTTGTCTGTACAGTGTGTTGTCAACTAGTGGAGTCTCCCTGCCATCCTCAAGTTTGAATCCTGATAGGAAAGGAGTTGGAGCAGAGTTGTAGTCTATCATGTGAAATATCTCAAGGAGATCTCATGCATACTTGGCCTGAGACAGTTTGATGCCTAATGCATCCTAACTGATCTTGAGTACAAGGAAGAAGTGTAGTGGACCCATGTCCTTCATCAAAAACCTGTCATGTAGAATCCTCTTGAATGCAACAATCGCTGAAGTCGAGCAACCAATGATCAACAAATCATCAACTCACATCACAAAAGTAGAAGTGAATCAATCGTCCTGAGAATGTAGACATTTAGGTCTGATTTACAACGTACAAAGTTTTGTGACAACAGGTAGGATTCTGTCTTGGCATACCATGCCCTCGGAGCCTGCTTGAGGCCATAAAGTGACTTCTTCAGTCGACAGACCAAAGATGAGTCCTGCATAAACCCCTGGGGATGCTCCATATAGATCTCCTCAGAGAGATCACCATGAAGAAATGCATTATTCATGTCCATCTGATGAAATTTCTATCCCTTGGTTGCCGCAATGGAAAGTTCCAATCATATGGAATCCATCTTCGCTACTGGAGTGAAGGTCTCATCATAGTCAATACCATGAGCCTATTAAAATAATTTGGAAACAAGCCTGGCTTTGTATCTACTAATCTTTCCATTCGCTATGCTCTTGGTCCTGTAGACACATCTGCATCTGAAAATTTTCCTTCCAGAAGGAAGGGGAACCAGATCCCAAGTTTGGTTCTTGAGGAGGGAGTTGTACTCCTCCAGAATGGTGGATCCCCAAAAGGGATTTCCAGCAACCTCTCCATAAGACTATGGATCTGAATACTGAACCAAGAAAAGATGCATGGAGGGCAATGGTTCAGTGGAAGTGAGTGCAACAGGAGGGTCCTCGAAATTAGATCGAGTCCTCCTAGTATCGAATGGATCACCAACGAGATCCCCTGCATATTGAAGAGTAGTATGTGCTCACTTGGGCCTCTTCTCTGACTCTGCAACTGCATCTGGATGCTCTAAATATTCATCTGACTGTATTGACTCTGAATATGAATCATCTAAGTACTCTAAATAAGAATTCTCATCTGAATTAGAGCCGACATGTGCATGCTCATCATCTCAGATAGGTGGAAGAATGAAGGTGTATGAATGTGGTTGCTGAGGTGCATGTGATACACTTTCCTTGAATTGGACACTTCACTCAATGATGAGCCAGTCTGAGGAAATATCAATAAGCCTATATCCCTTCACACAGTCAAGGTATCCAAAAAACATGCACTCAGTGCTATGTGGATAAAGTGGCTTCCTCTTTTCAGAGGGAATCTGGGCCCATGCACATGAACTGAAAATGTGAAAGTGGGTCACTTTCGGTTTGAGGCCGCTCCAAGCCTCGTAGGGGGTCTTATCCTTGAAAAATCTATGAGGAGATCTATTTTTTATGTATTTTTCACAATTAAGTGCTTCAAACCATAGTCTCTGGGGTAGTGACTTTGCATGCAGCATGCAATATGCCATCTCCTTTAGAGATCTGTTTTTCCATTCAGCAACTCCATTTTGCTATGGAGTATAAGGAACTGTGTGCTGCAACTGAATCCCTGCCTCATGGAAAATATTATGGATCTCATGATTTACATACTCTCCCCTGTTATTAGTTCAGAGGAATTTGATCTTCTTTCTAGATTGTGTCTCAACCAAGGCTTTGAAATCTTTGAGGTGTTGAAAGACTTCGAATTTTTTTCCTGAGAAAGTAGATCCATGTAAAACGTGAGAAATCGTCAACAAAAATGAGAAAAAATATCGCTTTGCTGATCGATGGATGTGGAAAAGGACCCATGAGGTCACTATGGATCAGATCTAAAGGTGTGGAGGCTCTCTGAGACTTTCCCTTGTCGAATTGCTCTTGAGGGTGTTTCCCGAGAACACATCCCTCACATACTCCCTTGGAGAAATGGATGTCTGGTAAACCATCAACCAATATTTTCTTGCTAATATATTGCATGTATCTAAAATTCAAATGTCCAAACCTTTCGTGCCATATCCTACTACTTTCGTCAGCATGAGTAAGCATTAAAGCATAATTAGGTTCAATGAATTCAGAAAATGTATACAATCTAGACAGATGATTTACCTCATCGGTAACAACCCTGGAGTTGGTTTTCATGTCATAGATGTCCACAGAATTTGGTGTGAATATGAATTTATTTCCGGTGCCGGAATTTTTCATCTAATTCACAGAGAGAAGGTTGACAGAAATCTTGGGAACATGCAATACATTCTCGAAGATTCCGTTGGTGAGTTCAATCCTTCCTTTTCCGGTGACTTCGATAGAAGAGTTGTCCCCCATCAGAATAGGAGGACCTTTGCATGCATCCAAAGAATAATATATTTCTTTTGATGCAGTCATATGATGTGATTCTCCTTAATCAACTATCCAAGCATCGAGAGAGGAGTCAATGGAAATCAGGGCATGGATAGAATTTCCTTTCTTGGAATTCAGATCTTCTGGCTTCTTCTAGGAACCCTCGGGGATACGATATCCAATTTTTTTTTTATGAAGTATTTGAGACATCCGATCTATTTGTTTTTCCATGCATGCGGATTCCGAATGGAATTCTTTGTGACGATATGTGCGTTTCTCCCCTTTTCTTCCCTTTTCCCCTTTGGATTTGGAGGCATCGGTGAAGGGTTTTGTTTACCCTTCCTTCTTCGAATGTGCATGATATTTCCTTTTATCTTTATATTTGTATTTTTGATATTTGTGGCTACCATCATGCACAGTGAGTGCATGCGCCCTTGGGCCTTTGATTGTGCCCATGTTGATGAGCTTGGTTTGCTCTTTTGTCAGGGATTTGATAAAGTCCTCAAGAGAAGGCATCTTCTAGGTAGCTCCAGAGTCTAATATGAAAATATGGAATGTGGATACAAATACAGATAATTTAGGACCAATCTTGGAGAGAATGGTGAGAACCATTTGTTTCTCCTCCTTCGATTTATCAACCCTACAAGCTTTGAGTTGCGACAGTAAATCCTTGAATTTTGTAAAGAAATATTGGATATTATCAAATATTTTTGGATCCAATGTGAGAAGCTCCACCTCTATCATGTGTCCCCTCATCTCATCCTATTCCAAATATCCCTTCCAAGGTGGTCTAGGATTCATTGAGAGTCTTACAGGAAGATATATTTAAAAGGAGATTAGGAAAAATAAGCTTGCAAATTGTTCTGAGTGCCTCATCCATGCGATTTAAGTACTTGGATTTTTGTATGGCTGATTTAGGTTCTGTATCTGTATTCAAGGTTAACCTGTACAACCCTCTAGTTTGGATATGTATGGATATTTTCTCCTTCCATGAAAATAGTTGTAAGGTGTAAGAATGAATTCTTTTTAGAAATGCATCTTTCCGCTGTCTTCAATCTTTTGTACCTGCAAAAATGTTTGGTGTAGATTTTGCTTAGTAGTATGTCGGCTCTAATACCATGTAAATGTGTTGAACCTGCATAGAATAGATATAGCTAAACAATAATACACACATTTTCATAGAGAATTGGAGAAAGAAGAAGAAGGAGAGAAAGAATAAAATAATTCTCATTAATCGTTGTGAATAATGAATAATTTACACATGATATACTCTGTATAACTCTATGAGTGTGCACTGGAGGAGAAAAAATGTGCCATAGTTGTGTTCTAGAGTGATCTAGACACACACCAACAGTTATGGGAGTGGACTGCCACCTAGTCTAGTCTCTTAGGCAGTTACGGGAATGAACTGCCACCTAGTTGAGTTAACTAGTCAACTAGTCTTCAATTAACTGACTGAACAGAGAGTAGTGAGGATTTAACTCAGGGAATCAAGGGTAATGCACCAATTTGGTGATTATCCCAAGGAAAGGTATAATTATCATGTTGATGATCCCAATGTTGCATGGTGATAAAACCAATGCAACATCTAAACTCAACTCAACTAGTCAAACTGAAGTGTCAACTAAATGAGAATATTCTCCATGTGGAATATTCTCCCCTAAAATATAGGAGACTGGATAATGACTAATTATGACTAATAAACAAGGAAAAACCTTAGGAAAAATAAATCCTAGGTGTGTGTGAAGAAACTCCAACACCACATGCAGCTATCATGAGAGAACATAAAGAATTCATTTAGGAACTCCAACTTAGTTCTAAAGGGAATTCAACTTTCCCCCCCAAAACATGAAATTCTATTTCATAATTCTTCTTGGTTGTTGCCATATTATAATTGCAACCTTCCTTATGGTTTCCCACAGGCACCAACTGCATACCATTTTTCCTGCAATCCTTCATCCTTTCAATTGCAATATGTACAAAATCTTATGCAGTGATCTTAGAATTTCCCTCACCTAGCAATTCAATCACAATTACCCAACAATTTAATAAAATAGAATGACTTGTCATTCTATGCATATGCATGTTCACAGTAATATCTGTAAGCTCATTACTTCTTTTTTTGAACAAGAAAATTTCCTATAGTCAATGCTCATGTGATTACTTGACTTGCAACTTTCCTGTTGCAATGTTTAATACCTCCCTGAAATGTCCTCAACTTAATGAGTTAACAACATTTCAGCTATTAGTAACAATTATTTCCATGCAATAATATATATGTATGTACTTACAAAACACATTCAACCATTGCATTTAGTATACAATTCTATCACTTACTATGCATGAGTGCAATTCTCAATGCATACTTATTCAGTGCACCTTGCATTGAATTACATAATGTTGTTTATCTCAGTCATGTATCTCACCATCCATAAGTTGGAATTCTGGCCAATGTGTTGACACATTCTCCACACACTTCCTATTGTCTTCCCAATTAATTGGATGCCTTCCTTTTCGACCCGAACATTACACCAAGAATATAATTCTGTGGTATTAATTAGTGTTAGAAAAAAGGTTGTAGTCCAAGTTCTATTTAAAGGTAGGAATCTTTTAGTACCTGTGTGGCTCATAACCTTTCCATATCCATATATTGACATATCCAACCATGTCTTGGTCTCATACATGACTAGCTTACTAACATTCATTCCTATAACAAGTTCTTATCTTTTAATTATTTGTTTATTATCCCATAACCAAATTAACATGACATTCTACTATGTCAGTGTGTGCATTCAGAAGCTAAAAAACTTTGAATTAATATAGTCCTACAACCTTTACCACATCTAGTGGTATGCATTCAAATAATGTAGTCATGTGATTTTATAAAATAACTATGGATAAGAAAATTCTTACCTAAATTCCCTTCAACAATTATGCAAAAAGAGTAATAAAAACTCATATTTGCATGACTTCCATTAATAAATTTGATGTTACTTGTATGGCTGATGGCAGTAGAAGCTTTCATGCTTCTTTTATCAAACCTAACCGACCTTCAATTTTATGTTGCTTCCTTCCATATGTAGAAACATCATCAACAACACTTGCAACATGAAAGAATTCTTTTTCTACTTATGGTTGTTCAACCAACCCTAATTCAACTGCTGCTACCACAATTTCAACAACTTATTTCCCATGTGCAAATTTTCCTTGCTGATCCCAGAAGTCTTCAATTCTTCCTGGATTCCTGAATCTTCTTGTGCTCTCATTGTAGTCATTGTACATGACTATTTTTGTCCTGAGCACTTTCTATCCAAATCACTCTTTGTTTCCTTTGCATTTCTAGCCAATTACTAATGATGACATTAACCTTCAACTTTTTATTTGTTTTCTAGATCCATCTATCCCAACTAGCTTCAAACTTGACTTACCTATCCAATCTCTAGCATACTGTAAGGATGCACATATGCCCCTTTTTCCAGTTGCATAGAATCAAATGAAAGTCCTTATTTTACCTTACCATCATAGATTCAAGTGATACCTCCAACCTTTTGGGTTGTCACTCATGGATCTATGTTACTTAAGATGGATTATTTTCATGCACCGTCTCCTCTGCATTCAAAACCATGCATAAAACCATTTTATTCTTCCTGGTTCCTTATTGATTTCTTTTTAGAAGTCACTTCACTTTTAAATTATTCTTGATTTGATATATCCATGTTCTTATGGAAATACCTTCACACCTTTGGAGTTTATCAACAATCCTCTATTATTCTATCTTTCCTTCCTGGAGTGTTGACATGTGTTCCTATTAGCTTGATATCTATCTCATGATTTATTCTTCCATTATCTTATGATGTTCATGGACTTGACTCCATCCAAGAGTTTTTTTTCCTTGTCTACTTTTCATACTTGCCACCAGATATTATGTTGATATTAATATTCATCATTCCCCTATTACTTGTGTAATGTTACCCCGACCACCCGTAGGCTGGGGTACGCCACTCCAGAGCAACCAATCATGCTATGACACCAGTCGGTAACATTCTCAGCCTTAACAGGCTAGACCATGCTACTCTAGGGAATGTTTTCATTCCCATACTGCGGAACATACAGTAACATACCCAGTAGTCAACTGAGCTATGCCACATAAATTTACTCTTTAAACTGCATGCAACTAAAACATATACATACAACACTCTCACAGAAGCTTTACATATAAACATAAGCAAACAATTACTTTCTATAACATACGACTTTTATACTGAAATAAAAGTAACTACAGATATGCAACATTTACAGGGAATTACCCATAAACATACAAGCAATTATAATCACATATATTATAAACTGTAACATAGGCATGTAAATAACAAAACAACATATCATTTTTATCATAGAATTGGTACTTATATTGGAAATATTGTCACCAACTACATACAGACCGTCCACGAACCTCCCAGCCATAGACTACACTATTCATCACTCTCAGCAGTGAGTCACCCCAGAGTTGGGACTGAACTCCACTCAGGGTAAAGGGTTCCTATCTAGGCTAAGGTTCATGGAAAATAGGAAAGAATTCATCTCAGGTTCTCGCTCAACTAATAGCCTACAACCTCTCATTCCCCACATGCATGTCCCACCCAAGGAATTGTGCCCCTTCTTTGCTCAATAGTCCCTCAACTGTCCCACTTCCCTTCCAGGGCTTCAACAATAGGCCATAGCATTGTAGCTGAAGTCTAGCACCTTCAGGAATCAATCCCCAACAATTCTCTTGCTCAGAGAATTGCTCACGGACCTGAAAAACTGCTTCTCCAATCCCGCTCCAATCTAACCAGGTACAACAACTGAAAAGGGCTATGGGAACAGGCTCCGGGATGGTGAAATGGCTATCTCAAGGATAACGGAATGCATGAGTGAAAATGGTCATGGAACTATTGACTGGATAAATAAGTGTGGAAGGAATCACTATGAACTCTTCGTGAAAAGTGGTAAGAATGATGGTGAGGCTGTTGGTAAGGTATCCATGAAAAAGTCACCAAATGAGCTAAGTTCCCCATGATATGAATGCATGTCCCCAACTGGAAACTTGTCATATCGAAAGTTAATTTGGTCCACTTGTATCCAACTTTATAACTTAGGATAAAATAATTATCCATACTTTATGTTTTAGGAAATATTAATATAATATTCCCTTGACTTTTGGCCCTCCCTTTCCCTAAATGGTGAAGTTCAGTCCCCCATCTCTTTTATCGTGGTCGGTCTACGGGCAATGATGTATTTTATATTAATCACGAGTCATGTATAAAGTAGGCGCATTGGCCTTTAACATCTAGGAGTTCTGGCCTAATACCAAAACATAAGCATCCCAACTTATAATAACCGGCTCACCATCCTATAACACATATCATATACACGAGGCTCGTTGTTCTCCATACTGTGCGCACCTTAGTTACTGCACACAGTATCTTGGAATGTACATATTACATCATTTTACTGTGCAATTCATGCGCGCACTATGCCACATGATGTGCATTACCAAATGAGGTCAAAACATCTCACCATCTTAAGTACATTTATATTACATTACAATTGGGTTCGACCGAGGGATATTACAATCCCCTCCCCTTATTTATGCACTGTCCTCAGTGCATCATACACCCATATATAATAGAATTTTAAAAAATATTCAAAAAGATGTGGGTATTTTGTCTGCATTACATCTTCATGCTCCCAAGTAGCATCCTCAGGACTGTACCAGGTCCATTGAACCTTTACAATTCCTATGGCTCGGTTCTGGAGCTATTTGACTTTCCGGTCCAAAATGCACATTGGATGCACTTGAAAAGAACCTTCTTGCACCACTTGAATCACATTCCAATCAATAACATGATTAGCATCGGGTATATATTTATTTAGCAATGATACATGGAAGAAATTATGAATAGACATAGATGCAGGCAATGCAATCATATAAGCAACTGGACCAATCCTCTCTAGGATTTCAAAAGGCCCACAAAATCTTCCTGCCAACTTGGTGCAGATTCCCAACTTTAGGGAACTCCTGTTAGCTTTCACTTTCAGGAAAACATGATCAACAACTTTGAAGTCTCTATGAGTTATGTTCTTATCGGCATAAATTTTCTGTCTGTCTTGGGTAGCTTTTAAATTATGCTTAATTTTTGTCATCTGGTCCTCATTTCCCTAAGCAACTCTGGCCCAACTACTATCCTATCAGCTGGATTATCCCAACTTACTGGAGTATTTCACTTTCTGCCATAAAGTGCTTCAAATGGGCTCATCTTTAATGATGCCTGATACCCATTGTTGTACGTGAATTATACCAAGTGTAGGTAGTCTTCCCATTTCGATGGTTTGTCCATCACATACATTCTCAGTATATCTTCTATCACCCTGTTCACCCTTTTTGTCTACCCATCAGACTCGGGATGATAAGATATACTAAAGTTCAGATTCATTTCAAATCCTTTGAACAATCCTTTCCATAAATTTGAGGTGAATTTCGGGTCTCTATCGGACACAATTGTTTTAGGAATCTCGTGCAATCGTTCCACTTCCTTCATGAAAATATCAGCAACCTCTGTTGCCTTGTGCGTAGTTTTCAGTGGAATAAAATGGGAAGATTTCGTGATCTTGTCCACCACCACCATGATCGAATCATGCAACTTGCCTGTTCTAGGCAATCCCATAAAAAATTCATTGTCACCATTTCCCACTTCCACTCAGGAATGGTTAAAGGTTGCAGCAACCCCGTTGGGTGCCTATTCTTAGCTTTCACTTTCTGGCATTCCATACATCTAGTGATGTACTCGGCGATCTCTTTCTTAATACCTGGCCAAAAGCAATGGCTCTTGATCACTGCCATGGTTTTCTGATAGCCAGGGTGCCCTGCATAAGGAACATTATGTGTTTCATGAAAAATCATACGTTTCAAGTTCTGGACATTTGGAACAAAAATCATGTTCTTGCGCAACAATATTCCATCTATTCCCAACTTATAATTATCCACCTTCTGAAGCATCTTACCCTGCTGTAGCATTGCTACTAATTCTCTGTACTGCAGATCTACATTTGCAGCCTCCATAATTTTTATTTTAATATCAGTTTGGTACATGCTAATAGTTGTAGCATGTAATTCGTGCACCTTCCTGCTGAGTGCATCAACCACTTTATTCTCTTCCCTTTGATATGCTTTATATCAAAGTCATATTCACTTAGAAATTCTAACCATCTTCTTTGTCTAGCATTTAGATTTGGCTGATCAAATAAATATTTCAGATCATTGTGGTCTGTTCTTAGCTCAAACCTCTTTCCCATGAGGTAGTGTCTCCATTTCCTCAAGGCATGCACTATCGCTGCCAACTCCAAATCATGAGTGGCATAGTTTCTTTCATGATCCTTTAACTTCCTTGATTCATAACATATGACAAACCCATTTTGACTGAGGACTCCACCAAGTCCTTCATTACATGCATCAATGCATACGATGAAGTCTTCTTCTAGGTCTGTGATCCTTAATATTGGAGGACTTGTCAATAATTGTTTCAAGTGTTGGAAACTCTTCTCACAATCCAGTGTCCACTGAAACTTCACTTCCTTTCTTTGAAAAGAAGTGATTGGGTGTGAAATCTTTAAGAATCCTTCAATAAATCTTCTGTAGTAGCCTGCAAGACCCATGAATGATCTTACCTCTGTCACATTCTTCTATGATGACCATTCTCTAATGGCCTCTATCTTCTCAGGATCCACTGTTATCCCATCCTTTGAAATGATATGCCCCAAATAATGAATCTGTTTCTGATAAAATGAGCACTTGCTCAATTTGGCATATAACTGACGCTCCCTTAATACTTTCAACACCATCCTCAAATGATGTTCATGCTCTTCCTCTAACTTGGAATATATAAGAATGTCATCCAAAATGACGATGACAAACTTGTCTAAATACTCTCGGAAAACACCATTCATTAAGCACATGAAAACAACTAGTGCATTTGACAACCCAAATGGTACCACTGTGAACTCATAATGACCATACCTTGTCTTGAAGGCAGTCTTGCTAATATCTTCTTGTTCTTTAATTCTTACATGATGTTATCCTAATTTGAGATCTATCTTTGAAAATATCTTTTCATCCTTTAATTGATCAAAGAGGTCATCAATCCTTGGCAGAGGATACTTGTTCTTAACAGTCACTTTATTCAATTGTCTGAAGTCAATGTAAAACCTTAGTGTTCCATCTTTCTTTCTCATAAACAGGACTGGGGCACCCCAAGGTGACACACTTGGGCGTATATACCCCTTCTTCAGAAGTTCTTCAAGCTTCATTTGCAACTCCTTTAATTTTGGTGTACTCATTCTATAAGGAGTCTTTGATACTGGCGTTGCTCCATCCATCAAATTTATAGAAAAATCAATGTCTCTCCTTGGGGGTAGTCTGGGTACCTCCTTGAACACATCTTCAAAATATTCCAGGACTAAATAATCCTCCAAATTTGGCACCTTATCTCTAGGTGTCTCTGCCAAATGCGCTGCAATTATTTGACATCCTTTTCTGTAACACTTCTTCAACTGCAATGCCGAAATTTCTGTAATGGTTACCACCTTGGGGATTCCCTGTACCTTCCTTGGTTTCCCTTCCTCATCCAGGCAAGTAAATTCTTTGTTGTGATAGTCTAAGAGAGTGTGATGTTGATCCAACCAATCCATCCCAATTAGACAGTCATAGGAACCTAAAGGCAAGATGTTTAAATTTGCCTTGGTGTTCAGTCCATTCATGTCTATGAAGCATGACTTAATCATTTCATTAACCTTTCTTCTGGCTCATGTAGCCAGTTGCACCAACCAAGATTTCCCATGCTTGCTTCTTGGAAATTTCAAACTTTCCACCATCTTAGGGTCTACATAACTATGACTAGCTCCTGAATCAATCAAAATAGCAAGGGTTTGGTTGTTGATCATACCTTCCACTTCAATCACGTGGGAATGATACTCTGTTTTCTTGTTGTCTAGGGCTGCATAAATCCTTGTCACATATCTGCCCATGTTCTCCACTGTTTCAATTCACTATACATTGTGAACAACCCTACCTTTTTCACCTCTGTGAGGACAATCTCTAAACCTATGGTCCCCTTTACAACCCCAACATTGCATAGGTGGCTGCCTTGGCCCTTGACTCCTTGTGTCTATCGTTCTGGGTTCTTTAGGCATTTATTGTCCTTGTGGATTATTTTTGAAGAATGGTGGCTTAGCTCCCTTCTTCCTCTGATCCATCTTGAATTTCTTATTATCTTCCCAAGCCTTTTGGAAAGATGGTCTTGCTTTCTACTGATCATATAGGCATTTATCTCTCCTTATGGTCTCTTCTAATGTCTTGGGATCATCATACTGTATTTTTTCACTGATGAACGATGGAAATCCACTTAAATACCTTTGAATTTTAACTATCTCATCCTTGATGAAAGAGACATAGTTCAACAATTCCAGAAACCTTCTCTCATATTCATCTATGGTCATACTTCCAAGCTTGAGTTCAAATAACTCTTTCATTTTCTTGTCATAGTATCTCTTAGTCAAGTACTTCTTCTCAAAATAATTATTGAATTCCTTCCAAGTAACACCTTTCTCTACAATGTGCTGCACCTGTACAAGTTGATCCCACAACATGGAGGCCTTTCCTTTGAGTTGATAGATAGAGATTCTACCTTCTGCATGAGAAGAATAATTATGCAATTGAAAATACATCCTCATGCCTAGAAACCATGTTTCTGCATCTTCATCCTTCTTGTGCTCACCATCAAATGTAGGAGGTTTGATTTTGTTCATTTCTCCCCTCATCTCATCCACCCCAGATCTCTTATACCTTCTGACAGGGGATAGACTTGAGTTGTTGCCTACTCTCTTATGGGAATGCCTTTGGGAAAGATGGTGATGTCTACTAGCACTTTTACTTTTCTTTTCTCCTCTGAAGGTTTGTGACTCTTAGATACTTGAGCCACTCTCCTTAACAAATTTCTCTTCTATTCTATTCAAAACCTCTAATAAATTCACGTTGAAGTCATCCTGCTGCTCTTTGGCTTTCATAAGCCTTTCATTATCAGCTTTATGGCTTTGGAAATCCTTCTGCAAACTCTTAATGGTCTTAGCCATATTCATATCTTCATTCCTTTCTTCTCCATGTCCATTGGATTTCGTTCCTTCCATGCCCAAATGGACATCCACCCCTCTAATCTCATCTCGCTGACTGTAATTCCCCTATGCCTCTTCCATTCCTATGGAATCTGCATTGGTCTGATCTGATCGAGTTGTTGTTAATTCTGCAAAATGTGCATCCATCGAAACTTATCAAGATAACAATTCAGCAATTCATGAGAATATGCATCATTTTGGTTCAATATACACATCATAATTATCTCTCCTAATCTCCTGGTGTTATCACCATGAAAATTCTAGATAAGACCCAAGTCTCGGAAACACAGTCGCGCAGTGATTTTAGAGATACACTTGTGCAAAAAGGTGGTTTTCCAAAACCACTTTCGCCAAGACGCGGTATCACGTGTCTCAACATGTCAAATCTACCACTCATGGAGAAGGTGATGGCTTATTCAGATCACCCTTCTTCACTCATTCAGTACTTCACAACGATGTGAATTCAACTGAACGTCGCCATGTAACGAACTCAAAAGCTAATCATTCGAAATGGATTGGCTGAGCATGGAAACCCAACGCTCTTGTACGTAATCTGTCTATGCTTCATAAATGGAATTCTATAATTACCACTCCCCAAGTATAAAGGTATCTATGTATCCATAACCGAAGTAATATCCAAACAACTTGACTTTCTGGTCTCTGTAAAAACAACTTTTGGTATCCACAACCTGAGACACATGGACAAGGCTAAATCGAATGAGACTGGTTATTCGAGCAACATGCAGACTTTCCTGTGAATAAGGTGGAAAGGGTCCTTGCACGCATTCTAGAAACTAAGTTCCACACAGATCCGGCTACAGACTCGTGGTTGGAAGTCAGGTTGAATCCCACTATGAAATATTTAGTCATCAACGGGCCAGCTGCTAAGAAGAAAAGGAGTAAGCGGTAGAAGAAGGAGGAATCTACGGTTGAAGCGGCCGAAAGTGTTGGAGAGAATCAACTGGTCTGGTTAGATTCTTCCTTAAAGGTAGAGATCGCTAAGTTGAAGTAAGTCTTCAACTAAGATAAGCATGTCTCAGCGAATTTTGAACAACCGGTAGCAGAGGTAAAGAGTACCAAAGATGATAGGCCTGTTCTTTAAACAACCCTTTTTCGCAACATGCTAACTGCTGTCATCACCCTTTTGTAATTCTGTGATTAACACGATTATATAAATACAAAAACATTTTTTTAGACTATTTTATTACAATTTCTATCCGGTGATGTTATGAATCTTGTTTTCTTTTATAATATTTTTTTTTTTCTTGTAATCTTATATTTTTATTTTCATCTGCTTAAATTGGAGGAAATTAAAACTCAGAATTCTTTTTAATTAATGCTTCGATGTGGTTGTGTGTTTCTTTTTCTTTTATTATTATTCAATTTAAACTTAGACTCATCGCCTTCCAAGAGACTTCGTGTGCACTAAACGTTGACCCGTTCATTTATATTTATCGTGCATAACAATATTACAAGGTGAAACGCTTTTCCGTGCACCTATATCTACTGTGAATTTCTTCTTCGTCACACCGACAACTCACACGCACTACTCTTGCGTTGTGAGCCAATATCCAATGCACATAGTTTTGGTACCATGTTCCGATATTACACATGCATTTCATCCTATGCATGCATGATGTCAAGTTCAACATATTCCATTGCACCCAATTATCTGCGCACACTACTAAATACATCGTCGCGAAACAACTTATACTCATAGTTATGCACGTACCAACAAAACTCCTCTGCGTTAAGAAATACTTGCGCACCCCATGTGCACATTACTATGTGTGTGCTCACCGTGCAAGGCTAAATTCATTATGTGGATCTGCAAATAATAATCTTTTGTGGGGCGCCACAATTTACCGCGCATACTGGCACGCTAACGTTTTCCCGTGCGGTGCCAAATTTTACCACGTGCGCTAGCACGCCAACCTTTTCCATGGACACTTTGTGACTCCAATTTTTGTCACCTTGAAGTTACTTCTTCTATGAATATTCGTTTCAACTGAGCCCCTCTGGCCCATCCAAGCTCAGTGTTGAACTGAAGCTCTGATACCAATTTGTAACATTCCCCCGACCACCCGCAGGCCAGGGTACACCACTTCAGAGTAACCACTCATGTTCTAACACCAGTCGGTAACAGTCCCATCCTTAACAGGACGGACCATGGTACTCTAGGGAACACTTTCGTTCCCATACTACGGAACATACAATAACATACCCAGTAGTCAATTGAGCTATGCCACATAAATTTACTCTTTAAACTGCATGCAACTAAAACATATACATATAGCACTCTTGCGGAAGATTTACATATAAACATAAACAAACAATTACTTTCTGTAACATACGAAATTTATACTGAAATAATAGTAACTACAGATATGCATCATTTACAGGGAATTACCCATAAACATACAGGCAATTATAATCACATATATTATAAACCGTAACATAGGCATGTAAATAACAAAGCATCATATCATTTTTATCATACAAATGGTACTTATCTTGGAAATATTGTCACCAACTGCGTACAGACCGTCCATGAACCTCCTAGCCATAGACTACATTGTTCATCACTCTCAACAGTGAGTCACCCCCGAGCTGGAACTGAACTCCACCCAGGGTAAAGGGTTCCTATCTAGACTAAGGTTCATGGACAACAAGAAAGACTCTGTCTCAGATTCTCTCTCAACCAACAACCTACAACCTCTCATTCCCCATATGCCCATCCCACCTAAGGAAGTGTGCCCCTTCTATGCTCAACAGACCCTCGGCTGCCCCACTTCCCTTCCAGGGATTTAGCAACAGGCTGGACCAAAAGTCTCAGAGTGTTGTAGCTACAGTATAACACCTTCAGGAATCAATCCCCAACAATTCTCTCGCTCAGAGAATTTCTCACGGGATTGACAACCTGCTTCTTCAATCCCGATCCAAGCTAACTAGGTAAACCAACCGAAAAGGGCTATGGGAACAGGCTCCGAGATGGTGAAATGGTTGTCTCAAGGATAGCGGAATGCGTGAGTGAAAATGGTCATGGAACTATTGACTGGATAACTGAGTGTGGAAGGAATCACTGTGAACTCTTCGTGAAAAGTGGTAAGAATGATGTTTAGGCTGCTGGTAAGGTATCCATGAAAAAGTCACCAAATGAGCTAATTTCCCCACGGTATGAATGCATGTCCCCAACTTGACACTTGTCATATCAAAAGTTACTTTGGTCCACTTGTCTCCAACTTTAGAACTTAGGATAAAATAATTATCCATACTTTATGTTTTAGGAAATATTAATATAATATTCCCTTGACCTTTGGCCCTCCCTTTCCCTAACTGTTGAAGTTCAGTCCCCCATATCTTTTATCATGGTCGGTCTGCGCGCAATGATGTATTTTATATTAATCATGAGTCATGTACAAAGTAGGCGCATTGTCCTTTGACATCTAGGTGTTCCAACCTAATACCAAAACATAAGCATCCCAGCTTCTAATAACCAGCTCACCAGCCTATAACACATATCATATACATGAGGCTCATTGTTCTCCATACTGCGTGCACCATAGTTACTATGCGCGGTATCCTGGAATGTACATATTACATCATTTTATTGTGCAGTTCATGCGCGCACTATGCCACATGATGTGCATTACCAAATGAGGTCAAAACAACTCACCATCTTAAGTACATTTATATTACCTTACAATTGGGTTCGGTTGAGGGATATTACAACTTGGATCTCTCTGATCCAATTCCTTCACGACCCAATTATATTTCCAGTCATGTTCTCTGAGTAACCTTAGATAGTTAACACTAACTTATTTCTTGAAGCAATTTGGTTTGGCCTTCTGACATGCATATTCAACTTCTATCATGCCATATTTGATGACCTTCATGCCATGCTTCCACTGCACATTCTGATAGTAATAATGGAGGTGCTATCTCCAATCTATATGACTGTTCCTTGGAGATATTGTCACTTTCTCCATGCATACATCTCATCCTCTTTATCAAAATACTAGCATTCTGATATATATCAATCTGTGTAGGTTAGATCTTCCCACTATGTACTTCTTGTGCAATGATCTCTTTTCTTTGATATAATGGATCTTAGATCTTTGTTGGACCCTATAATGAGGTTCCTAGGTCTTCAGTACCTCTCCTGATGCAGGTCTAAACTAGACGAAACCCATGGGCTTCCTTTCTAACCCCTTTTCCCTTCTTTAACAAAATTTTTGGGCATTATCCCCTTTTCTTCAGCCCTCAACTCGCATGTGACCATGGCTGGAAATAAGTGCTAACCCAACAGGTGCCTAATCCATGCTTCAGGACTTCAGGCTTTGGGGCTTCGGGACTTCAGATGATTCCACCTTTGCTCAAACCAAAACTCCCAAACCGCGAGTCTACGCATACTTCCACATCACCTTGGTGATGTCATCGCGTCACTTTACTTCGATGTAACAGAACTTCGGTAGTTTCTTCCTCCCATTCCATCACGAGCCATTTCTTCCGGAGTGTCCAGTCTCCAGACTTCATGATATGGTGTCATGTGTCCACTGGGGCCCACAGTTTCCGTGATTGAACTAAAAGATACCAAAAAGTCACATCAAACTTTATACTTTTCAAATTGTGGGGACATGGGTTGGCGGTTTTGGAGTAACCCGCTGATTGTTCTACAATTGTCCCCATGCTGACACGTACCCATTCTGGAAAACCGTGGTTTAGATTGCGAGACCACCTTGTAAAATTATTTGTCACGCATCTTCGATCTCTGCAATGCCTCCCAGCCATCAATCTTGATAGATCATGATCAAAGTTAATGAGGGCCCGATCCAGCTAACTTCTTTTCCAAGTTTAAATACCTTGTGTCACCCGCCTGATTGGACTACATGTCAGCTTCATGTGTCTTTCCACGTGGCATTATGCGTTTCTTTCTCCCCACTTATGAAGTATGTGATATCTTGATGCGTGTCTTCCGTCGATCGACGACTATAAATTACTTCGGCTCTTTAGGATTCAGGAGTTTCAACCTCTCCACACTCGCTTTCTCCCGAAGTGATTTCACCCGAATTCCACGGATTTTGCCATGTATCCTATCTCTCAGATCGATGACACAGACATACTCCATTACTCCGTGTATTTCCAAAGAAACTCACGGCTAATCGCCTTGGAACTTTTCCATATCTGACAGTCTGGGGTGACTCCATTTCCTCCTGAAGAAATCCTAGTCGTTAACTCGATAAACCTTGAGAGTTTCTCCCCCTTTAAATATTTCTTCCCGCTATCTCTCCTTAGCTTCATTTCTCGAACCCCTTTCTCCTTAGAGGGTTGCTTCGACACTTAGTCAAATTTTGGATATGTAAAATCCTTGCAACAGATCTTTGTGTCCCTTCATGAGAAAACTCAAGATATTTCTCCCGAGATTTTTCAGTCAAAGACTCTGTCGACGCACTCCTTGCACCCAAGGACACTTTGAACCTCTAATTTTGTCCCTTTAGACAACAATTCACTTTGAAATCTTGGTCTCGTTAACCACTAACATGGCCCATCTAGTCTTAGTGTTGAAACCATGGCTCTGATACCATTTTGTAATGTCCCTGACCATCAACCCCCGCCAGGTAACGCTATCATAAGGAACCTTAACTTTTCCTTTACTGCTCTGATACCATTTTGTCACACCCCCGACCACCTAGGCCAGGCCATGCTACTCATAGAAACAACAATTATCATATGCATATAAATATAAACATAAACATACAACATATTATGTTCATACATAGATTAATGCGGAAATAAAAATAAAATAATACATACAGTACTCACAGGGAAAACCCATAATATAACAACATATACATGCAATACTCATCAACCTAGCATGTACAAATACACAACATGTAAATGAACATAGGAATGGGTACTTATATTTCAATTGAATTACACCAAATGCGTGTAGACCTTCCATGAACCTCCCAGCCATAGATCACAATGCTCATCACGCTCAGCAGTGGGTCACCCTTGAGCTATGACTAAAATCCACCGGAAAAGGGAATTCTAGGCTTGGCCAGGAAAACAAGGAAGTTTCACAAAACAACAAGAAGGATCTTTTATCCCAGGAGCTCACTACCGACGATTTTGGCTTCTTCATAGCATACCTAAACGACGCTTTGCTGGAAATCGTGGAGAAACAAGAAGCTAAGAAGGAGGAAATGTACGACATAATTAATCTCAAATTCTGAGGGGTACAACAAGCCCTTCAGTCCAGTCGTGCAGTGTCCACTACGCCCCTTCCATCAGGAGAACCAAAGTTGGGAGATGAGCCATCCCAAATCCGTCGACTAGCTGATGCAGTCGAAGCTCGCCTTCATCGCGCTAAAGAAGAAATAGAACAAGCCACCCAGGCCTTGAAGAAAGTGCAAGGCATAATTGTAGAACAACGCAGAGTTGTAGAGCAGGAGAAGGTTTCTCTCCAAAAAAAGTTTGAAGAAGAGAAAGAACAGATGCAACATGAAAAAGAACAGTTGCTCGTAGAGAAACTCGAAGTGAAAGAAGTAGTCAACAGAGCCCTCCACTCTATGACAGGATTAGAAACATAGGAAAAATATTGAGTCACACATCAAGTATATCATATCATAGAAGCTATCCAATATATACAACAATGAATAACAAACTTAGAGCTCTGCACCGTACCCGACACCCCGCAAAATTTAAGGGATCAAAGAGAAACAACTGCTCGAAGCACAGTTAAAAGAATCAAATCCCTTGCCATGGAATGCAAGCAACTAAGTGATCACAGTGCCCAGATGTATGAGTGACTCACTAAGAATCCAGAATTGAAGGCACTGGACTCACAGCTATAGGAAGTGAAGCAACAAGTAGAGACAATACAAGCGCAGTAGAAGTCCCTGTCAGCTATGGAAAGAATGAACCGATTCCAAGAGCAGCGCACTGCCCAGCAGTAGGTCCACACTATTCAGAGTAGAGTTATGCAAGTAACTCATAGGATCCAACCTGTACAGGATGAGACTTACCAACTATTCACAGAGATCGAAGACCGAGGAGAGGAATTGGAGCAATTCGTCACTGCAGTTGAACAACGCCTAGAGGGACCTGTCAATGAAGCAGTCATCCAAGAATTTGCTGAACAGGAGGTCATGGCACAACAAAAAGTCAAAGCATATCGATCTAATCTTGAGGCTTTTGAAATAGAACTAATCATATCAAAGTGACTCAGGATGAGTCACAGGTGAGTGTTGGAGGCTTGTGGCCCTTGACCAAGTTTTGAGGATTCTTGGTCATGTTTGACCTAATTTTGGGACTTCGGCAGGCTGTCAAAGGCAGAGCGAAAGACGAAGCGGAGATCATGGGATCTCAACCACTTTTAGGGCCCTTTTTGGGATTCAATATTATGTAATGGGTATGGGATGTTAGCCCATGGGTTTACCCATGTTTAGGCCTATTTTGTAATGTATAAATAAGCATCTAAGCAATGTAAGAAGTTGGAAAGGGAGCTAGTAGGCCAATGTGCTCAGTGCTAGAGTTGGATCTATGTGATCAAGAGTTGTAAGTGCTTTGTGCATACTGTGTGAGGCTTGCAAGGCTAGTGCAGGTAACTGTAAGAGACTGTGTGAAGGCTTGGTGTTGTACCCTAGTGAGAAGAAAGAGGATCCGGTGGAATGCGTGAAAATATCTTGTCTTCTACGGAGTAGAAATTGGATGCTATGTGCCTGTAAGAAGATTGACCAAAGATAATAAAGAAGAGAAGAGTTGGTGGACGTAGCCCTAGGGTGGGGGTGAACCACGTACATGTTGTGTTGCTATGCTTTGTGCGATTTATTGATGTGTTTTTGTGTTTACTTGTTTAGTTCTTTAATATAGATGAATGATATGTTGATGCTTAGTGCTTAATAATATGGATGGATGTTAGATCTGAATTATGTACATATGATTAGTGCTTAAATACCTTAGCTCTGAATGAGTACTATGATACTCTGTAATTAGGGTTTAACTACATTGTAACTAAGATTGGATATTGATGAATGTTAACTGCTAAGTGCTCTGTTAAGTGTTAGAATCACATATCTGTGTCCCAACTAAGGTTGTAGACATATGAGTCCTACAACCACCCCTGCCTCTACCTCGGGTGAGACTTCATCTGCTTCACAGGTGTTGCCGAAAGGGTTGGTATTTAGGGTTTTGTTGGTGCGTTGTTGTAGTGTTGAACCCTGGGTCTGCCCCTGTGCCAACACTTAGCCTTTAGGAAATAATAATATAATATTATTCCTTTAGAGGTAATCCCTCTATCTTAGCCCCTATTCCTAGACACTTATCCCCTTCCGCACCTAGTGGAGCTTAGTCCCCCATCAATATTTCTTCGTGGAGGGTCTACAAGCAACGATGTATACTTTTTATTAATGATTTTCATAATTACATATACAAAATAGGCTTCTCGCCTTAGCATCCTAGGCGCTCTTGCCTAATCATCACATAATCCTCCTATCTTATTATAAATTGGCTCACCAGCCTAACAAACATGTTTACAATTCTTTTGACGGGAGAACTTGACCGTCCGTCAACTGGAAGAACAAGTTTAGTTTGGGGTTGTCTAAATAACTCAAGCCATTTGGTGTAACTCATTCTGACGGGTTTAATGGCTCTATTGGCCAATATAAAATCCTAAAAAGAAAACAAAAAGAAAGGAATAATTGAACTAATGCTAACAACTATATATTATATATATAGATATGCTTTTATATAACTACTGTAGGTATTTTAAATAGAAAAAATACTAATATCACTTATATACATCATTTACAAATTGCATGTTTTAATCGAAACTCACAACATCAAATGCGAAAGTTATTTTTGTTAAGAAGTAGAGAAAGAAATCACATTTGAAAATTTTTTCGTTTTCCTTTATAAATCTAACAAATCTTGCATTGAATATACTATGAAACACAGACGTGTGGGTAGTCAAAAGTTGAACCATACATTTTGGTTTCATGAATATGTAAATGATAGAATTAAGAAAAAACAAAGAGGCTAACTTGTTAGTGAGTTAGTGAGGTGTATCCAAGTGTCTGCATGAGTGAAGAACATCCAACTGCCACGTCCAAGAGAGAAATCTACAATGAACCTTATGACTGTTCTAAACAAATTCAAAACATGTATTGGCAGCTTAAGTTTTAATGACATAGGAGGAAACACAAACATAACGATGTGATCTTATAATTGCATATAATTACAACGAGATAAATCTGAAAGTAACCTATGCACTTCACCATTCAATTAACATTCAAAGAAAAATCCTATCATTCTAATTGGAGATGTGATCACAACATTTATATTTTGAGCAACAAATTATAGACGATATTTATAATATAAACATCTCGCACATAATACATCATTAAATCTAAAGATATTTGACCTATTAATGTATTAGGATTAACAAAACATAAATGAAAACATCATTAACAAAAGGCTAAAGACAAAATGCATATATGTTGTTTCATTAAGTCTTATAATCACTCGTCCATCTTCTGTCCTCAGCCAAGATGATTTCCATTACAAAATATGGAGTATTTAAAGAGTTTACAAAGGCTAAAATTCCAATCTTATAAGATAGGATCAAATCTCAAAAATATCTAAAAGTTACAAATATAGAGGGCTTAGAGCCACTCAAGATCAAACTAAATCTTCAAAATTTATGAGAATTTTCTCCTATTTACAAAATAAGCAAAAAGAAGATAGTTGATCGACTAAGTCCAAAATGCTTCATCCCATGAGATCAGCATCAAATACATCCTATCCTGAAAAAAAATAAAAAATGAGAAAGTCAAATATTTTATTAACTAACAATTCCTAAATTTTATATGAGAATTGACTTGGCTACAAAATCTCTCGATTCTGTAGCCAGTCTTATTATTGGTAACATAAATCTAAATCGATCTAGATTTATTAGAAAAATAACAAAAGGAATAACTGTGATAAAAACCAATCTTACCATTCAACTAATAACAAAATTCAAATCACAATGTCTCAGAATTGATCACGGCCTTGACACTTTCAACGTTTTTTATAATGATATTGTCTGTCCTTTTCAAACGTTTTGTTTGTCTTTGTGTATTGGCCTTGATTTCACAGTTTTCGTTTTCCAAGGATTCATTGAGAGTCGTGAGATATTTTATCCTTTCTTGGAGAATAGGGATGTATGTATTGTATTGCCCTATCCACTGCAGGAAAACTTCGCAAGGAACAAAAGGGGCGATCTGTTGAGGAAATGAGTAATTGTGTGGTAAAACATCACTGCTATCCACTGTCGGCCTTTGACTGAGTTTAATACCTGTGAACCCTTTTCTATCTTTTAAACACGGTGGGAGATTATTGACATAATTGAATGGTTGGTTAAGATTTGGTTTGGAACAATTCAGATCTTCCTCTGCCAGAAATTTTTCAATCTCGGAGTCAGAGTTCTCATGGATCTCATTCGATTCGATCGAGCGCACATGAGCTTTGGATCTATTACGCAGACTCCTTGAAATGATTCGACCAACCTTCTTGTTATGAAACCCTAACATGGCTTGAGTCTTCTTTGATTGTTTGTGAGGGTTTCTACTGTTGGATTTTACAGTAGGGTCAGGGTAGACAATCGGCTCATGCATAGGAGTTTCAATAAACTCAGAACTAATACCTTGTTTCCCACATAAAAGTTGATCAGACAATGCCTCTTCACAAGTATTTTCATTCAAAAGATATGGGTTGCCAATTGAGAAATTAAGAGGTTTCTCTATCATAGGCTTATCCATTACAAGGGTCTCTAAAGGATTTACTGTAACAAAACCATTACGAGCTACAAAACTGTCCCAATCATCACCAAGTATTTTCAAATGATGAACTAACAGTAATTTAATCAAACCATGGTGAAAGAGGATGGAATCCAAGTTTTGCTTCTTGTATCTCTTTTACATTTTATAAAAACTTCTTAGCAGGTAAAACGACATGTTTAAATGGAAGCCAATAAAATGCATGAGCAATCTCACATGGTAAATGAAGACCATGCCAAAACAACCTTCATAGGAAATAAATTGTTTTAAAATTGCTAACAAACCATGCCATCTAACCTTGAGTAGGGATACCATAATACCTTTGTACAACAGTCTGTCTTTATGGAGGTGATGAAAAGACTCAAGGGTACTTCGTCCAATTTCAAATTTTTAAACCACTTTTGACCAGTGAGAGGGAGCCCTGTTTCTTCACTCAAAAATTCTTCGGTGATTTCCAACTGAACATCACCTACCTTGGCTCTGCATCCATCAAATGTAAGGGTGAATTCTTTGGCCACTCACAAATTATAACCCTGGAACTTCTGAATAAAAATATCACAACCCTGTCTCTTCAGACCCTCACTCGCATCATCATACAACAACAAAGTTTGGGAGTTGTTTGGCTCAAATCGAACGACATGGGCCATGAGGGTTTGAACAGATGGTAAGAGGAGTGATTCGAAATAGCTGTGGGCTTAAGAGGTAGAAACAACAGAGACAAGTCTAAGTTGATAACAAAGGAGCAAAACTAGAAATCACACCAATGCGACCATAATATAAGCATAAGGGTTTCAGACACGAAATTCGGGCATTTCTGGTGATGAACGTTTTGGATATAGAGAATAACACCAAACCTTGATCTGTCATGACAGGCCCGTCAATTCAAACTGCCAGCTTAAACGAAGTACATGGTATGTTCGTGGTGTGTTCAATTCCCATGACAAGTAATGGGTATATTTGATTTGCAAAGGTTAAAAATGGATATGTTTTTGTAAACCAAAGCCAATCAATTCTTGGTATATTTACAAAGGATCCAAAATATAATCTTTCAATCCAAGAGAAACTCAAAATAAGTATTTCATTGATATATGATAAGCTCAAAGAAAAAAAAAAATCATGAAAAGAGATGTAAGCACATTGACCCTTTTAAAGACCAAGCCTTAGATAGAATTGCAATATGATTTTAAGTTTTAATGCTTGATTCATGCTTTCAGTCATGAATCAAGCACAAAAACATAAGATAAAAATAAATAGGAACAATCAAAACATCCTTTTTACAACTGAATAGTCATCTTCAAATAGCAATATTTATAGGATGAGGCGTAGGCAGCTACAAGAATTGTCATTTGTCACTTGAAAAAGCAAAGATCATGTAGGGTTGCCAACAATGGTGACTTACTGGGAGAAGCAGTTATCTCTGCATCACCGACGAGTTCATGTTAGTACTTCTTAGAATGGTTACAGATCAAAGAACAACTGAAGGACATCAAGCATCTCAATCAAATTTCAACAATCATTTCACAGTCCATCTTCGGATATCTTCCTGGTCAAATGAAATTCGATGACAAATTTTAATTACAAGAGTAACGATATTGAAGTAAAATGGCTCTGATACAATTGACAAGGCCACTACTACTAGTAGGCATTTATAGCCTCAATAGGGATGTCAATTACCCCACTCTGACACCTCTATCATGTCCAAGAAATTTCAGTACATATGAAGGACACTTATGACCGATATCAAAATTTATACTTGAACCCAACATCGCTTCACTGCTAGAAGGCCTATTCAGTACCCTAATGAAGTTGTCTTGGTATCATGTATGAATTTTCCCGCTGCCATCAGACCTGTTCAGTATCTCGGTGGGTTTACAAACACTTCCCACAACTCTCTGGAAATTATTTTCAATTTGGCATAAATTTAATGGTCTTTCAGAAGAGCAGGGTGATGCTGAAAATTTCAGTTTTCAGAACACTTGATATTTTTCAGCCTTTAATTTATTACTTGATAACCTTCATTATGATCTGAAATCAGATTTTTGATGAGACTAATTTTTCGAGGACAGGAAGGCATACTTGATTTGTTTTGTTTAAAACAGGGACAACTTAAAGAGCTTTAATGATGGTTGTGTCTACTCATAACTATAAAGTGAAACCAGGAAACCTATTCTGAACAAAATTTTTCTTCAACTAGTCTGTGTTTTAGCAAGTTACAACATTGATGCTCTAAAAGACCTTAATTATTGCTTCATAATGAGGCATTCTGGTTTCCCTTCATGAACTAAAAGGTGACACTGACATAAGATTAACTAGAGATCAACAAAAACAAACAAAATGAAAAGTACAACAACCAGAAAACAAAATGAAAACAAAAAAATTATGTACAAAGGTGGGTTCGGAATTTATCAAGAAAAATACCTCTCGAGATCTTGGCCATTCACCGAGAAGGTGTCTGGCTGTCCCTCCAAAATTTGTAGATGGAAGGAGCTGGGACCTAGTTTTTCAACGATTATGAAAGGCCCCAACCACAGGTTCTGGAACTTGGTGTGTTCTGCTTTTCCTTCATGAGGTTTATCCCACTTGAGAACCAAATCTCCTACCTCGAAGTTTCTATCTGAAGAAGATTTTGAATCAAACCAACCTTTCACAATCTGCTGATGCTGATCCAGTCTCTCCTTTGCTTGTGATATTACTTCTTCTAGTTTCAACAAGGCATTAATTCGACTTTCAAGAGGAGGGGAGTCCTCTTCCTGAACTTTCTACGATAATTGCAGAGAGGGAAGCAACACATGAGGAGGGAGAATTGTTTCTCTTCCGTAGATGATAAAGAAAGGAGAATTACCAATAGAGGTTTTCAGAGTTACCCTATCAGCCCAGAGTGCATTAAAAACCGTTGTGCTAGTTCTTGTGTTTTTTAGAAACTGTCCTCTTGATGATCTTGATCAAATTTTTATTCGTTGATTCTGCTAGGCTGTTTCCTTGGGGGTAATAACTAGCAGAATACTTAAGTTTGATCCCTTTCTCCAAATAAAAAACACTCATATCGAGGGATGAAAAGTAAGAAGCATTATCAAAGACCAAACATTCAGGAATGTCGAATCTAGTAATGATATTCATGTCAAGGAAATATATCACCTGATTAGTGTTTACCACTTTTAGCGGTGCAACCTCAGACCATCTAGTAAAACAATCCGTTGTTATAATGATGTATTTATGCTACTGTGAAGAAGTGGGGTTAATTGTCCCTATGATTTCGAGACCCCACTGCTGAAAAGGTGAATCCACCGAAACAGGCTGCAAAGGGAATGCTACCTTTTTTACTCGTCCAACAACCTTTTGGCAGATTATGCATTTACGACATATTGCATGGGAATCTTTGAACAACGTGGGCCAATAGTAACCAACCCTTAATACCTTGTGAGCAGTCGTGTCTCCACCGAAGTGCCACCAGCTTCACCTACATTAAGTTCAGATAATACTTTCTTTACTTCATCTCTTTCCAAACAATGCACGAGAACACTATCAAAATTCTTACGAAATAATACGTCATTTACCAACTGGAAAGGTGCAGATTTTAGCCTTAATGCTCTTCTATTTTTTGGATCGATATGGTGAGGAGCAGAACCGTGTGTTAAATAAAACTTAATATCATCAAACCAAGAATTAGCAACAACTTGTGTACAACATATCTAATTTTCACTATGCCGATTTACAGTTGAGACACTGATTTGACTCTATCGTTCTTCAACTGAATCAGACACTAGTTTGCATAGGCCTTGACCTGTGACAATTTGTGCAAGGGTTATTTCGAGGTCATACTCTTGTAACGATGTCATCCAGTTTTCCCATTTTTCACCCAATTCCTTTTGTACTAACAAGTTTCTAACAACAGGATAAGGCATAATGACTTTAGTTCTGTATTTCAACAAATATGATCGAAAATGTTTCACTACTTTGAAAACTGCATAAGCCTATTGATCTATAGCTGGGTAGTTAAGATATGATCCTTTGAAATATGAGATCATGAAGGCAATGGGGATTTCATTTCTTTCAGCTTTCTTTTGGGTCAACACAGCAACATAAGATCGGTCAGAGGCGAAAGTGTAAAGAGTGAAATCTTATGAGAAATCAAGACTCATCAAGGAAGGGGCTTCCACTATGGATTTTTTGATGGAATCAAAGACTTGATTTTTATGTGGTCCCCAATGATACTGAACATCCTTTTTAATTAAATTCTTCAATAGCCTTACCATTTCTGAGAAACTTGGGACAAACCTTCTGACAAAATTAATTTGGCCTAAAAAGGATTGCATAGATTTTTTGGAGGAGGGGCGGGGGAGTTTGGCAATGGCTTAAGTTCTTGCGAGATCGATGATCATCCCGTCACTGGATACTATGAACCCGAGAAGTTTGCCTTATTCCACTACAAATATTGACTTCTTAGGGTTAAGAGATATGTTGTACTTGTGGCATCATTCTAGGACAACCCTAAGGTGAGGCAAGTGATCTTTCTTGTTTTTGGAGAAAACAATAACATAATCAAGATAGACTACATAGATTGATTTATGAGACCATGAAAAGCAATATCCATTTCTCTCTGGAAAGTGGCCCTGACATTTATAAGCCCAAAAGGCATCTTCCTGTAGGCATAAGTGCCCTATGGGATATGAAAAATGGTTTTTAACTGGTCTGGTGGAGACATGAGGACCTGGTTGTATTCCAAAAAACCATCTAGTAGTGATAGTATTTCAAAACCAGATACATGCTGAAGAATTTGTTCCATTGGAGGAACATGATAATTGTCTTTATCAGATGCTCGGTTTAGGTTACGGAAATTGACACAGAGTCATATTTTGCCACTTTTCTTCCTTACAGGAAATAGGTTGGACACCCATTGTGTGTGTCTCACTAGGAATATTATCTTTGCATTTAATATTTTGTTCAGTTCTTTCTTGATAGTGGGTTCCAATTTGGGGTGCATCTTTCTTAACTTTTGCTGAAAAGGATGAGTTTGCGGTTTCATGGGGATGATATGTTGTATTATATTAGGATCAAAATTTTTTAAATCATCATATGTCCAGGAAAAAACATCCTTGAATTCTTTAAATAGTTTTATAAAAGCGGATCGTTCTTGCTCGAAGCATCTCATTCCCAAATTGATATTTTAAGGATTATCCTTAGTCCCTAGATTTATCATTTCGTAAGTCAAGGAATAACTATTCGTTTTACAATTAATTGATCCTCTAAATTTATCATGCAAATCATAGAACTTTTCTACTCTTACAACGGATCTGGGAATAGAGTTTACCATATTAGACGACGATTCAGGAGATATAGGATCCGATATTACCGTGAAGTTACAGATATTTTCATTGTGAGTGCCTTCATCGATAATTGCACCTAGGAAAGTGTCCTCCATATGCAAGAAGATGATGATATGCTAGTCATCATCGAACACTCTCCAATTAGTGATGTTGTCTGGGATCGATGGCCTGAACAATAATTCAATCAAAAATGCATTCGGAGAAAGACCTTTTGCAGGCAAAATTTTGGAAGCGACATTAGCCAATAAATCATCTTCTGAATTACTTAGTCTAGGAATGGAATTGATGTTAAATGAAGAATTTTTTTGTATCAAACTCCATACCTCGGTTTGGTAAATTTTCATATGTGGCGACAAGCAGTGTATGGAATTAAATTTGTTACGGGAACAATCAAAACATCATTTTTACAACCGAATAGTCACCTTCAAATAGAAATGTTTACAGGATGAGGCATAGGCAGCTACAAGAATTGTCATTTGTCAGTTGAAAATAAAAAATCATGTAGGGCTACCAACAAATTCATAATTACAACTGGGGCTCTACCGGGGGATATTATAGGACCAAACTGCATAAGTGTTTTGGTGTACATTTTATTTCGTCGTATTATTTTTAACGACCTATTTTCTCTTAAACATGTAAATATATTCATATTATTTCCATTCCCAAACAGTCATCTAGAACTATATAGAGAGTGCAGATAAAGATGGTATCGTCTATTTTCCATCATCTTTTCCTTTTTTTTTTTTTTGTAAGTAAGGGTAATATTATATATAAAAGGTGCCTGCTAAAGCGTGGCATGTCTCCAAAAAAACATTGTACAGCTGGCTGAAAATTCTGGACTGCCCCAACAGAGGGGAAACCAGTCCAGTCAGCATCTAGTCATGTGAATTAAGTGTTACTACTGCATCTAGGAAATCAAAAAAAAAGTCCAAACTAAGTGCTAAGTGTTCTGCAAGTCTAATACTAAACACCTGTCGATACATAGCAAGAAA
>JZKD02S1880084.1:148865-165237 GCA_000966675.3 Picea glauca | reverse complement strand
TCCTGCACTCCATGCTAGATAACAAGGTTTGTTCTTCATAATTATTAATGTTTTTTTATTATCAAAATTATTATTGTTTGAGGCAGGGACTAGCTTCTTTGAAACTAATTCCCTCATTAAATTAACTAATGATTAAAATGGATAGGAAATTTAACATTGGTATTATACTTTTTAATAATAAATCATTGAAATATTTATGATGTTTATTTGAACTAAGTAGAACATTAAGTAGAATATTGTTACATTAAGTAGAATATTGTTTGAATTGAATTTGTACACGATTAATAAAAATTCAAATTTTATTTTAGACACTTGTGAACATTTTGTTGTACATTTTCTATTTTAGACACTTGTGAACATTTTCTTGTACAAAGGTCTGACATGTCAGGTTAATTGATGATGGTTCTGAGGTCAAATAATGATTATGTTTTTACACACATTTTGCTGGAGAGATGTCTCACCTGATGGGTTGGGTTACTATGAGCCTCCCCATGTAGCCAACATTGAAGAACTACCAAGAGAACTAAACTTTCATTATTCAATCTTCTTCCGTTAAATAATTGGTATTTCTCTAATGCCTTGAATATGTGTAACATGAGTTAATGAGGAATCTCTCCATGTAATTCTATTCATGAATTCTCTTGAATATTTCAAAACCCATCTAATGTATGAGAAGAAGCCCAATATTCAAGAGGCAATTACATAGAAGTTTATTGAGTATTTACAAAAGGAGGAGGAAATTTGTGTTGTGTTAGATGAAAAAGGCAGTACGAAATCTGATGCAACTTGTGATGTAGTTGTTGTGATCAAAACGAAGACCAAGCCTAGAAAAAAGGATGGGGATGAAGATGGAGAGGATCCCAAGTAAGCGAAATTGCATGTGGGCCTCAATTCAATGATTATTTGCAAGAAGAATAATGTGAAATGGATTGATGTGGCAGGGCTTGAAAGTTCCAAATAGGCTTGCCAAGAGGTAGTTATCCTTCTTATAAAATTTTCCCAATTTTTATAGGTTAGTCTTTTTTCCCACGTTGTGGTATGAAAGTTTCATCTTTTGTATCTTCAAAACTTGAATTTTTATATCTTTGGCGATGGAAATTTATGAGCATGATTTGGTACATTTTCTACTTGGTTGGTCTTTCCAATGTTTGTATCTATTTTGGGAGATTGAAGTAAAAGATTCAGTTCTACTGCATTTCTAGGGTAATCCTACACATGAAGTGGTGTATATAAACCCTTTTTTTGTATGCAATTTATCTAGGTGTTAGTCGTAGCCTTTGATATCAAATTGGCTAACTCTATCCCAAAGTATATTCTCTATATGTATAAAAAAATTCCCTTAGAGAAATAGAAGGGTGGATTGCTAGGGCATGCATAAAATATCTCCTCCTAAAGAGTCATTACAGGTCCAATCAACTGCTTGAAACATTTTACCATTCTATCTGAACATTTCATAAGGTTCTCGACCCCAAAAATCCATTATTAGAAGTGTTGAGCCACATTAAAACCACATTCCTTAAGCATACATTCAATGTAGAGTTGTATAAAGCATAACAATCATAAATACAAACCATTACTGAGTTCTTACAACAACTGCATATTACTCATGATTTAGAACTAGTCATAGAAAATAATACTAAAATAGAAACCCTTTGCAATAGGAATTAACAAACTGTTTTAGAGGAGGATCCAAATACTTCATTTATTCGTGGGGCATGAATGATACATTTTTTTTTTGTTTTAGTTTAAATTTGAATCTACAATACCTCAATATTTTAGCTTTATTTATTTTTGTCCAGTAGTTTTTGTAGATGGCACATTCATAGATGGAAGTACAAGATATATTTCATGTGATGGGCCACTGAGGGATCCATGTTCTATTTTTTTCTAGGTTTGAATTATAGCTTCTATTCCTTCTATTCTTTCAAATACAATACTCTTCTGCTATTTTCTATCTAGTATATAATAATGGAATGAATTAGATTATGTGTAACAATGTTTCACGAGTAACTTATAGCTTGATGTATGTAGTGAAGATGTGGTGGATTTGACTTCTCCACAAGGAAGTCATTCATCGACTCACCTCAGCTGAGTGACCTCATTTTCCCTTCAATTATCTCAAGTATCCATGCTCTATTGTTTTTATCTATGGTGGAGACGATGTTTACAATATGAAACAATTCCATTTGTGTAGGTGTTGGAGGATCAAGCAGTGGCTCCATCCAACCTATAGGATAAAGCCACTAAATGTGAAAGATTAATTTAGGGTTCTATTCTTAATCCTCTGCTTGAGATAGGAGATTGATATATGAATTGGCTTGTCTTGATCATGTTTGATTATTTCATGAATAAATACAAAATGGACTTGGTTAATGGCTCTTATTTAAAAGTAGAATAATATCTCCAAATTGAGTGACATTATGCCATTAGAACTTGGATTGGGAAGTTTGGTAAAGACTTGAGTTAGTAAAGAATTGATGTATGTGGTTTCTTGTCAAGATGATTCAAAATTATTTCATTATGCTTAGAATAAGGGATTTTGTAAAATGTATTTTGTCGTGGAAAAAAATATATTGTTTCCACTCTTGGATCAACTTAGACTAAAAATCCATATTTTTGTGAGGAAGTGTGGGGGAGTACATTACAAATTTGTATTAGAGTATAATGACCAAATTCTAATTCAATTAAATACATAAATAAAACTAGCAATTTGCAACTATTAAATGAAGAAAGTAGAAATACATTGATTATGATCACATAATTCACAATAATGAGTGAGTGGTGAGAATCTTACCTGAGAGTTGAAGACATCGAATTACTTACAATGCTATATATGCGAACTATTGAATTCAAAGCTTTGATCCAAATGCCACAACAGAGTGTGGGGGATGTATCTCCTCCCAACCAACCTCTTAGTCATCACGACTAAGATCCCGTAAGCCCTTTATCAACTACCACTGATAGCTTGCAAGCTTTTTTCCATTAATTTCGTGAGAAAAAACCCCAAAATTTCTTCTCCACCTTCATTATATAAAATTATTCTTACCCATTCATGCAAGAAGTTACATGCATAAGTTACACTTGTCATTAAATAACTAATCATGTCCTTTTTATCCTTTTCTTAATGTAGCTTTCCATAAATTTATATTTTTTTTCCCATTTATTTTATCAATAAAGTAATTCCTTTTATTTATTGTTTCTTTACTTTCTATTTTTATACCATTTAAAAAATTATCTATTATTATGATTATTATTACTATTACTATTATTACTTATTTGATAGTACAAGGAATTACATACTCCACCTCTTCAAGGAATTTCATCTCGAAGTTAACTTCTGTATCTTTTGTACATCACCCTCTACTAAAATAGTATAAGGGAACTTCCCATAACAGTTGTTATCCCTAAAGTTTGCACTAGACTGCTATAGGGAAACACTAGGGAACCTTAGTTATTGCATTAGTTGTTTTGGTTTGAATTATGAATCAAGTGGTTTGGATAGTGTAATATTCCAGATATAAAATAGTATGCAGAACAAAAATAATTAGCTAGAAATGTGGTGCAGACCCCCAAACCCTCGGGTTAAGGTCCACGCAGGATCACTCTCTTTCTGCCCTTTGAATCTATCTGACTCTTTGATTCCTTCTCGGGAAATAAAACACACCTACGATGGTGTCACCACAGGTCCTTATGAATTGAGCCCGCGTGCACAACACTAAGCACCAATTCAAATTCTCCGATCCACTATGTGATCATGTCCTTCACTATTATGGAACTTTAGATATCGCGACTTTGCGACTCTTGTTACCGAGTGTCTCGACTCTTCGACTTCCGAACCTTGAATTTTCGATTCGCCGAAATGTAGGCCTCGTTATCCTCCACACTTATACCGCGTTTCATGATTTCGGGAATCCCGGAACAAATATACCGACCTCCTATTCCCTGAAATGCCGAAATGCCAAATTTTGACACGTTTCCCAGTGTTGGCCCCACAACGGAACTTTCCACCTTTTCGGGATTTCAGACTTCACAATTCTGTGAATCTTGATGCTAATATTTCGGTTCTCCAACCCATGAACTCCTGAAATGGTCAATGAATCTGACTTCGCTTCTTGACAAGTACACCACCTGTCCACTCCATTGTCTTCTATCTTTGGACATGAATTCTTCTGCCCCCTCAAACCTCTGAACTCCGAAATGAAAGTTCACGAGTAATCCAATGACCCTCGTTGGCTTGGATCTACGGCCCTATCTCTCTTGAGCTTACTCTTCAGAAAACAATCGCCATAACTCCCCTTTCTCCTCTGTGAGATCTAACGACTTTCGCTATTTCAGAAATTCTTCTCGGGGAATTCCGACCATTCAAATTCCTTCTTCAAAGATCTCTGGTTCTAAATTGACCCTACGACTCTCTTCTGGAACTTATCCTCTGCATGATAGTTAAAGTTCCCTTCTTCTCTTCAACACTAGAAGACGTTAACTCTTCTAAGCTTCCTTTAACCAACTCAAGTCTCCTAAAATGCTTCTGCACGCACTCCTTGTGGTACTTCTTCAAATATGTTTAAATATTTGGTTTCTTTGACCCTGTGCACTCCCCTTGTGACAATAGTCCTTCAACTCTTCTCTCGATTGACAAGTTCTAAACTTTCAACCAGCCTGCACATACCTTGCATGACTTCTGTGCCTAACTCGCACTTCTACGGAAGACGAGAACAAAGGTATCCCTCCTGACCTTTCATAGATGAACTCTGAACCCGTCGACGCACCCCTTGCGGATGTTTCAATGCACTCCTTGCAGATGTTTCACTGCACTCCTTGCAAGAAATCTTGCTCAAATAGAGAAACAATTGAAACTCATTCCCTTACTCTCTCAGACTTCAAATACTTAACATGAAATCATACATACATAGCATAAAGAAAATGTACAATAGAAAGAGTAAAAAAACCATGAGCATAACATTCAACATGTATACCCAGAAAGTATTAGAACACCATGAGTCTGTATCAAAGCTTCATATATTAATCTCAGAACTTCTGTACATGGGCTCTTCTACACAGCTCCCTGCTTCTTCTCCTCTATACTCTATGATCTCCTCTTGATTTATAATGTTAATGTTACAAAATGATACAAGGTGAGGGTGTCTATAGTCGGTTTTCCCTCCTACGCTCTAAACTGTCTAATCTAGAATTTAAATCTACCTACTCACATTAATTACCTATAAATGGCTTTACACCTTACAGATGAGAGGGGATCTCTCAAGATCTGTTTACAATATGGAAGTACACACTCTCTTAACTATTACATTAATGTCTGTGCATCCAAACTTTCCAAACAATTCAAACATTTTCAACATGTGCCAAAAATGAAATGGTGTTTGTCCCACACTCGCTTGCTGCTGGCGATGCTTGCGATGCTCCTGCATCATACTCCCTCACTTGAAAACTTTCATGAACTCCTGTTCATGAGCTCTTGCACTGTCTATCCATGCTTCTAAATTTCTTTTTCATTCTCCCAGCTGGCATCTTCAACTGGATGTCCCTTCCATTTGACCAAGTATTCGAAATACTCTTTTCTTCTGGTCCTCTTGCTGATTCTCTTGTCAAGTATTCTCTCCATCTGTGGCTTTTCAGCTACATGCATTTGTTTAGCCCACTGAACCTCTGTCTGTTCACTGTCTGCTCCTACTTCTTCAACTTTGTAAGGGTACAAATCTGAGTTGTTGAATATCGGTGAAATGTTGATCCCATCGGGTAATTCAATCTCATATGCGTTGGCCCCAAATTTCTTTATGATCTTACATGGTCCAATCTTCTTCATCTTTAGTTTGTTATATGTTCCCCTTGGGAACCTTTCCTTCCTCAGATGTGCAAGAATCAAATCACCAACTTCAAACTGAAGTTGTCGTCTGTGTTGATCTTCTCTGCGCTTATACTCCTGGCTTGAATTCTGCAATCGCTCCTTCACTTGGCTGTGAAGTTCTTTCATTGCCTCTGCGGAATCTTCTGCACTAGCACTTCTAGTTTCATTCTGTTCTGAATCTTTCAATTCAGAAACTCCTCTTGGCTGAATTCCATAAACAATCTGAAATGGACTCTGCCCCGTGCTTCTATTGATCGAATCATTGTAAGGAAATTTTGCCTGTGGCAGAATGTGATCCCACTGACTGTGATGTTCAGTCACTAGGCTCCTTAGTAAATATCCCAAGCTTTTGTTCACAGCTTTTGTCTGCCCATCCGTCTGAGGATGATAAGCTGAGATAAAGGAAAAATTCATCCCCATATTCTTCCATAAGGTCCTCCAGAAATGTCCCACGAACTTGGTGTCTCGATCCGAAACTATACTCCTTGGTAAGTCGTGAGGTCTGACAACTTCTTTGAAAAACAGGTTCGCGATATGAGTCGCGTCACTGGTTTTCTGACATGGTATGAAATGTGCCATTTTTGAAAATCTTTCCACTACCACAAAGATTGAATCAAACCCTCTCTACGTTCTTGGCAATCCCAACACAAAATCCATGCTTACTGCATCCCATGGCCTCTCTGGTATGGGTAACGGCTGACATAACCCTGTGTTTTGTTTCCTTCCTTTTGTGTGCTGAAAAATTATGCATCTGTCCACAAATCGTTTGACATCTGCTCTCATCCCTTGCCAAAAATACGAGCCATTCAACTTTGAGAACGTCTTATCATGACCGAAATGTCCGACCAATCCTCCACTGTGTTTTTCTTTTAGTAGATTCTCCCTCATGGAGCATTTTGGAACACATAATTGATTGCCTCTAAATAATAATCCATCCTGGATCATATATTCAGCCCATTGACTTCTATCCCTGAGAACTGGATTCTCAGATGCTTCATACGCCTCTTTGAAATCTGGGTCATCTTTGTACATGTCCTTGAGATTATCCAAACCCAAAGTTCTGACTCTGAATTCCTGCACCAGTAAACATTTCCTGCTCAAAGCATCAACAACTTTGTTAGCAGTTCCTGAAATATGTTTAATTACAAAAGTAAAATTTTTCATATATTCAACCCATTTTGCATGCTTCCGGTTCAATTTATCCTGCTGAGTTACAAATTGTAAGGCATGATTATCACTATACAAAACGAACTCTTTAGGAATCAAGTAGTGCCTCCACTTCTTCAATGCTTGTATGACCGCATAAAATTCTTTGTCATACATGGAGTACTTAACCTTCGCCTCATTCATTTTCTCACTAAAGTATGCAACTGGCCTATCATCTTGACTCAAAACTAATCCAATTGCAAAACCAATAGCGTCACACCTGACTTGAAACGTCTTACTGAAATCTGGCAACAACAGAATTGGTTGTTCAGTAATCTTCCTCTTTAACAAATTGAATATTTTCTCTGCTTCTTCTATCTAGTGAAAATATTTATGTCTTTTCTTCATTGTGTCCATCATTGGTGCGCTAATTATACTGAAATTCCTGATGAATTTTCTGTAGAAACTAGCCAATCCATGAAAACTTCGAACTTCAAAGATACTCTTTGGCGATGGCCAATTCTTAATCACCTCCACTTTATTTGGATCCATCTTCAACTTATCTGCAGAAATAACAAAACCCAAATAAATGAGCTCTATCTTCATGAATGAGTATTTCTTCATATTTATCAACAAATTCTCTTGTTGTAGCCTCTGCATCACTGTAGCCAAATGTTTCAGATGCTCTGCCTCTATCTTACTAAAAATTAGTATGTCATAAAGATACACAATGACAAATTTTTTGATGAAATCCTTCAGGACTTCATTCATCAGTCTCATGAAGGTACTTGGCACGTTTGTTAAGCTAAACGGCATAACAAGCCATTCATACAACCTTTCGTTAGTCTTGAAGGTTGTCTTCCATTCATCACCTTCCCTCATACGAATTTGATGATATCCACTCTTCAAATCAATATTCGAAAAAAAATTCGCCCCACTCAAACAATCCATCAAATCATCCATCCTTGGCAATGGAAATCTATACCTGATGGTAATCTTGTTAATTGCTCTTGAGTCTGTACACATTCTCCAGCCTCCATCGTTTTTTGGACTGAGCACTGTCGGAACAACACATGGACTCAATATTTCTCTAACCAACCCTTTGTCCATTAGATATTGGACCTATCTTTTAACCTCTTCATTCTCTTGCGGTGTCAATATGCTGCTTTGTTTGGTAGACTAGCTCCAGGTATGAGATCAATGTGATGACTTATACTCCTGATAGGTGGCAACGAACGAGGTAGTCATCCACTACTATATCAGCAAATTCCTCTAGTAACTCCTAGATTTCCTCTGGTAAATCATCCACTCTTGTGTTGGTCAAAACAATTTTAGGTTTCCTGACCACAATGAATTGTGGATCTTCCTTCTTCTTAACCTCCTTAAGAAGTTCCTTCCCACTCATGAGAAGTACAATGTTGCTTACCTTTGGTTTCACCTCTTTGTCCTTAATTGACAACAACATGTGAGTTCTCCCATTCTTCTCTAAGGTGTATGTGTTCTTTCTCCCATCATGAATCACATTCCTGTCATATTGCCATGGTCTACCCAGCAATAGATGACAAACATCCATGGGAATGACATCACACAATATCTTATCATTATATCCTCCTATTTTAAATTCAACTAAACATTGTTTAGTGACATTTACCTGATGTCCTTTTTGTAGCCATGAAACTCTGTATGGACTTGGATGTTCAATAGTCTCCAGCTCCAGATTTTCTACCATCTCCATAGAAACGAGATTTTCTGTGCTACCACTATCCACGATGACCTTGCATACCCTGTCTTCGGTATTGCAAGCAGTCCGAAAAAGTCTTTTCCGTTGGACTGGATTCTCCGCCTCCTTTTATGGCGTTAAGAGAACCTTTCTCATCACCAGTGATCTTCCGCCTTCAACATCCTCTGCTTCAACATTCTGCCTTTGTGCTTTAGAAATGTGAGTCTCACCTACTTCTTTCTTCTTATCTGGACATTCATAATATTTGTGTCCATTCTTTCCGCATGTGAAGCATTTTATCACTCCACCTCTGCCTCTTCCTCTTCCCCTAGCACGGGGAAAAGTGTTGTTATCAACATATTGTCCTCTCTGTTTGGCATACTTCCCTCTTTGTGAGCTTCCACCTCTCTCAGTTTGAGGTTGAGGTTTCTTCCACTCTTCCTTAGGCTTCTGATTCCTATCTTGGACAACTGCTTTACCTCTGGGCTGACTTCTGCCTTGACGTCTCTGAATTTTCTTTTGGCTCAACTTATCTTTAGCCTTTAGAGCCATCTGATAAGAATCTTCCACCGTTCGGACAGTCATCATGCTCATCTCATCTTGAATGTCATATTTCAGACCATTCATGTACCTGGAAACCTTTTCATCACCGCTTTCCCGATGACCTGCTCTGATGTTCATCCTGTAGAATTCTTCAGTGTACTCCTTCACTGACATCAACTTCTGTCTTAAATTTTGCATTCTTTGGAACAGAGTAATTTGTTAATCCTTGGGTATGAATTTTTCTTTCATCTTCACGATCATTCTATCCCAACTCTTGATTTTTTGCTTGCCTTTGCAGCGTCTGTCAGCTTGTAGTTCATCCCACCACAATGCTGCATGTCCTTTAAGTCTTGTGACAACATGTTTGACCTTCTTTTCTTCCTCGACATCTTCATAGTCAAAATACGTGTCCAGAGCTCTAATCCAGTCTAGAAGCTCTTCAACATCCAGGTTTCCCTCATATACTGGAATGCCCATTTTTACCCTGGCACCTATCCTTGCAACATCCTGGAGTAGGCATTCATTTGCTGCATCCTCTGCTGCAACTTTTTCTCCTTCATGTTTGGCTTCATTCTCACTTTTGGAATCACTGAGATCCCCAGCACCGACTGCGCACCTCTGCGCTACTTCCATAGCATCCATCCTAGCACGTAAGTCACGCACCTCTCTTGCCTCTAGTGGATTAGGTAATTGCCTGCCCCTTCTTCTTGGCATTTCCCTTTCCTTTGGTGGATCGAGTGTTTGTCTATTTCTTCTTCTCGGTGGCATGGCTGTAAAATTCCTCCTTTCCCTACTACAAAAAGCAAAGAAAATTTTCCTATACTCTGATACCAGATGGTGCAAACCCCCAAACCCTCGGGTTAAGGTCTGCGCAGGATTGCTCTCTTTCTGCCCTTTGAATCTAACTAACTCTTTGATTCCTTCTCGAGAAATCAAACACACCTACGATGGTGTCACCACAGGTCCTTATGAATTGAGCCCGCGTGCACAACACTAAGCACCAATTCAAATTCTCCGATCCACTATGTGATCATGTCCTTCACTATTCCGTAACTTTAGATATCGCGACTTCGGGACTCCTGTTACCGAGTGTCTCAACTCTTCAAATTCCGAACCTTGAATTGTCGATTCGCTGAAATGTAGGCCTCATTATCCTCCACACTTATACCGTGTTTCACGATTTTGGGAATCTCAGAACAAATATCCCGACCTATTATTCCCCAAAATGCTAAAATGTCGAATTCTGACACATTTCCCAGTGCTGGCCCCACAACGAAACTTTCCACCTTTTCAGGATTTCAGACTTCGCAATTCCATAAATCCTGATGCTAAGCTTTCGGTTCTCCAACCCACAAACTCCTGAAATGGTCAACGAATCTGACTTCACTTCTTGAAAAGTACGACACCTGTCCACTCCATTGTCTTCCATCTTTGGACGTGAATTCTTCTGCCCCCTCAAACCTCAGAACTCTGAAATGAAAGTTCACGAGTAATATAACGACCCTCGTTGGCTTGGATCTATGCCCCTATATCTCCTAAGCTTACTCTTCAGAAAAAAATCACCATAACTCCCCTTGCTCCTCTGTGAGATCTAACAACTCTCGCTATTTCGAAAATTCTTCTCGGGGAATTCTGACCGTTCAAATTCCTTCTTCAAAGATCTCTGGTTCTAAATTGACCCTACGACTCTCTTCTGGAACTTATCCTCTGCATGATAGTTAAACTTCTCTTATTCTCTTCAACACTAGAAGATGCTAACTCTTATGAGCTTCCTTTCACCAACTCAAGTCTCCTAAAAAGCTCCTGCACGCACTCCTTGCGGCACTTCTTCAAATACGTCTAAATATTTGGTTTCTTCGACCCTGTGCACTCCCCTTGTGACAGAAGTCCTTCAACTCTTCTCTCGGTTGACAAGTTCTGAACTTTCAACCAGCCTCTACATACCTTGCACGGCTTTTGTGCCTGACTCACACTTCTTTGGAAGACGAGAAAAAAGGTATCCCTCCTGAGCTTTCAAAGATGAAATCCGAACCCGTCGACGCACTCCTTGCGGACATTTCACTACACTCCTTGCAAGAACTCTTGCTCAGATAGAGAAACAATTGAAACTCATTCCCTTACTCTCTCATACTTCAAATACTCAACATGAAATCATACATACATAGCATAAAGAAAATGTACAACAGAAAGAGTAAAACAACCATGAGCATAACATTCAACATGTATACCCAGAAAGTATTAGAACACCATGAGTCTGGATCAAAGCTTCATATATTAATCTCAAAACTTCTATACATGGGCTCTTCTACACAGCTCCCTGCTTCTTCTCCTCTATACTCTATGCTCTCCTCTTGATTGATAATGTTAATGTTACAAAATGATACAAGGTGAGGTGTCTATAGTCGGTTTTCCCTCCTACGCTCTAAACTATCTAATCTAGAATTTAAATCTACCTACTCACATTAATTACCTATAAATGCCTTTACACCTTACAGATGAGAGAAAATCTCTCAAGATCTATTTACAATATGGAAGTACACACTCTCTTAACTATTACATTAATGTCTGCGCATCCAAACTTTCCAAACAATTCAAACATTTTCAACATGTGCCAAAAATGAAATGGCGTTTGTCCCATGCTCGCTTGCTACTGGCGATGCTTGCGATGCTCCTACATCAAAATGGTAGATAAACAACAATATGACCAGAACAACACCACAATGATACCAAAATAATACCAGAATAACACCAGAACAAGCACTTTGATTACTGAGAGGAATGTTCACTTGCCTCCTCGAGGGGGAAACCTACATCAGAGTAGAGATCTATTACAATAATATCCAAGACACAACTTCTCATAACCTTGACTCCAATTTATACTAAATATGTATATCAAAAGAACAATATAGAGGAAGATCCTTCTAGAAGCGGAAGCTTCTATTAGGTCTTCTTACCTTGGACTTATTCTTCCTTATTTCTAGGCCTTATTAATATTGACCTTTATTACATGGAAATATATTATTCTACCTACGATAGGGGTTAGGTCCCTAACATTTCCTCCCCCTTACAAACTGCCTTGTCCTTAAGGCTTGAGATGAGGAAATTGTGAAAAATGGTAGTTGGGTCCCAAGTGGCATCTGCTAGAGTTGTATCTTTCCACTGGACTAACACTTCCATGATGGTTTGGTGATGCAGACAATAGTCACGCTAATAGAAAACTGCTTGTGGTTGTAGAAAAATGGAGCCTTCTTTGTGCAACTCGGGAAGGTTGGTTTGAGTTTGGAACTTAGTTCCAATCACCTTCTTTAAGCAGGAAACATGAAAAATAGGATAGATCTTAGAATGACTGGGAAAAGCTAACTAATAGGCCGTCTGTCCCACATGCTTCAGAATGGTATAAGGACCTGTTGAGCACTCAACACACCCTAAAAATCCTATGTCAAATTTTACTTTTTTTGGGTACCACTTGATCTCCTGCACTGTCTGATTCTACTTCAGTATGAAAAATGATTCCTTTTCTCATCACTTTTGTTTCTCATTTAAGTATCTCAAATTTTGATTGAGCATTGTGAAAAAAAAACCCATAAATTAAAAGACTAACACTTAATTAAAGAATCGACAGTTAATACTTTTCCTCGACGCGTTTAAGAAATTCGACATCGGAAAGGATTAAGCATGAAAGGAAATCACTCAAGAGAACTGAGGTCGCCGAGCGTCAATCTTCGTTGGAATCGGCTAACGAAAGTTGTTCTTCTGTGACAAGCGTCACTCAAGGATATCATCGATGACCGATCCCTTTTGGCATCGGTAAAAGGTGAAAAGAGTAAGCGTTGAACGGAAATGAAATGATATCGTCGATCATCGATTTCCGGAACGTTGTCGGTATTAATGGAATTTCAAGGATGATAATCCGCAAGGAAACCATGCATTAGGTTTATTGTTGAAGGTCGGTCCCTGATACTTTTTGGCATCGACAGTCCCAAGTTATGCATAAAGTGCTCGACTTGAACAAAGTTCTGAGTCTGACCATCTCTCGCAAGCTGAGTTCTCAGTTTTCATTACCATGTATCTCGAGTCAGTGGTGCCATGATAGCACCGTACGATGAAGTCGATCAGCGTCGAAGGTTTTGTAGAAGGATATCAATAAAAATATAAAATAACTCGGAGAAACGTTAAGCACAAGGTCAGGGCTAACTTACAAGAAATTTGGACAAAGAAAACAGTAGATTCACACGCAAAGAGAAAAACAAAATGATGCATTCAACTACTATGACTAGACTCCTTTCGTCAAAATTTCAAGACTTTATATATTATACTTCGATTGGGCTTAAGTTACATATAGTAGACACTATCTACACCTTTTGGCCAACCAACCCGGTTACATTGAGAACATAAAAATTTTCACAAGAAAAAGGGAAAGGCTATCAAAATTTTGCGCCACGTCTGAGAATACAAAATAGAGTCCGTTCATCATGCCTCTTCTATGTGCAGACTTTCTCCTCGGCTGCCTCGCGCTCCCGGAGGTGTTGCCATATTTTGTTCTTCCAACACTCTTTGTACTTTGCGTAGCTTCACGATCGTATCTTGTGCTTCCCAAAGATGTCGCTTGAGCTAGGTTGTGTTCCCTTCACGACCTTGGGGCGCTGACACCTCAAGGTTCTTTACCGCCAATTGCTGACGTAATTCTCTATTCTCATGGTAAAGTTATTCTATGGTGAGTTGTTCCTTCTCCAATTGCAGATTAGGTCCTCAAACATTAGAACCCGAGGCTTTTGTCTTTATCGCTCTACTCCCGCTTCCTCAACTTGTGGTTAGGATCTAGCCCAATAGCGCGAATTAGGAGCTCCTTGGTGGATGATCATGTGCATGACTCAATTGGGATTTGGCTTCCCCACCCAACTTCCTTCTTTTTTCTGGGCCTTCCTCTCCTCAGCAGTATCTATTGTTGAGGAAGTGTGGCTTCCAACTTTTTCCCTTCCAATGTAACTTCTTCCACTTCGACCTCCGTACAAGGCGATACTATTGTTTCTGCGCGAAGGTAGGAATCTCCCTTTGAATCCTTGGGAACACCACTGCAAACAAGAATGAGTCCAAGGCATTTTGTGGCTCAAGCCTGGCGCTTCGGCTGCCTCGTAGGCCCCGTCTTGAGTTTTGAAGAGTTCCCATGGTGCGACAGTGTATCTACCTTATGCGTGGGTGATTTGACAAGAGCCCAAAGAAAATAATTTGATCGAGCTGGGATCACGAGACGAGTTAGTGCATAACCTCAACTGGTAAGTAGAACACATACAAAACATCTAGAATTTATAATGGAGAAGGCAGTGAGTCAAAACGTGCCAGGGAACACTGAATGCCTTACGACATGATGTTTTAAAGGATTTCTGTGTCACGTCCACGCGATGAGTATGATCTGGAGCATGTGATATGCAGTCGAGAGGAGTTGCAGAGGACGTGTGGTATAATCACATCAATTTATTTTTTAATTCCCTAGCCTCCATAATGAGTTGATGATGGTTGATGCACTTGTCAATGCGACTCCTGTTTGAGCAACTTGCCCTGACCTAAAGTGTTTAATGACTTCCCTTATGACAGTATCTGACTCTTTTGGAACTTACTCGTACTTTCAGCACATGTTTGACTCTGACATCCTTTCTCGACCCCAAGGGCCAACCGGCCACTAACGTGACTTTGAATCTCATATTTTTCATACCTGATATTTCATGCTATGGCACGTAGATGTAACCCACCCTAAATAAAGGAAAATGACGGTGCTAATAAAGATGATGCAGGTAATTTGAAGGGTTGCAGAGATCACATAAGTATCAAATAATCAGGCTTAGCGGGCTTTACAGGTATGCACTAGTTTGGATTATTCACGCTTCTGTCTTTACATATATTTTACCGAGTATTGTTCTGTAATAAATTTCTAAACGATTTTAATTTCGATTGCAGGAAAGATCCCTCTGACTATCGAGAAAATTTGGCTTCATAACCTTTCCAAGGAATCTGAGAGAAACTGGGTTCGAAGATCAACAAGGTGATGAAGGATATCAAATTGCCTGAGTTTGGCACACCCAACGATTTCATCGACTTGCACGACATAGTCGAATTGCAAACCAAGGAAGATTATTTATGGGCTGAAAGACTATCAAAGGTGACCGACACAACGCCAGGACAGGTACAACAATTTCTGGAACATCTGATCAATGCTCGGGTTGTGCTTCAACAGTTAAGTTCTAGTATGGTCAAGTATCGGACGCATGCGGTGGAGATAAGAGAAGTTTACGTACTCCTGATGGAACAACATAGATTTCCATATGCCCAAACCCACGAGGAGCTTTTCATCAGTTGGTAGGAGTATGAGAAAAGTCACCCTTTCAAGTGATATCTCGAGTTGACTGTTAGAAGAGAACGCCATATGGAAAATTTTGTTTACTTATCTACACTTAATCGTTATTTTCAGTTGAATTTTATTTTATAAATAAGAACATCGACCAATTAGTTAGGGGTCGATGGTTGCTGCAAGAAACTCTCCTTTTTGGTTTGTTAAAAACTATTTTCAAGCTATATTTAATTGAGAAGTCCTTCTAGACCAGAGACAAAGTTATATTTTCATCAAACGCATGTGTGATTGGATGTGGAGAAGAACTATTTCCTATATTGTTTCATGAACGAATGTTGTAATGAGTAAGATCAATTAAATCTATTGCCAAGTTATCTAGTGCAATGTTTTGTTGTTCTCTTCTTTATGATGAAGATGAATCGTTGTGTTATCATGTGATGGATTATTAGCGTAGGTGAATTATTTTGATTTCCATTAACTTATAACATATGTGTTTTATTTATGATAATTAGTATCTTAGACAGTAATTGGATGCTCACAAGGTTAACGTATTAGTACTAGGCCGGTGGTATAGAATTGTCGTCTGCATGCTTGAGTAGCGAGTTATCCCAAGCTCAACCTCTTCTCTAGTATTTTAGATCCTTTTCCCATTTTGTTTCCAATTTGGTTTATACCGGCTTACAATACTATATCTATCCCACCTAAGAGAAAATACAAAAAGAGAAAGTCCAAACTAAAGGAGACACCTTCGCAAGAAAAC
>JZKD02S1880084.1:112539-134522 GCA_000966675.3 Picea glauca | reverse complement strand
TTTGAGTTTTATGTTTTGTGTGCGTGTTCCATGAGTTGTTTTAGCTAGGTTGACTACGAATTACTTTTATTTTTTTTATTTTCTTTGGTTTTTTTATTTCCTCACTTTTGAAGGTTGTGTTTAGCAATACAATGGCTAACTCAAGTCATGCGACATAGCGAACTTTGTTCCTAACTCATTGCTCACATACAACACAAGGAAGCACTGAGGAACCTACGGTTTCTTTGAAGAGTCCTCTATCTAACCCGCGTAGATGACCAACTCTGGAGAAATGAAGAAAGGTCTACCCGGTGGTCTGGTGAAACCTTACATGAAAGTTGGAAAGATGAAAAGGACTACATGAACCCTGAAGATAAATCTAGAAAAGGATTCACCTTAAACCATCTCACTTTTCAAATTAAACAGACACCATCCTCTCCCACTCGCTTAGGGAATTCTGCCGAAATCAAAGTTAACTATACCAAATGAAGGAACAGTGAGAGAGGATACACATATATCTCTGTCGGGGCTATGGATGCTCATTGGCAGTGGAGCAAGTTCTGTGATGTCGGGGTGACTCCATCGAGGCTATGGATGCTCACTGGCAGTGGAGCAACACTGTAGCAAGTGAATAAAGGTAACTAAAGGCTCCATTCCAGTGAATACTTTACTATACTTTGTAGAAAAGGGCATGAGTCAGGGTTATGGGAAATTAAGGAGGAATAAAGGTTAAAAACCCCACAGGAAGAACCAGAAGCATCAACCTAGGAGTTTCAAATGCAAGGGTAAACGAAGCTCTAATTTAAATCCAGTAAGGTTCTCCACCAAATTTCATATCATCCAAGCATGAAGGAGGAACATATATTTTTCTTTCACCCAATAAGTCGCCATTTGTTGAGCACTCAACACACCCTAAAAATCCTATGTCAAATTTTACTTTTTTGGGTACCACTTGATCTTCTGCACTGTCTGATTCTAATTTAGTATGAAAAATGTTCCCTTTTCTCATCACTTTTGTTTCTCATTTAAGTCTCTCAAAGTTTGATTGAGCATTGCATAAACAAAACCTATAACTTAAAATACTAACACTTAAGTAAAGAATCGATAGTCAAGACTTTTCCCCAACGCGTTTAAGAAATTCGGCGTTGGAAAGGATTAAGCATGAAAGGAACTCACTCAAGAGAACCGACGTCATCGAGCGTCAATATTCATTGGCGTAGGCTAAAGGAAGTTGTTCTTATACGACAAGCATTAGTAAAGGATATCACCGATGACCGATCCCTTTCAGTGTTGATAAAAGGTGAAAAGAGTAAGCGTCGAACGAAAATGAAATGATATCGTCGATCGCCGACTTCCAAAACATTGTCGGTATCAGGGGAATTTCGAGGATGATAATTTGCAAGGAAACCACGTGTTAGGTTTATTTCTGAAGGTCGGTCTCCAATACTTTTTGACATCGACAGTCCCAAGTTGCGCATAATTCACTCGACTTGAAAAATGTCTCGAGTCTGACCATCACCCGCAAGTTGAGTTCCTGGTTTTCATTACCATGTATCTCGATTTAGTGGTGCTACGCTGGTGTCGTACGATGAAGTCAATCAACGTCGGAGTTTTTGTAGAAGGATATTAATAAAAATACAAAACAACTCGGAGCAATGCTAAGCACAATATTAGGTTTAAATTACAAGAAATTTGGACAAAGAAAACAATAGGTTCACACGCAAAGAGAAAAAAAAACGATGCATTCAACTACTATGACCAGAATCCTTTCGTCAAAATTTTGAGACTTTATATATTAGACTCCCATCAAGCTTAGGTTACATACAATAGACATTGTCTACACCTTTTACACAACCAACTCGATTACATTGAGAACATGAAATTTTTGACAAGAAAAAGGGGAAGGCTATCAAAATTCTGCGCCACGTCTGAGAATACAAAATAGAATTTGCCCATCATGCCTCTTCTGCACACAGACTTTCTCCCTGGCTACCTTGTGCTCCCGGACATGTTGTAATATTTTTTTCTTCCGACACCCTTTCCGCTTCGCGCAACTGCATGATCGTATATTGTGCTTCCCAAAGCTATTGCTTGAGCCAGGTTGTGTTCCCTTCACGACCTTGGGGCACTGACACCTCAAGGTTATTTTCTGCCAATTGCCTACGTAATCCTCTATTCTCCTGTTAAAGTTAAGCTATGGTGATGTGTGCCTGCTCCAGCTGTGGATTATGTCCTCGGATGCTAGAACCCGAGGATTCTGTATTTCTCACTCGACTCTCGCTTCCTCAACTTATGGTTCCGACAGGATCTAGCTAGATAGTGCAAATTAGGATCTCCTCGGTGGATGATCGTGCGCATGACTCAATCAAGATTTGGATTTCCCCCTCGACTTCCTTATTTTATTTGGGCCTTCCACTCCTCTGCGATATCTGTTGTTGAAGAAGCGTGGCTTCCAAAATTTTCCATTCCGACGTAACTTCTTCCACTTCAACCTCCGTACAAGGTGATACTATCATTTCTGCGTGAAGGTAGGAATCTCCCTTTGAAGCCTTAGGAACACTTGCTACAAACAAGAACGAGTCCTAGGCATTTTGTGGTTCACACCTGGCGCTTCTACTGCCTCGCAAGCCCCGTATTGAGTTTTGAGGAGTTCCCATGGTGTGACAACGTATCTACCTTATGTGTGGGTGACTTGACAAGAGCCCAAAGCAAATAATTTGATTGAGCTGGGCTCACGAGATGAGTCAGTGCATAACCTCAACTGGTAAGTAAAACACATACAAAACATCTAGAATTTATAATGGAGCAGGAAGTGAGTCGAAACGTGTCGAGGAACACTAAATGCCTTGCGATGGGATGTTTTAAAGGATTTATGTGTCATGTCCGCACGCTGGTTATGATCTGGAGCATGTGATATGCAACCGAGAGGAGTTGCAGAGGACATGTGGTACAATCACATTCGATTTATTTTTTAATTCCCCATCCTCCATAATGAGCTGATGATGGTTTATGCACTTGATGATGCGACTCCTGTTTGAGAAACTTGCCTCGACCTGAAGTGTTTAACAAATTCCCTTATGACATTAGCTATCTCTTTTGGAACTTACTCGTACTTTCATCGCATGTTCAGCTCTGACATCCTTTCTCGACCCCAAGGGTCAACCGACCACTAACTTGACTTTGAATCTCATATTTTTCGTACCTAATATTTCATGCTATGGCGCACGAATGTAACCCAACCTAACTAACGAAAAATGATGACACTAACAGAGACAGTGCAGGTAATTCAAAGGGTTGCAGAGATCATGTAACTATCAAACAATCAAGCTTAGCAGGTTTTATAGGTATGCACCAGTCTGGATTCTTCATGCTTATGTATTTACATATATTTTTATGAGTATTGTTCTGTAATCAATTTCTAAATGATTTTAATTTTGATTCCAGGAAAAATCTCTCTGACTATCGAGCAAAATTGGCTCTGTAACCTCACTGAGGAATCCGAGAGAAGCTGGGTCTGAAGATCAACAAGGTGATGAAGGATATCAAATTTCCTGAGTTCTACACACCCGACGATTTCATCAACTTGTGCAACATAGTCAAACTGCATGCCAAGAAAGATTCTCCATGGCCTGAAATACTAGAAAAGGTGATCAACACAACACCAGTACATGTACAACAATTTCTGAAACATTCGCTCATCACTCGGGTTGTGCTTCAACAGTTAAGTTCTAGTTTGGTCAAGTATCGAACGCATGTGGTGGATATCAAAGAAGTTTACGTACTCCCGATGGAACAACACATATTTCGATATGCCCAAACCTGCGAAGATTTGTTCATTAGTTGGTCGGAGTATGAGAAAAGTCACCCTTTCAAGTGATATCTCGAGTTGACTATTAGAAAAAACTGTTAGAAGAGAATGCCATGTGGTGAATTTTTCTTACTTATATACACTTAGCCATTATTTTCAGTTGAATTTCATGTTATAAATAATAACATCGACCAATTAGTTAGGGGTCGATAGTTGCTACAAGAAACTCGCCTTTTTGGTTTGTTAAGAACTATTTCTGAGCTAGCTTTAATTGAGAAGTCCTTCTGGACCAGAGACAAAGTTATATTTTCATCAAACGCATGTGTGATTGGACATAGAGAATAACTATTTCCTATCTTGTTTCATGAACGGATATTGTAATGAGTAAGAGCAATTAAATCCATTGTCAAGTTATCTGGTGCAATGTTTTGTTGTTCTGTTCTTTATGATGAAGATGACTTGTGGTGTTATCATGTGATGGATGATTAGTGTAGGTGAATTATTTTTCTTGTCATTATCTTATCTCATATGTGTTTTATTTCTGATAATTAGTATCTCAGACAGTAATTGGATGCTCACACGGTTAACGTATTAGTACTAGGCCTGTGGTATAGAATTATCGTCTGCATGCTTGAGTAGTGGGTTATCCCAAGCTTAGCCTCTTCTCCAATATTTTAGATCCTTTTCTCGTTTTGTTTCCAAGTTGGTTTATACTGGATTACAATCTTATATCTATCCCACCTAAGAGAAAATACAAAAAAAGAAAGTACAAACTGAAGGAGACACCTTCGCAAGAAAATGTAAAGCCCATCAATTAATTGGTTGAATCGCAAGATCTGGTGAACCATTCCACCATTAAACACTGCAGAGTCTAATTGGGCCTCGATGGGTGGGTTTGTTTCATGTTGTTGAACTAAAGGTATTTAGGACCCATCAACAATACCATAAAATTTGGGTGCCAGTTTCTGACAATGGTCAGCCTTGAGGGAATTTTTCTTGTAAGGTTGCAGTCGAAGAAACACCTGATCCCGTTCTGCAAATTGATGTTCAAAGTGACCTTGATCTGCTTGTTTCTTCATGCGATTTTGGGCCATGACTAAATTATATTTGAGGGTATAGAGAATAGCCTCTCGAACTGTAAGCATTTGGTCAACCGCTTGGACCTTCGAGACACATGGAAAATATGAGAGAACTGAAGGTGGATTTTGTCCATATACTGCTTCAAAAGGAGTCATGAGGGTATTTGTATGGTAAGAAATGTTGTACCACCATTCATCTAGTGGTAACCATTGAGCCCATTGATTTTTCCTTTCCGATGAAAAACACCTCAAATATGTTTCCAAACACTTGTTGGCAACTTCAGTTTGACCATCATTCTGGGGATGATAAGCTGTGTTGAGATGCAATTGGCTGCCTTGTAGATTGAACATTTCTTTCCAAAATTTGCTGGAGAAAGTTGGGTCGTGATGAGAAACAATAGAACTAGGCATGCCATGAAGCTTGAAGACCTGATATGTGAAAATTTGAGCCACCATGGATGTTGTAAATGGGTGTTGAAGAGAATATAAATGAGCATACTTGGAAACAAGATCAACTACCACCATGATGAATGATTTATTTCCTGATTTAGGTAAGCCTACAATAAAATCCATAGAGATATCCCGCCAAATAGTAGGTGGAATTGGAAGCGACTGTAGTGTGCCAAGATATTTGACTGTTTCTCCCTTGTTGTGTAGACACACATCACATTCAATGACAAAATTGCGAACACCCTATTTCATACTATCCCATAAAAAGGAATGTTTGACCTAGTTATAGGTTTTGGTAAAACCAGAGTGCCCAATGGTGGGTGTAGCATGAAGCTCATAAAGTACCGTGGTTTTAATTTTTGACTTTTTACTTAAATACAAACAACCTTTGTATCAAAGCTCATCATTAAGCCAAGATTAACCTGGGGAGATTGGAGAATTGGATTGCAATTGTTGTATTAGATGCGAACTTTTGGGATCGTGTAGCCATTCCTGGCGAACAACTTGGAGCCAATCTCGTACAATGAAGGAGAAAGAAAAAAGGGACCCTTCATCTTCATATTTTCTAGAAAGTGCATCAACAACCACATTGTCTTTTCCTTGTAAATTATCTCATAATCATATCCAAAGAGATTAGTCACCCTTTTTTGTTGCTCTAGGAGGAAAGGCATTGTTCCAAAAAATACTTGAGGCTTTGATGATTTGTCTTAATTTGGAAGCATTGCCCCAAGAGATAAGGCCTCCAAATATCCACGACATGTAGAATAGACAACATTTTCTTTTCATAGATTGATTTTCCTAAATGTTGCTCTGATAGTTTTTTTTTGGTAAAGGCCAAAGGCCGACCCTCTTGCATAAGGACTATGCCAATTCCTTTCTCAAAAGCATCACATTCCAGGACAAATGTCTTTGTGAAATCATGAAGGGCCAATACTGGAGTGGTGCACATGGCCATCTTCAAGGTTTGAAAATCCTGAGCAGCTGCTGGAGTCCAAGTAAAATAATTCTTTTTAAGGAGAGCAGTGAGAGGTGCCACAATATTTCCATATTCTTAACCAACTTGTGTTAATAACCTGTTAAACCCAAAAATCCATGCAATATTTTGAGAGTCTTTGGGTGAGGCCAATCTTTCATAGCTTCAATCTTTTTAGGATCCACCCTGACACCAGCCTTTCCAACAAGATGACCCAAGTACTCGAATTTCGAGGTGCCAAAATAACATTTATATTGTTTGAGGAAAAGTTGGTGCTGAGAAGTAGATGGAGAACTTGATCCACATGAGAAATATGGGTTTTCCAGGTTTTACTATAGATGAGGATATCATCAAAGAAAACTAAGACAAAATGATGGAAGACATGATTCATGAGGCTTTGGAAAGTGGAGGCATAATTACATAAGCTAAAGGGAATGACCAAAATCTCATAGTGGCCCTCATGAGTTCTAAATGCAGTCTTAGGAATGTCTGCCTCGTTCATATGGATCTGGTGGTAGCCAGAACGAAAATCAAGTTCAGTAAAGAACTGGGTGCCACTCAATTCATCCAAGAGGTCATCAATGACATGAATGGGAATTTTTTCTTTAATGGTGAGTTTGTTGAGGGCGCGAAAGTTAGCACACATGTGCCAAGATCCTTCTTTCATAAGGACCATGAATACTAGAGAAGAGTAGGGGATCGTACTAGGGTGAATAACACCTGTGTTGAGCAATTCTTGAACAATTTTCTCAATTTCATTTTTTTGGGAAAATGGATGACGATAGGGACAGATATTGGGAGGAAGGCTTCCTGGGACAAGGGGAATGGAATGATCATGAACACCGCGAGAAGGAGGGAGTCCCTGGGGAGTGGAAAAAACCACTTGATTTTTAGAGAGGATGGATTGGAGGTCCTGCAACACATAGGGTGTCTCAGTGGATTGTATGGCATGGAGTTGGGAAATAATGCCAGAATGACCTTTTTGAGGAGCTTTTCCATGCAATGGGAACTGATTATCTTTGGGGAACTGACGGTGATGCCTTGGAACTTATATTATTGGCCCTCCTGGTCAAACTGCATGGTTAATTACTTAAAATCCATGAGAATGGGACCCAAAGTCCTTAGCCATTCTGCACCTAATACAATGTCACAACTGCCCATATCAATAGCAAACATATGAGATTTTGGGTGGTACTCACCAATTTGGAGACACACATTTTCACAATTCCCTCCACATTTCATGGACCCTCCATTGGAAATAATGATTTGAAAATTATTGACGACACATATATAGCAATTAGTTTCTTGGGAAATGTGGTGATGAATAAAATTATGGGTACTTCCACTATCAACAAGAATTATGACCTTCCTATGCTTAATGTAACCAATTATCTTGAGGGTTTGGGGAACAAAGAAGCCAATGAGATCATTTAGGGAAATGACTGGTTCTACTTCGGGAGGGTCTGAGGGAGGGGTCATGTCAGTGGGTTCAGGTGACACAGACACAAGGGGAGCCTCAACATCCTCTTCCGAAACATCCTCCGAGATGGGCCATAAAAATATTTTGTTCCTTACACTTGTTCTTAGGAAAATATTTTTCATCACAATTATGCAAAGCCCTTTGAGTTGTTGTTCAACCATTTTGGCCCTAGTCAATTTTTGTATCTTTAGTGGAGTAGAAGGAGGAGTGGGAGTGACCAGTTTAGTGTGAGGAATAAAGGAGGGGTTTTGGTTTTGATAATAGACAACCTGTTGTGCTTCCTTAGCTCTTTTAGTAGCATCCACCCAACTCTGAGGCTGAACCATGACGACATAGGCATGAATCTCATCCTTGAGGCCACTGATAAAAATTTCTCGTAAAAAAACATCAAACATGCCCTCTGTCCAAAAATCCAATCACTCAAAAGTGGTTGTAAAGTCTTCCACTGTTCCATATTGTTTCAACTTTGTCAAACGACCTAAATGGTTGCTGTCAATGTGAAAGCGTTCATAAAGATCTGACACAAAGTGTGTCCAAGCCACATACCCTTGGTGTGAATTTTTTCTCCATTGCCACCATTCTTGATCTAGATGGATAACACCATACTAAAGTTTTTCCAACTAATCTGTAATGCCATACAAAGAGAAATAATGTTCCATTTGAGTTACCCAACCAGTGGGATCCGAGCCATCAAATTTGGTCACATACACAAGTGGAAGGCGTAGGCCATGCTGAAAGTGATGGGGATGAAAATTCTGGGAATGTGAGGAAGTTTCACCTTCATTTTGCAAAGGTGGGTCAAATGAGGGAATATTTGTAGGGATATGAAGCTTGGCGCAGATCATCATAGTGACTAATTCAAGATGGGTAGCAAGGTCTTGTTTGAGGTCCTCTATTTTGGCGGTGATGGAGGAATGCATGTTTTTATTGATGGCAGCAATATTGGCACTAAGTTGTCTCACTTCTTGTTGGGTTTCTGTGAAATTAGAGTGCAAGGCATTGAAGCGAGCTTCCAAGTCTTGGCTACGGGTGTGGGCCATGATGAAGAGGGAACATGAAAAGGGGTGGGTGGGACCACAAAAAAATGGTTTATGGGTGAAGTGTATCACAACAATTAGGGCGACGAGTTGAATCCAATGGGTTAAAGACCAAATAAGGGTGTCAGGAGGGGGTCAGGTCCATGTGAAATTTGTTTTTTGCTGAAAAATGATAGGTATGACTGCGATAAGAGTGAAGAGATAAATCCAATGGGATAGGTCTCAAATAATGGTGCCAACAAGATACATAATTTTGTTTTAACTCCTTTGGAGTTATACTCGAATCTAAAGAATACTGTAGTGAGGAAATTCCCAAATGCTTAACATGAAGAAATGTATAGTAATTTCGCAACCCAAATGCAGGAGACACAGTTACACGACAATAGATCTTGTATGTTCTATTTTTTTTTCCATCCCAAAGGTTAGGGTATTTAAGGGTTCTACTGAAAATGGTTTTCCCTGTGCTATAGCTCTTTGATATACATGCGGGGTCAAATAGTAGTACTCGGCCCAATATCTCAAGGAACCAACTAAGGAGGCTAGACCGTGCCCTTAGTCGTACTACCCGACTACCCAGGTACTAGAGAGTATATTCCCAAGTCTTATTCTCGATGGCACTATAGCAATCAGGAGGCCAATCGATTTATCTATGGAGGGATTAAGGAGATCTAGGCCGATCCGTATATAGGTGTTTTCTGATGCACTACCACTCGAAGGGGTACCAACAGGGGTTACAAGGGTGGCCAATAGATGTTTTCTTAAGTACCACTTGTATTTCCTGCATGTATGAATCATTGACTGCTAGTTTATGCACGTAACGACAGATCTCTGTAGCTTAAATACGCCGAAATACGTCTCTACCCTGAAAAAAAAAAATTAACCCACAATTTTCTGCTGAGGAAGGTGATTTTATACCACATGTAATATTCTAGATATAAAATAGATGTAGAACATAAATAATTAGCTATAAATGACATATAAACAATGATATAACCAGAACAACACAATAATGATACCAAAATAATACTAGAATAATGCTAGAAAGAGAACTTTGATTACTGAGAGCAATGTTCACTTGCCTCTTAGAGGGGGAAACCTCCAACAGAGAATATCTCTATTACAATAATATCCAAGAAAAAAATTCTCATACCCTTGACTCCTATTTATACTAAACATGTCTATCAAAAGAACAATCTAGAGGAAGATTCTTCTAGAAGCGGAAGCTTCCATTAGGTCTTATTACATTGGACTTATTCTTCTTTATTGCTAGGCCTTATTAATATTGACCTTTATTACATGGAAATATATTATTCTACCTACAAAAGGGGTTAGGTCCCTAACAGATAGGTTGGGATAGGTTGGAAGGTTATAGATCTGGTCACACAATTTCAATCAAATTATCAACAACTCTTCACATAGTCAAGGGAATTTGTAATAATAGGTCATATAAATAAACAATTGAATTCAAAAGAAAAGATAGAGGAAACATAAAGCACAAGATAACAATACGTTCACTTGTATTAATCATATTTTCAAGTTCAAAGTGATATTTTAAAACTTGAAACAAGTACTTAAATGCAAATTCTCAAAACAAGTAATTTAACAGTAAATTATTCACTGGAATTAAAGTTGAACCACAAAGAAATCAATGTTTTTCATAAAATTCAATTGTATTCAAATAAGAAAGACAAATATGAAATACATAGATAAACAACCTAACCACCAGGATGTTTGATTTATTGAGTATTAAATCTTGCAGGATTTAAGCTATTTACAATTTTTTCAGATCTTCCCCTTCTATTTAATCCCAACAACATGAACCCTTTCTTTCTATTTTGATCCTCCTTTTATAGTTAATGAGTACATAGAAAATCATATCTTAGATCCTAAAATGTAGGTTAATTTATGATCATATATTTGATCTACCCAGATTTAATACAACAATATTTGAACAACTTACATTGAATAATGAAAACTAGATTGTTATTTTCTAGATCAAGATCCTCTTTCTATGGATCATATCTTTGACTTCTCCAAAATATCCTAAGATCCATAATTAAATGTAATCTAGAATAACAACTTGGAGAAAAATATGTAGGGGAGAATATTAAGCTTGATTTGGTATTCACACTTCATGGTCTTCGAATTTGTCACAAAGAGGAGCCTTTAGATACTTGTAGTACTTTAACAATTTTCAAAACAGGGGAGCTGCAAAAAACAACCTTTATGTAGCGCGAATCAAAACTTATGAAACCTATAACAAAATTATCAGACTTACTTTATCCTTGGACAAGGGTTTAGTTTTTATTCTTTTTCTGAAGCAACTTAGTCTTGAGCACTATCCCAATCCAATACAACTTCATGTTTTTCTTCCCGAGCCTCTTAGAAAACTTGCAAAGATTACTATGTTTTTATATCAACTTTTTCAACTTTTGTTGTAGCTTGTAGTTATGTTTTACTAGCTATTTGTTGTGTTCTCTGAGACACTTACTGATATTTTTTTATTTTCCAGATCTCTTCCTCTTTGATGTTTCCCCTATTTCATCCTTTATTTTCCATGTATGTTCTTCAATAGCCGGCTCATTAAAATCAATATACAACCTGTGATTGCTCGGTGCATTTTCATATATCTCAACATATGTAGATGGAATATCCATAATGTTTTGTTCTACTGGTACATGTGAAGGAGAAAATGTCTTCTCAAAACTAGGCTCTAGTAATTCAGACATCAAAGGGTTGTCACTCTATTTCTGCTTTGTTCCATCATCTTTCTTTAGAATTTCAATTTAATAAATTACCCTTTGTCTTTTTGAATTAGCAACTCTAGTTTTCTTCATGGGCATGTCTTTGAGAGTTTTTATTACTTATGCTTTCTTTCCTGTATCAATTGGAATACCTTCAAGAGTATCATCATCAATAATGATTGACTTATCATTTTTCACGGAAGGATAAAAAATAGCATTTGTATTTATCCTAAGTTTGTTTGTAGGTCGAGTTATAAGTTTTCTTGATGTACCTATTGGTTCCTTTCCTTTATCTTTCCTCTTATCCCCTTTGTTAATTTTATTTCTCTGCTTTGTTCTTGAGGATTTCTCAATTCCTATAGTTGTAATCTCCTTTAGAGGTTCAACTTTATCTTTTCTAGGAGGTGGTTCTGATTCTTCAACATTCTTCTTGATTCTTTTCTTGGTGTATACCCTTTTATATTCCAAAGAACTCTATTTTTATGTGGAAAACACCGATCCCTGTTTTGATTTGTCTCCTTCATGTAAGATCAACTTCTTTCTCATCAGCCTAGTTTCTCTTGTAGCAAATGGAACCTTTACTTCTGCGATTTCATGATTATTTTTCAAGCTACTATCTTTCTTAGGAATCCAAATCTTCTTTATAGGATTTTTTTTTTCTGTTCATGTGTCTCAAATCCAATGAAGACAAAAAATGTTTCGAGGAAGTTTGATTTTTGTTTAATTCTTGCATGACCATAACATTAATAAGACCTTGATGGAAGAGGCTATATTGAGCATTATTTGGATGCATTTGAATCTTATTTTCCATTTTGGTTAGACTTTTCAATAAAACGAAAGGTAAATTCATTCTTCTATTCCCATTAAAGTGTAGGAGAAATCTCATGTGATAACGATAAGTAGTAGAAAACCCACCTTCACATGTTATATACTTTTGAACCACTTGTAAAGTATTTCTCCATTCTTCCTGGAGCCACTTACTTAGAATTATATTGATCCATTATGGATTTTTCTAATCTTCAGTGAGGATCTAATTGAAGAGGTACTTTGGGATATCTTTCTTCTTGAACCACCTCTCACCATCGATAGGAAAATTGAAAGCTGAAGAGATGGAATGTTATGAAACCTAAAAGGTGAGATTCCCGAGTTGAGCTTGGAACCCTTCGAAACTCTTAGAAAAATCCATAGCAACTCCAGTATGATGACCTTGAAAAGTGATGCATAATTCATACCATTATGCCCGAGTGAATTTCTCTTCAATTTCTGGCAAAGCCTCCAAAATATTTATCTCATTTTTCTCTACACAAACACAATGAACACTTCTTATACGTTCCATTCGTGTAATAACAAACCCTATCTCTTTTGTACCAAGGAAGGGTTTACTTTTCTTCAAATTAGGGTTTGAAAATATACATTCAAATAAGTTTTTAAACAATCAAGCTTCTTTGCAAACAAATATGTTAGAACGATCACCCTTATTCGCCTTTAACAACAAAACAAAAAGACATGTTGAATCTATGAAGTCGTGATGAATTAATGGATCAGAACATAACGATCAATGAGTCCCTACATGTGCCAATCAGAATCATTTTGTACTCTTTTGAAACCAACAACCTTTTATGAGACAAATCTTACATTTGAAATTTCAAATGATTACAGAGGATGTGCCTGAATAATAGTTTTAACATGTGATGTTAAAATGTACCCATTTTTATAGCACATTTCTAGCAATGATGTTATTTTTTCACTACAGAAACTACATTCTTTCTGCAGTGGATAAAATCTAACCTTATAACTTTAAAGAAACCTGCAGATTAGGTAATTCAAACCAAACCATACATGATATGATTATTAAACCTTATGTAATCACTTTGACATGTCTTATTAAAAATAATAAAATTGATCAAAAACAAAAAAACAAAACAAAGTAAGGATGAACAAAACATAAAAAGTATAGATCGGATAGAGAGGATTAGGTCATGAAAAAGGATTTAATGATCATGATAGTTTTTAGGAATAGAGGATAACTTGAGCATATAGGTTTAGGTACTAACATTGGATCCACATGTGGATGATGTTCTCCTTGTGAGACATCAAGAACTGCATACCTTGTGCCTTCAAAATTTTATTCCTTTTCACTATCGCTTCTAAATATGCTTACAATGTATGTGTTCTTATTCATTTATATTGAAGTAAACCAAGCTCAAACACTATCCAACTACCTTACAAAAGATGAAAACACACATAATTTGAAAACCAAACATTCTTCAATAAAGTGTGTTCCATTGGGCTATGGAGTCTTATTATTTCTACTCTATATCACACCAATCTAAAAACCAATATGCACAATTTCAAAGCCATTTATAGCTTATTAAACAAAAAAGTGTTTCATAAAATGCCCATTGATTGGGCCTCCAACTAACTCATCATCATCCAAATTATGCAAAATAAAGGTATTGTTGTTCAAATCTCTAGCCACTCGGAATGGACCAAACCACAAATGATCAAACTTACCAAGCTTTGATTTTTATTCTCTTTTGGCATCCCACCTTAGAACTAGGTTCCCTAGTTGAAAACTATCCTCCTTAGTTTTCTTATCAAATACTTCTTTAGCCTTGTTATGATAATCTTGAGATTTCTCATTTAACATTTCCCTATTTTGTTGGACCTCGATTAGCTGGAAGATCATCCTTTGTAAATCATTAGGTTTTTCAACTTCATCTTGCAAAAAAATTGTTACAGGAAAACCGAGTTGAATAGGGAATACAACATTTTTTCCATAAACCAACTCAAAGGGAGAAGTGCCAATAGACTTTTTAGTACTAATCATGTTGTCCCACAAAGCATACTTCAATTTATAATTCCATTCTCTTTTGTTTTCTGCTAGCAATTTTTTTATAATTTTGATCAGACTCTTATTTGAAGACTCTTCTAATTCGTTATGTTGTGGATAATATGGAGTAGAGTGTGCCAGAGTAATATTTTATTTTTCACAGAATTCAATTATAGAAGTAGACTTAAATGCTTGAGCATTATCTCTGATCAATTTTCTAGGGCAACCAAATCTAGAAAATATGTTTTCTTCCAGAAAATTCATAATTACCTTGTTAGTTTCATTTCTAGTAGGGATGGCCTCAATTCATTTTGTGAAGTAGTCAGTGGATGTAAGGATCCATATATGTTGTCCACTGGAAGGTGGATGTATCTCTCCTATGAATTCCAGGTCCCACTACTGAAAAGGACCATTTGCAATGATTGGCTTCAAAGGAAAAGAGAGTAATTTTTGTTTTCCAACAACAATTTGACACTATTCACATGCCCTAATCTTAGAAAATACATAAGAAAATAGAGTGGGCCTGTAGTACCCAACTCTCAAGATTTTGAATATTGTTGCTTTCCAATACTTTTTTCCACCATAAACACCTTTATGCAGGTTTGTCATAAACCTGTTTGATTCATCCTCATGAATATATTTCAACAAAATACCACCAGGATCCTTCCAAAACAAACCTTCATTGATAATGTAGTATTTTATAGCTTTTAGTTCAATATATTTGACTTTAGATTTATCAAAATCTTGTGGGCAATGAAAAATTATACAAAAAATAAACTATATCCTTATACCAAGGTGAGGAGTAATACTTATCCAATACTCGCAAACTGACATATTCATTCTATGGTGTTGGAACAACTGACTGATTTTGAATATAGTTCAACCCAAGAGCTTTGCAATTCAAATCAACAAGAAGTCTTTCTGGGCCCCGTTCTTTAATTAATTTAGTAGGTTTGAGGTCTAAATAGTACTCTAAGAGTTTTTCTATCCACTTACCCCTCCTTCCTTAAATTTTATGTTGTACAAGCATATCCTTTACAATATTGCTTGAAACATAGGCAATTATTTTGGATTGCAGAATATAAACTCTGAAAGATTTTAATGCCTTTACTAAGGCATAAGCCTATTTTTCCATTATATTATATTTTAACTCTACATCCCTAATATACTTACTGAAAAAAGAAAATGGGTTTTTCATATCCATCTTCATTTCTCTACAACAGTACAACAACAATAGTTTCTTCATGGACAAAAGAAAAGATCAAGAACCCTTTAGAATAGTTTGAGCTGACAAGAATAAGAGATTCAATCAAATATTATTTGATCCTTTCAAAATATAACTTATCTTCTTGGGTCCATTTAATATAAACATCCTTTTTCAACATATTTGTAATAAGATTAATAATGTCAGCGAAATTAGGTATGAATATCCTCAAGAAGTTGGTTCTACCTATGAATGATTGTATGACCTTTTTATTTCTAGGAATATCAATTTTCTGAATAGCATTCACTCTTTTAGGATCTATCTTAATCCCACCAAAAGATACAATGTGGCCTAAAAGATTTCCCTCATTCATAGAAAAATAATATTTCTTAGGATTTAAGGATACACCATACCTTCTGCATTTTTGGAATGTATGTTTTTAAGTTTTTCAGCTGCTAAAATGTTTGCTTCCACTTCAACAATTTCTTCTTGCATAAGAATCAAAGTAATAGATCTCCTTTCTCTCAGCAGCGAGAAAAATCATCATAAAATGCATTAGCAAAAGTATTTTTTGCATAATTTTTAGTGGGATTGATCTCAGTAGGGATTTTATTGTACATCTTGTTGAATATTTTAGTGAAATATGACATAGACTCAACATTTTTTCTCTTCAAGGCTCCAAACTTAGTAATATAATATAAATAATCTTTTTTGTCTCCCCACTATCTCATAAAGGTTTCATCCAAAACATCAATGTCTGGAATAGAACCTGCAAGAAGACTTCTGAACCATTTTCTCACTTCTTCATCTAGACATTACACAAACACTCTCATCCAAACATCTGAATGCTCTATGTTGAAATTATCCAAAAAACTATAGTAAGATTCTACATGATACTCAGCAGTAACATCTCCCTCTCCATTGAATCTAGGAAATTATTTCATGTAAACTCCAGTTGGAAAAACATTCAAGTTCTAAGATAAAACCATAGGTGCATATCTAGAAACAATGATATCATCCATTTTGTTTACATCCATGGTTTGGACATTTTGGAATTGAACTTTAGGAGGATATGATGGGAGAGATGTAGAAGATGAAGATGGTTGATGATGATTTTCTTCAGACTTCAAAAGTCCTTCTATGGAAAGAATGTTATTAAAAATATGTATTTTGAGGTTTAGCCTCTTTAGATATTCTCAACTAAGGAGTAGGTGAGGCTAGGATCTTTTCTATTTCATGTTTTGTATACTTAGGCAATTTTTTGAGGGATTTTGTTGTAAAGAGAGAATCTTAATCATTTTCATATTTAATAAGATATGAAAAAGGGTTCTATTCTTCCACTATTTGTTCACCCAATTGAATAACTATCTTTTCTTCTAAAGGAACAATCTTAGGTAGAACTTTTTCTTCAACTATTTCTGGAGGAACAATTTATGATGAAACTTTTTCACCAACTTCTTCTGAAGGAACAACAATGGGTTTTTATTCAAGAAAATGAATTGTTTCTTCAAAGGAAGGCTTACCTTTAGATGAAGAGGACTGACTAAGATTATTTTTACTTAACAATCTCTATGGATTTGATGGTGTTGGAACTAGCTTTGGATATGGATTCGTTATAATTGTTGTTTTTCTTGAAGATGAAGATGATGCTAGAGCTTTGGTAGGTCATAATTTGGTCCTCTTACTTCTCTTTTAGGAGCTCAAATTTCTATAGTGGAGTCACCAGGTGAAAAGTATGCAGTCATAATTCTGTGTGTAACTCTTGTTCACCATCAAGAGCTATCTCTTTGAAATTTGTACACCTAGGGAAGATACATCGTTCCCCCATCCCTGACAACAATGCCAAAAAATGTCATCCCTAAAGTTTGCACTAGAATTCTTTAGGGAAAATCTAGGGAACCTTAGTTATTGCATTAGTTTTTTTGGTTTGAATTATGAATCAAGTGGTTTGGATAGGTTGGGATGGGTTGAAAGGTTACAGATATGGTCGCACACTTTCAATCAAATTATCAACAACACTTCACTTAATTAAGGGCATTCAAACTGATAGGTCAGATAAATAAACAATTGAATGTAGAAGAAAATATAGAGGAAACATAAAGGACAAGTTAACAATATGTTCACTTGTATTAAGAATATTTTCAAGCTCAAAATGATATTTTAAAACATTAAACAAGTACTTGAATGCAAATTATCAAAACATGTAATTTAACAGTAAATTATTCACTGGAATTAAAGTTGAACCAAGAAGAAATCAATCCTTTGCATAAATTTCAATTGCATTCAAATAAGACAGAAAAATATGAAATCCATAGATAAACAGTCTAACCATCAGGATGTTTGATTCCTTGAGTATAAAATCTTGCATGCTTTAATCTCTTTACAATTTTTCATATTTTCCCCTTCTGTTTAATCTCAAAATCCTGAACCCTTTATTTCTCTTTTGATCCTCCTTTTATATATAAGGAGTACATGAAAAATAAGATCTTAGATCCTAAAAACTAGGTTCATTTATGATCATATATTCTATCTACCCATATTTAATACAACAAAATTTGAACTACTTACATTGAATAATGAAAACTAGACTGCTAATTTCTAGATCAAGATCCTCTTTCTATGGATCATATCTTTGACTTCTCCAAAATAGCCTAAGATTCATAATTAAATGTAATCTAGAATAAAAAGTTGGAGAAAAATATGTAGGGGATAATCTTGAGCTTGATTTTGTCTTCACACTTCACGGTCTTTGAATTTTTCACAAAAATGAGCCTTCAGATACCTGTAGTAATTTAACAACCTTTCTATTGCGCGAATCAAATCAAAATTGATGAAACCTGCAACAAAATTCTCAGACTTACTTCATCCTTGAATAGGGTTTTGGTGTTTATGTTTTTCCTAAAGAAACTTGGTCTTGAGCACTATCCCATTCCAATACAAATTAATGTTTTTCTTTTTGAGCCTCTTAGAAAACTTTCAAAGATTATAATATTTTTCTATCAACTTTTTCAACTTTTGTTTATCTTGGAGTTCTGTTTTGATAACTGTTTGTTTTGTTCTCTAAGGCGCTTAGTGATATTTTTTTACTTTCCATATCTCTTCCTCTTTGATGTTTCCCTTGTTTCATCCTTTATTTTCCATGGATGTTCTTCAATATCCAGCTCATTAACATCAATATACAACCTGTGATTGTTGGGTGCATTTTCAGATATCTCAACATCTCTAGATGAAATATCCATAATGTTTTCTTCTACTGGTACAGGTGAAGGAGAAAATGGATTCCCAACACTAGGCTCTAGTATTTCAGACATCAAAGGGTTATCACTCGGTTTCTTCTATGTTCCATCATCTTGCTTTAGAATTTCAATTTCATAAATTATCCTTTGTCTTTTTTAATTAACATCTCTATTTTTCTTCATGGGCGTGTCTTTGAGCGTTTTTATGACCTATGTTTTCTTACCTGTATCAAATGGAACACATTTAGGAGTATCATCATCAATAATGATTTGATTATCATTTTTCAGAGAAGGATCGAAAATAACCTTTGTATTTATCTTGAATTTGTTTGTAGGTCGAGTTCTAAGTTTTCTTTATGTACCTTATGGCTGCTTTCCTTTATCTTTTTGCTTAGGCCCTTATTTAATTTTCTTGATCTGCTTTGTTCCTGAGGATTTCTCAGTTTCGATAGTTTTAATCTCCTTTAGAGGTTCAATTGTATCTTTTCTAGGAGGTGGTTCTAATTCTTCAACATTCTTCCTGATTATTTTCCTGGTGTATACCCTTTTATATTCCAGAGAACTCTATTTTTCTATGGTAGAGACCAGTCCCTATTTTGATTTGTCTCCTTCATGCAAGATCAACTTCTTTCTCATCGACCTATTTTCTCTTGTAATATATGGAACCTTTACTTCTACGATTTCAGGATTCTTTTTCAATCTAATATCTTTCTTAGGAATCCTAATCATCTTTATAGGAGCTGTTTTATGTTCTCGTGTCTTAAATCCAAATGAAGACAAAAATTCTTCCCAGGAAGTTTGATTTTTTTTTAATTCTTGCATGACCATAACATTAATAAGCCCTTGATGGAAGAGGTTGTACTAATCATTCTTTGGATGCGTTTGAATCTTATTCACCATTTTGGTTATAATTTTCAATAAAAAGAAAGGTAAAATGATTATTTTATTCCCATTCATGTGTTGGAGAAATCTCATGTGATAACAATAAGTAGTAGAAAACCCACCTTCATATGTTATATACTTTTGAGCTAATGATAAAGTATTTCTCCATTATTCATTGAGCCACTTACTCATAATTCCCTTGCTCCATTATGTATTTTGATGATCTTCAATGAGGAACTAATTACATAGGTCTTTTGGGATCTCTTTCTTCTTTAATCACCTCTCACCATCGATAGGTAAACTGAAAGCTGAAGAGATGGAATGTTATAAAATATGAATGGTGAGATTCCTGACCTGAGCTTGGAACCCATCGAAATTATCAGAAAAATCCATAGAAACTCCAATATGATGACCTTGAAAAGTGCTACAGAATCCATACCATTCTTCCTGAGTGGATTTCTCTCCAATTTTTGATAGATCCTCCAAAAGATCGATCTCGTTTGGCTCTACATGAACAAGATGACCACTTCTACTAGATGCCATTCACGTGATAACAAACCCTAGCTCTTATGTACCAAGGAAGGGTTTCCCTTCTGCAAATTAGGGTTTTAAAAAAGACGTGGACAGAAGTTTTGAAATAATCGAGCTTCTTTTCAAACAAAGATGTTAGAATGGTCACTCTTTTTCACCTTTAACTAAAAACCAAAAAGACATGATCAATCTGTGAAATCATTACGAATTAATGGATCATACCATAATGATCAATAAGTCCCTGCATGTGCCAATCATAATCATGTGTACTCTTTTGAAACCAACAACCTTTGATGAGACAAATATTAGATTTGAAATTTTGAATGATTATAGAGGATGTGCTTGAATAATAGTTTTAACATGTGCTATTGAAATGTACCCTTTTTTGCAGCACATTTCTAGCAATGATACTGTTTTTGCGCTACAAAAACTACATTCTTTTTGCAATGGATAAAATATAACCTTATAACTTTAAATAAACCTATATATTAGGTGATTTAAGTCAAACAATTCATGAAATTACTATTAAACCTTATGTAATCACTTTGACATGTCTTATTAAAATTGATTAAAAATAAAGAAAACCAAAGCAAGGATGAACAAAACATAAAACTTATAGATTACATAGAGAGGATTAGGTCATGAAAAAGGTTTTAAGGATCAAACTAGCTTTTAGGAATATAGGAGCACTTGAACATATAGGTTTAAGTACTAACAACAACCATCGAAATCTCTCATGAAGCAAGAGAAACACTCTAGCAGTTCTTCCCAACTTTCGAACCAGGCTTAAATCTTCCTAGTGTATTAGGGCTCTAGGGAACCAAACCTCATCTTGGTCTATTAGGGCTCTAAGTAACCATAACAAGGAATCTCAATCTATCAAGGCTATAAGGAACCATACCTCATCTACCCAAGCAAGAATTTGGATCAATACTCATGTACACCTGTGATCTGGATCAATACTCATGTACACTAGTCATCTGGATCAATACTTACATACTCCAAGGATCGTAGATGATTTTAGGGGCTAAATTTCACAAATGGGATAATTTTCCATGTTTTTTCCCAAAACACGATTCACCAATTTCCATTTTTTCTAAAAACGATTTGCCCAAATTCCATAGAATAAAATTATTTTACCTTAAAAATTGTCAAAAGTTTATAGAAACTATATAAAATCCTTAGAAATTTGAATATTTTTACAACTCTATCACCAAACATTTTACATTTTGCATATTAAGGACTAGTAATATTAACCTAGGTTTCTACATTTTAACATAAATTTACATCCTTAAAATCATCCCTACCAAGGATATGGATCAATACTCACATACACCAGACATCTCAAAAAGACTAACCTAAAATCCCTCCACAACTACCAAGTACAAGCCCCAGCCATTGAATTCCAATCCCACAACACCATTGGCGAGAAACACTCTTGTCGTTCTTTGGACTTTGACAACACAACTCCAATATTAGACACTACTTAGTATGGTCTCATTTCCCATCGAGAGTTACACATGAAAAAAGAACCAATGACATAGGTTGGTTGGTTGAGTTTGTCCCCAACCCATAAGGTGTTACTTCCTAGATATTATCCTTCATAGGCATGGCCTCTCACAATATCATCAAATAAACTGGCCCTCTCAGCCCACTAGCAAATAACTTGATAATCACCACCTCACAACATGCAACCAATGCATTAATTATAATCATAATATCAACATATCAAAGAAATAATCCACAT
>JZKD02S1880084.1:78694-97860 GCA_000966675.3 Picea glauca | reverse complement strand
AGAGAAGTACTTTAAACTATCATGATAAGTTTTTACCTTGAAGTGTCTTCCTATTAGGTAGGGGTGCGATTTCTTAACTACATGGAATAACCAACATTTCCTTTTCATAAAATACATTTTAATAAGTTTTTTTCTTTAATTTGGTGTCTTCTAAGGCAAGGGGACTTTCTTCTTGCATCAAAATTACGTTAATTCCATACCTTGAGGCATCACACTTCACAATAAAGGTTTTTTTGAAGTCAGACGTGGCTAGGAATGGAGTTGTACACATAGACTCATGTTTTTCAAAATATGTTTTTCTTTATTGAGTCCAATAAAATGCCTTATTTTTAATAACGCTATTAAAGGTGCTTCCATTTTAAAATAATTCTTGAAAAACTTGTGATAATAGCCTGTCAATCCTAAGAATCCTATAATATACTTTAAGTGTAACATCCCTCTCTTGTGCGCACCTGATGTGACTTATTCTTTGAGGACACTTACGTGCAAGTGATCTGGTTCATTATATGATTCGTTGCTTCGCTTATGGATTCTGATGATGAGATTATGGATTATGATGTTATGATATGTTATTTATGTATAGACAAGTGCTATTGACTGGTTTCTCCTGAGTTTGTAGGAATCTTGATAGATTGAGGATGCCAATGGCATCGATGGGCCTCCTTGGACTCTAGATCGAGTCAGGGAGTGAATTGTATATGGTTTGGGTATTTCTATTAATGCATATGTGACCTATGATCGGGTATATTATGATGTTTATGGATCATTGACATGTTTCATTGATGGATGTAGGATGACAATTTCTTGCTAATCAGACTCACATTAGGAGTAAAGGGGTCATGCACGGCAACCAAATATATTGAGGGAGAGGTGTGGCAACATCCCTGCGACAACCTACTAGCACTCTTGCCATGGATCGAATTGTAGGTTAACGATTACCTAGTTCAGGAGATCCACAATGTCACGAGGGAAGAATGAGACAATCGCTCACGAAGATTCTAAAGGGCGCACAATAATGAAGGGTACTTATTCCTTAGAGGCCCTTAGTCTCCCACATGATCGCCTGATGGAGTATTGACTTTGAGGGTTGGACAACTACCAAAATCAGTCAAAGGTGAGTGGCACCCTTGTAGCACGTAGTGCGTATTGAAGGGCACATCACATAAATGAAACATGAATATAGGTGAGTGACACCCTTGGAGAACGTAGTGTGTCTTGAAGGGCACTTTGCAATTTTTAAACATAGGTGAGTAAATGAACCAAGGTTCCTAGAAAACAATATCTTACTTTGACTTGGTGAGCCTTAAAATAAATATGGTATGAGTAAAGTTTATTTAATTATATTTTTTCCCTTATTTTATTTTTTTTGCTAAGCCTAGTTGGAATTAAAGCCTAGGTCTAAGTAGGGTATGAGGACTAAAAATTAATTAAGCAATTAATAAAAGGGTGATGAAGAAAAATAAATAAAATTTAGAATTAAAGGAGAAATAATTTATTTAAGAATTAATTAATGTTTATGTGCAAAGACATGCTAATTTGAAACTTAGACAAAAAGGGGAATTTAAATGCAAAAAGGAATGTGGAACATAGAAAGGAATCTAGTCTAGAGAACTTTCCTAAATAAAACTCAATCAATCTTTAAGAAAGACATCAGTCATTAAAGGAAATTGAGGGAATAAAGGGACAACAAGGAGCATTTTTAAGAACGCTTTTAGGTGGGTGTGGGAAATTGGAAAATTAATCTAATTAATTAAATGAATTTCTGGTGCAACTAAGGGATTGGGTGAAAAGTGTACGGGGGAGAGTTTTTCCTAAATAATTTTAATAAAAATGAATTTAACGTGCAATTGGCAAGGTCACTAAGAAGAAATCTATAAAAGTAATGGGGGAGAAGAGGAAATGATCACGACTGGTATGTGTAAGGTTATGCTGCAATAATTTTTTCTTGACTGATTTTTCTTGTGGGAGTTGGGATACCCAACTCGAATAGAGAGTGGTATATTGACCTTGAGAGGTGAGATGAGAGATAGCTTATTCTATGGTTTTGTGTGCATGGCCCCTCTGCGGCTCGGGGGTCTCAGGGAGAAGAAGAGTACCCCTAGCGTTGGCTAGGAGGTACCGTCGACCGGTGAGGTCTCAATGATTAGCAAGTGGGGAGGTGGATGGAGTGCAAGCGTGAGACAACAACTTCGGATTCTTCTTTGTCGATTACAGTATTCTTCTTCTCGGAATTGTAATTGATTTAGATTTTAATTGTTAAGAGAGTTATAAATTGTTGTAATCTATGTTAAATTTTGAATACGAATAGACCAACTCCTTGATGGCTTAAAATATATACATATAGAAAGTGAAATTGGTATTCATTGCAGTACCATTTCCTGCTAAGAATCAATTTTGTTTATTATGGTGCCTTCTGAATTTTAATCCATTCAGATTCTTCATGCTTGTTGTTATCTATATTTTCAAGGAAATGTGTTTAAATAAATTTATGAATGTTAGTAGATAGGTTTATACAGAAAACGATTCTTCTGGATCATTTATTGAGTAGCATGAAAGAGTCTTTTTTATTTTGTCTAGTTGAATCTTTTTCAACAAATTTGTAGATTCACACTCACTATGTAAAAGGGTAGTCATTGTCATCTACTGCATATCAATTTTTAAATTTACATTTCATGATCAACCAACTACCAAAACGAAATTGTAGTTCTTCATAATTCACTATGTAATAAATGAATATTCTGGAAAATGAATTTGGTTGTGGTTCATAAATTTAGATTTATTATGAATTTAATCTAAGTGGTTTTTGCAACCCGAATACAACCCCAAATTTAATTTCCGTGTTATCTTTGCCTTATTTCCTTATTCAGACTTCAGGGAGATTTTGGTATGTTTCAACCTTCTGCATTTCCCAATGAGAAATTCATGTGGCCCTCGTAAAAATCATTGGCACATACATAAACACAGATTTGGTCTAATCATTGCCAAATTATATGCTTGTTGGGATCTATTTGGAACCCTGCTTAAATTATTGAAAGGCCTAAATTAATTTTGTGACAAAGTTATCAGTTCTAGAACTGATAATTGTTGGCTCACTGCAGATGTATTATAATTTTCTTTTATTGTCCTGTAGGGTCTTACGAGCGATTTCCACTTGATTGATTCAATTTTAAGATTTGGTTGATAATTTTATGGAAAACAAAATTGGGGATTTATGTTGCCCAAGCCTGTAAAAGATTCTAAAATTGTTCTTTAGTCTTGTTGTCATGGTTTTCAACTCTGTAGTTGTGGATTTCCCTTGCTGTCTTTTAGAAAACAATTTCAGAATTTAATTGAGTGATTCTATTATGTTTATTTTTTTTTGAATTTTAATTTCGAAGTATTATAACTTGAGAATGAAGTTGGGGGATATAACTGTAGCTTGACCTCCTGAGTGTCTTTGCAATCATTTACCAACCCTTCCTTAAATTTTAACCACTTCTGAAATCGATTCGCTGCCTGGAATTTTAAATTCGAATGATCAGAAATTTAGTTTTGTTTCAAGGGCCAGATTGAGGGCCGAATCAAGGGTTGGATCAGGTGTTGGATTAAGTTTTGTATGAAAAATGTCTCTCTTGTAAATACGGTGTCATTTAACCTGTTCGTGTCTGGTTTCCCTTTTTCCATTTATTTGTTTTGTATTGATTTCCACATCTTAAAACAATGGTAACAACGTAGAGTAGAAGGGTGAGTTGAATTTGTTGATGGGATGGATGTATACACGATCACTCACCTCTTACATGTCTCTGCCACTTCTTGACAGAACCTACAACCATTATTGTCCCTTCCTCTAAAGTATAGAATTAAAATAAAAATCTTTTTTGCTGGATCTAAAATTAATTTAAATTTTCAGAAATTAAGTGTCGAATGGAGGATCGGATTAAGTGTCGAATGGAGGACCGGTTAAATTGTCGGATGGAGGGGATGGGATAGATTCTAGAAGTCCTTCTTGTTCCTTACTATAGATAGGTGATTTATCCTCTGAATATTATTATTTTGTTCAATTGAGATTTGTCTTCCTAAACCTTTAAACGGATTTATAAGTTAGCATGTGAGTGGTTTATTTATGATTTAATAAGACTTTCTTTTCTTAATTCTTAAATGGATACGTATATAGTTGAATTCTATTTGTTACTTATTATTGTTGGGTCTTCCCTTGGTTCTTTTGATTAGGTTTTAAGTGAACATCCGGTTCTTTATTTTTATTGTTAAAATAAAACTTGATCTTCTTTAATTGTCCCTATATATGGATATGCAAGATAGCATATAATTTATCTTATCTCATTCTTAATCATGAGTTGACTTCTCATAGCTTTTGGCAATGGAAATGTAAGGTAGTCTTGGAATCCTTCCATCTTGCTTGCTATGATTGAATCCCTTAGTTCTTTTAAATGGTTATGCTAGCAATAGACTTCTTATTAATTGATGTTTATAAAGGTAGCATCTAAATTTAATGTAGTGCTTAAGAAGATTGATCTTCTTGTGGCTCCTTGCAAATGTATATATATATGATTTTAGACTTTAGATTCTTTATATATATATATATATATATTCTTTAATATATTTTTTAATATGAAGATGCATAGTTGAGTTACATGAGATTTAGATTTATTTATGCTCCTTGGGTTATTATTCCTTATGTAAAAACCTCTTACTCATTTACACTCAATGTTGCTTGAAGATTTATTAAGCAGAGTAGAATATTATTTGCACTATGATGATGAATTGATGATTAGATGAGATTGATGAGCTAGTTTCAATTGCGGTTTATGTTGGGATATGGGAATTGGACACCTCCTTGTTCCTCAGAATAGTCGCTAGCCATGAGACCTTAAATGGTTAAAATAGATTGGAACTTGGGCTTGGGCATTTCTTAGGTGTCCTGGAGGTCATAACCTTGCGGGGTAGGTTGGACGTGTAGCATCTTAATTCATTTGTATGATTATATTTATGCGATTCTTTGAAAGATTTATGATTCACACTATTTATGTGTCGTCGATTATTGTATGAATGCAATGATTGTGGGCTACTATTTTTTCCTGTTAATACGTCGATATGTGTATCGTTGTTCATGGAAATAATGTGTCAGATTTATGTCATGAATGATTGATAATGTGTTGAAATTGTTTCATTAATATATTGGAAGATGTGTCAATGATATAGTTAATAATTGTGAAGTATATTTCCTAACGCAAACAAAAAAAGAATTACCTGTTGTATGTCGCTTTGGTTGTCATAACGGAGGTTCATTGCATATGGTATCAGAGCGGGTTCAACCCCGTGACTTGGGATCATTACGCCTTCCTATGTTATAAGAATTGGTTATAATTTATCACTAAATAATTTGATTTGTATTCATGCAGGTAATCATAGTTAGAGGACGTCGTGGAGGAAGACGAAGTGGTGCTAGGGGAGGAGGCATGATGCCTCCAGTAGAATCCATGCCAGAGGGGTCTAACCCCTAAAGAGAAGAAAAACTCGTCGAACATGAGCATATAGATGTGGGGGATGTGGGTGGGTTGATGAGGTCCTTTCAGAGGATGTTAGAGGACATGATTATTTGTCTAGATAGAGATGAGGCCAGGGCATCGGTCCACTGCAGGTCAATTTTCATGAGTTCTTTGGTGCCACAGATGGTGCAACCGCCGAGGCATGGTTGGAGAATATGGTGATGTGCTTTTCACTTCGTGACTATACTTCCAACATGAAGGTCCGCATGACGGTCTTTCATATGAAGGGGAGCGCTCTTCTTTGGTGGAAGATGCTCCTGCCACAACTGAACATGGTTGTCGAAGAAGTGTCATGGGAATTGTTCAAGGAGTGGTTCTAGGAGAGGTATCTGTTTGAGGAATTCATTGAGCATCAACTCAATGAGTTCAACACCTTACGATGGGGTGGTCATACGGTGCCCAAGTACGAGGCCTGTTTCATGGAGGTGCTTTGGTATGCTCTTCATCTGAACATTGAGAAGCTTAAGGTCAACAACTTTGTGTTCGACATTAATATCAGGATTCATGTGAAAGTGAGGATTTAATGCCTCAGACATTGCACGATGTTGTCTAGAAGGCCCTCATAGTTGAGGAAGATATTATCAGCAGGGGTCAGAGAAGGACTCCTGCGATATCGACGGGATAGGCGACATCTGGTGTGCAGCAACATCAGACACTAGCTAGACATCCATCGGGGTATTGAGGCACTCCGAGAGGATCCACGTTCATGGCACCATGACGACCAATGCCTTAGAAACAAACTCCTTTGAAATGACCACGACACCAGTAACAACGTCATCCGCAACAACACTAGTTCAGGCCTGTTCATCAGAACATACCAGGGTTTCAAGCTGGTGGGCCATCAACTTCTACTTCGGGGACTAGGAGTACTGGACCGAAGACTGGATGCTAGACATGTGGAGAGACACATTACCAACATGACTATCTGGTTGAGAAGGCCAAAGCAGTCAGGACAGCCAGACACACTACAATAGGATATTTGGGCAAGGCCCATCAGATTCATGCAACAGTGAATAACCGCCAGGCAGAGCACCAGTCTACTGTGCTCAAGACATCAGGTACCATCACTGACCATGCCTTTAGTATTTTTATATATCCAGGATCTACATAGAGTTTTATTTGTGTTGTAGCGCTAGAAAGAACTAAGGTAAATGCAGTTGATCAGGATGAGTTTAGTTACGTGGAAATGGCTTCGGGAGCCAAGCGAAAGGTTGGAGGAAAGGTTACAGACTGTAACCTTAACTTAGGTGAATTTGTCGTGAAGGACAATCTATACGTCACGATCTTAGGATCTTATCATGTCATGATCGATATGGATTGGTTGGAATCACATGATGTGATACTCAACTACAAGATGAAATAGTTGAGTTTGATCGATGACGAGGGACAGAGACGAGTGATTGTAGGAAGAAACCAGGGATTTTCCCTAAGGATCATCTCATCCCTATAGCTACAAAAGAGAATGTGCAAGGGATGAAAGCTATATGCGATCCTTGCATTGAACGAAAAGGGAATGGTGAAAGGACTAGAAAACCTTCCGGTAGTACAAGAATTTGCAGACATATTCCCAGAGGAGTTACTAGGGTTGCCACCTGAGAGGGAATTGGAATTTACCATCAACCTAAAACCTGGGACTAAACTGATAGAAAGAACTCCTTATCGGATGTCAACCCATAAGTTACAATAGTTGAAAATGCAACTGAAGGAGTTGTTGGACCTAGGAATTATACGTCCAAGTGTGTCACTATGGGGTGCGCCTGTTATTTTCATATGGAAGAAGGATGGATCATGGGGACTTTGCATTGACTACTGTCAATTGAACAAGGCAACGTTCAAGAACCAATATCCATTTCCAAGAATAGATGATCTGTTTGATCAGATGAAAGGCGCGATGGTGTTTTCGAAGATCAACTTGAGATCAGGGTATCATTAGTTATGGATCAAGGAGGAATACATTCCTAAGGCCACGTTCAAGATAACGTTTGGACATTACGAGTTTACCGTTTTACCGTTTGTACTGACAAATGCCCCAGGGGTATTCATGAGCTTGATGAATGGGGTGTTCTGCAAATACTTGGACAATTTTGTTCAAGTATTCATAGACGATATTTTGATTTATTCTCGGATGATGGAAGAACATGATGAACATTTGTGCTTGTTACTACAATGTCTATGAGAGAATACATTGTTTTGGAAATTGTTGAAATGATCTTTATATCAATTGAAGATTCATTAATTAGGGCATGTTATCTCCAACAAAGGTATCGTTTTGGATCCAATGTAGGTTGAGGCTATTATGGAATGGCCTGCGCTGACGAATGTCCTAGAGATACGTAGATTCATGGGTTTAGTGGGATATTATCGACAGTTCGTCGAGGGTTTTTCGAAGATAGAAAATTCGATTACAGAATTGCAGAAGAAGAACAAGAAGTTTGTGTGGACTGAGAAATGCACGGAAGCATTTCAAAGACTCAGGGAGTTGTTGATGACAACGACGATACTAAAAGTCCCTGGCATGGATGAAAACTTCTTGGTATGCATTGACACCTCCAAGGAAGAGTTAGGCGGAGTCTTGATGCAAGAAGGTCGAGTGATCACTTACATCTTGAGAAAATTAATAAATCATGAGGAGAACTATGTGACACATGATTTGGATTTATTATCCATTATATATGCCCTGAGAGTGTGGAGACACTACTTGATTGGACGAAAATTTGAACTAAAAATGGACCACTATGGTTTGCAACACATTTTTACGTAAAGTGACTTGAATGCGCAGAAAAGGCGTTGGTCATAATTGCTTAATGAGTGCGATTTTGAGATTTCCTACATAAAAGGAATAATGAACAAAGTGGAAGATGCGTTGCGTGAGAGACCAGGCATATTTTTAGTGATACTTCTTCAGACGAGTCTACATGAAAATATTCTAACTATACAACATGACGATTATTGGTATAAATAGGTTAAGGAATTTATCGGACAAGACACCATGCTGGTACCAAAATTTGAGGGATTTACTATGGACAACGACAGATTAATGTATATATAATATATATAATATATAGTATAATGAGTTACATGATTTGAAAATGCAATTGAAGGAGTTGTTGGACCTAGGACTTATACGTCCAAGTGTGTCACTATGGGGTGCGCCTATTATTTTCATACGGAAGAAGGATGGATCGTGGAGACTTTACATTGAATACCATCAATTGAACAAGGAAACGATCAAGAACCAGTATCCATTGCCAAGAATAGATGATCTGTTTGATCAGATGAAAGGAACGAAGATGTTTTCGAAGATCGACTTGAGATCAGGGTATCACCAGTTACAGATCAAGGAGGAAGATATTCTTAAGACCGCATTCAAGATGAGTTTTGGACATTACGATTTTACCATTTTACCATTTGAACTGACAAACGCCCCAGGGGTATTCATGGGCTTGATGAATGGGGTGTTTTGTGAATACTTGGAATTTTTTTTCACGTATTCATTGACGATATTTTGATTTATTCTTAGACGATGGAAGAACATGATGAACATTTGCGCTTCATACTATAATGTCTACAAGAGAACAAATTGTTTGGGAAACTGTCGAAATGCTCTTTTAATCAATTGACGATTCATTACTTAGGGCATCTTATCTTCGGAAAAGGTATCGGTGTGGATCCAATGAAGGTTGAGGCTATTATGGAATGACCTGCACTGATGAATGTCCCATAGGTATGTAGCTTCATGGGTTTAGTATGATATTATTGATGGTTCGTTGAGGGTTTTTCGAAGATAGAAAATCAGATTACGGAATTGCATAAGAAGAACAAGAAGTTTGTGTGGACTGAGAAATGAAAGGAATCATTTCGAAGGCTCAAGGAGTTGTTGACAACAACGCCGATACTAAAATTACCTTACATGGACGATAACTTCTTGGTATGCACCGATTCCTCCAAGGAAGGCTTAGGCGGAGTCTTGATGAAAGAAAGTCAAGTGATCGATTACATCTCGAAAAGGTTAAGAAAGCATGAGGAGAAATATGTGACGCATGATTTGGAGTTATTAGCCATTGTGTATTCCTTGAGAGTGTGTAGAGTCTACCTGATTTGATGGAAATTTGAACTAAAAACAGACCACTGTGGTTTGCAGCACATTTTTACGCAAAGTGACTTGAACGTGCAACAAAGGTTTTGGTTATAACTGCTTAGCGAGTACGATTTTGAGATTTACTACATAAAAGGAACAATGAACAGAGTGGAAGATGCATTGAGTCAGAGACCACACATATTTTTGGTGATACCTCTTCAGACGAATCTATGTGAAAATATTCTAACTATACAACACGGCGATGACTGGTATAAAGAGGTTGAGGAATTTATTTGACTAGACACCATGTTGGTACCAAAATTTGAGAGATTTACTATGGACAATGACTGATTAATGAGATATAATAATCGGATTTACGTACCGCCTAATGATGAGTTGAGAAGGTTGATCTTAAACGAAGCTCATAGAGTTGTGTACATGGCTCATCCAGGAGTCACGAAGATGAGGGCTGACCTTAAACCCTTATTCTTCTGGAAAGGATTGAAGGCGGACATACTCAACTATGTGGCGATATGTCTAGAATGTCAGCAAGTGAAGGCTGGAAATAGACATCCCACATGATTACTACAACCACACGCTATTCCATAATCAAAATGGGAGGTCATTTCGATGGACTCCATTGTTGGATTAGCGCTAAAGACAAGGGGGCACGACTCGATTTTTGTGGTAGTTGAAACTCTGATGAAGAGTGCACATTTTTTCCCTATGTGTATGATGTATCAAGCGCCAGAAATAGCTAGAATTTTTATTAGCACGATAGCGAGACTGCATGGCGTGCCTAAGAGGATCACATCAGGTCGAGGATTGGTGTTTACCGAACGATTTTGGACTAGTTTCTAAGAGGCCTTAGGAACCCAACTTAACTTTAATATCACATATCACCTGAAGACAGACGAGAAGACAGAATGAATGAACCAAATGTTGGAGGATATGTTGCGTATGTACATGATGGACCAACATAAGTGTTGGGAGGAGTTCTTTCCACTGGTAGAGTTTGCATACAACAAAAAATATCAAAGCACCATTAATATGGTGCCTTTCGAGTTCCTTTACGGGCAACCCTGTCAGATGCCTTTGATTTGGGATTTGCTTGAGGATAGGTTCCTGGTAGGACCATAAGTGATCCAAGAAATGGAAGAGAAAACAAAAATGATATGACAAAGGATCAAGGAAGTGTAGGATCGACAGAAGAGGTATACTGACGCACATCGCTTTGACCGTAGTTATGAAGTTGGTGATTGAGTCTTGCGGGTGAAACCACACAAGAGTTTGATCAAGTTTGGAAAGGGTGCTAAACGCTCTCCTAGGTTCATGGGACCTTTCAAGGTTGTGGAAAAGAAGGGGTCGTGGCATATCGACTAGCCTTTCCCGATTCTTTGAGGCATATGCACGATGTTTTTCATGTATCTGTTTTGAGACATTATGTTAGTGATCCTACATATGTGATTGACATGAGTTCTTTGCGGGTATCGGATGAGGGTACGCTCACGGTGGAGCCAATCCACATTCTGGACCATCGCATTCGACATATACGACGTCAAACAATAGATCAGGTCAAGGTCGAGTGAGATAATTATAGCCCACACTCGGCTACCTGGGAGGATGCATATGATATGTGTCAACAATTTTCATTTTTGTTTGATAGCTAAACATTTACATATTGTCAAATACTTTATTTCTGCACTTGTATACTGTGAAACTTCGAGACAAATTTTAAAACAAGAGGGGGTGTATGTAACATCCCACTTTTGCATGCACCTGATGTGACTTATTCTTTGAGGACACTTGTGTGAAAGTGATCCATTTCATTATATGATTTCCTACTTCTCTTATGGATTATGATGATGAGATTGTGGATTATGATGTTATGATATTTATGTATAGACATGTGCTATTGACTAGTTTCTCCTGAGTGTGTAGGACTCTTGACACATTGAGGATGTCTATGGCATCGATGGACCTCCTAGGACTCTGGATCGAGTCAGAGAATGGACTGTAAATGGTTTGGGTATTTCTGTTTATGCATATGTGACCTATGATCGGGTATATTATGATGTTGTTTATGGATCGTTGACATGCTTCATTGATGGATGAAGGATGATGATTGCTTTCTAATGAGACTCACATTAGGAGTAAAGGGGACATGCATGACAATCAGATATATTGAGGGAGAGGTGTGGCAGCATCCCTGCCACAACCTACTAGCACTCCCTCCATGGCTCAAATTGTAGGTTAACGATTACCTAGATTGAGAGATCCACGATGCAGTGAGGGTAGACTGAGACAATATCTCACAAAGATTCTAAGGGGCGCGCAATAAGGCAGGGTCCTTATTCCTTAGAGGCCCTTATTCTCCCACAAGGTCTCTTGATGGAGTATTGACTCCGAGGGTTGGACAACTACCAAAATCATTCAAAGGCGAGTGACACCCTTTGAGCACATAGTGCATCTTGAAGGGCACGTCGCATAAATGAAACCTGAATAAAGGCGAGTGGAACCCTTGGAGAAAGTAGTGCGTCTTGAAGGGCATGTCGCAATTTTTAAACACAGGTGAGTCAATGAACCTAGGTGCCTAGAAAACAATATCTTACTTTGACTTGGTTAGCGTTAAAATAAATATGGTATGAGTAAAGTTTATTTAATTATAATTTTTCCCTTGATTTTGTTTTTTTCTAAGCCTAGTTGGAATTAAAGCCTAGGTCTAAGTAGGGTATGAGGACTAAAAAATAATTAAGAAATTAATAAAGGGGGGATGAAGAAAAAAAATAAAATTTAGAATTTAAAGGAGAAATAATTTATTTAAGAATTAATTAATGTTTATGTGCAAAGACATGCTAATTTGGAACTTATACAAAAAGGGGAATTTAAATGCAAAAAGGAATGTGGAACATAGAAARGAATCTAGTCTAGAGAACTTTCCTAAATAAAACTCAACTAAGAAAGGCGTTAGTCATTAAAGGAAATTGAGGGAATAAAGGGACAACAAGGAGACTTTTTAGGAACACTTTTAGGTGGGTGAGGGAAATTGAAAAATTAATCTAATTAATTAAATGAATTTCTGGTGCAACTATGGGATTGGGTGACAAGTGTATGGGGGAGAGCTTTTCCTAATTAATTTTAATAAAAATGAATTTAACGTGCAATTGGAAAGGTCACTAAGAAGAACTCTATAAAAGTAATGGGGGAGAAGAGGAAATGATCACGATTGGTATGTGTAAGGTTATGCTTCTGGATTTGTTTCTTGACTGATTTTTCTTATGGGAGTTGAGATACCCAAATCGAATAGAGGGTGGTAGCTCGACCTTGCGAGGAAATATGGGAGCTAACTTATTCTCTGGTTTTGTGTGCGTGGCCCCTTTGCGGCTCAGGGGGGCTCAGGGGGAAGAAGAGTACCCCTAGCGTTGGCTAGCAGGTATCGGTGAGGTCTCAACGATTAGCAAGCGGGGATCTGGATAGAGCACAAGTGCATGGAAACAACTTCAAATTATTCTTTGTTGGTTATGGTATTCTTCTTCTTGGAACTGTAATTGCTTTAGGTTTTAATTGTTAACAAAGTTTATAAATTGTTTTAATCTGTGTTAAATTTTGAATCCGAATAGACCAGCTCCTTGTTGGCTTAAACTATATACATATAGAAAGTTAAATTGGTATTCATTGCATTACCATTTCCTACTAAGAATCAATTTTGTTTATTATGGCGCCTTCTAAATTTTAATCCATTCAGATTCTTCGTGATTGTTGTTATCTAGATTTTCAAGGAAATGTGCTTAAATAAATTTATGACTGTTAGTAGATATGTTTATACATAAAACGATTCTTCTGGATAACTTCTTGAGTAACATGCAAGAGTCTTTATTATTTTGTCTAGTTGAATCTTTTTCAACAAATTTGTAGATTAATATTCACTATGTAAAAGGGTAGTCGTTTTCATTTGTTGCATATCAATTTTTAAATTTACATTTCATGATCAACCAACTACCAAAACGAAATTGTAGTTCCTCATAATTCACTATGTAATAAATGAATATTCTGGAAAAGGAATTTGGTTGTGGTTCATAAATTTAGATTGATTATGAATTTAATCTGAGTGGTTTTGCAACTTGAATGCAACCCCAAATTTTAATTTCCGTTTTGTCTCTGCCTTATTTCCTTATTTAGAATTCAGGGATATTTTGGTATGTTTCAACCCTCTGCATTTCCTAATGATAAATTCGTGTGTCCCTCGTAAAAATCATTGGCACATACAAAAACGCATATTTGGTCTAATCATTGCCAAATTATATGCTTGATGGGATCTATTTGGGTCCCTGCTTAAATTATTGAAAGGCCTAAATTAATTTCGTGAGCAATAGGAATTATACGTCCAAGTGTGTCACTGTGGGGTGCGCCTTTTATTTTCATATGGAAGAAGGATGGATCATGGGGACTCTGCATTGACTACCGTCAATTGAACAAGGCAATGTTCAAGAACCAATATCCATTTCCAAGAATAGATGATCTGTTTGATCAGATGAAAGGCACGATGGTGTTTTCGAAGATCGAATTGAGATCAAGGTATCATTAGTTATGGATCAAGGAGGAATACATTCCTAAGGCCATGTTCAAGACAACATTTGGACATTACGAGTTTACCGTTTTACCGTTTGTACTGACAAATGCCCCAGGGGTATTCATGAGCTTGATGAATGGGGTGTTCTGCAAATACTTGGAAAATTTTGTTCAAGTATTCATAGACGATATTTTGATTTATTTTCAGACGATGGAAGAACATGACAAACATTTGTTCTTGGTACTAAAATGTCTATGAGAGAATACATTGTTTGGAAACTGTCGAAATGATCTTTGTATCAATCGAAGATTCATTAATTAGGGCATGTTATCTCCAACAAAGGTATCGTTGTGGATCCAGTGCAGGTTGAGGCTATTATGGAATGGCCCGCACCGACGAATTTCCTAGAGGTATGTAGATTCATGGGTTTAGCGGGATATTATCGATGGTTCGTCGAGGGTTTTTCGAATATAGAAAATCCTATTACAAAATTGCAGAAGAAGAACAAGAAGTTTGTGTGGATTGAGAAATGCACAGAAGCATTTCGAAGACTCAGGGAGTTGTTGATGACAACGCTGATACTAAAAGTCCCTGGCATGGATGAAAACTTCTTGGTATGCATTGGCACCTCCAAGGAAGGCTTAGGCAGAGTCTTGATGCAATAAGTTCGAGTGATCGCTTACATCTCGAGAAAATTAATAAATCATGAGGAGAACTATGTGACACATGATTTGGATTTATTAGCCATTATATATGCCCTGAGAGTGTGGAGACACTACTTGATTGGATGGAAAATTGAACTAAAAATGGACCACTATGGTTTGCAACACATTTTTACGTAAAGTGACTTGAATGCGCAGAAAAGGCGTTGGTCAGAACTGCTTAACAAGTACGATTTTGAGATTTCCTACATAAAAGGAACAATGAACAGAGTGGAAGATGCGTTGAGTGAGAGACCAGGCATATTTTCGGTGATACTTCTTCAGATGAGTCTACTTGAAAATATTCTAACTATACAACATGACGATTATTGGTATAAAGAGGTTAAGGAATTTATCGGACAAGACACCATGCTGGTACCAAAATTTGAGGGATTTACTGTGGACAATGACAGATTAATGAATATATAATATATAGTATAATGAGTTACACGATTTGAAAATGCAACTGAAGGAGTTGTTGGACCTAGGACTTATATGTCCAAGTGTGTCACTGTGGGGTGCACCTATTATTTTCATACAGAAGAAGGATGGATCGTGGAGACTTTACATTGACTACCGTCAATTGAACAAGGAAACGATCAAGAACCAGTATCCATTGCCAAGAATAGACGATCTGTTTGATCATATGAAAGGCACGACGATGTTTTCGAAGATCGACTTGAGGTCAGGGTATCACCAGTTACGGATCAAGGAGGAAGATATTCTTAAGACCGCATTCAAGATGAGTTTTGGACATTACGAGTTTACCGTTTTACCATTTGAACTGACAAATGCCCCAGGGGTATTCATGGGCTTGATGAATGGGGTGTTCTATGAATATTTGGAATTTTTTTTTCATGTATTCATTGATGATATTTTGATTTATTCTCAAACAATGGAAGAACATGATGAACATTTGCACTTGATACTATAGTGTCTATGAGAGAACAAATTGTTTGGGAAACTATCGAAATGTTCTTTTTATCATTTGAAGATTCATTACTTGGGGCATCTTATATCCGACGAAGGTATCGGTGTGGATCCAAAAAAGGTTGAGGCTATTATGGAATGACCTGCACTGATGAATGTCCCATAGGTATGTAGATTCATGGGTTTAGAAGGATATTATTGATGGTTCGTTGAGGATTTTTCGAAGATAGAAAATCAGATTACAGAATTGCATAAGAAGAACAAGAAGTTTGTGTCGACTGAGAAATGCAAGGAAGCATCTCAAAGGCTCAAGGAGTTGTTGACGACAACGCCGATACTAAAATTACCTGACATGGACAATAACTTCTGGGTATGCACCGACGCCTCCAAGGAAGGCTTAGGCGAAGTCTTGATGAAAGAAACTCAAGTGATCAATTACATCTCGAGAAAGTTAAGAAAACATGAGGAGAAATATGTGATGCGTGATTTGGAGTTATTAGCCATTGTGTATTCCTTGAGAGTGTGGAGAGTCTACCTGATTGGATGGAAATTTGAACTAAAAATGGACGGTGTTGGTCATAACTGCCTAGCGAGTACGATTTTGAGATTTACTACATAAAAGGAACAATGAACAGAGTGGCAAATGCATTGAGTCAGAGACCACACATATTTTTGGTGATACCTCTTCAGACGAATCTACATGAAAATATTCTAACTATACAACGCGACGATGACTAGTATAAAGAGGTTAAGGAATTTATTTGACAAGACACCATGTTGGTACCAAAATTTGAGGGGTTTACTATGGACAACGACGGATTAATGAGATATAATAATCAGATTTACGTACAGCCTAACGATGAGTTCATAAGGTTGATCTTAAACGAATCTCATAGAGATGTGTACATGGCTCATCCAGGAGTCACGAAGATGAGGGCTAACCTTAAACCCTTATTCTTCTGGAAAGGATTGAAGGTGAACATACTCAACTACGTGGCGAGATGTCTAGAATGTCAGCAAGTGAAGGCTGAAAATAGACATCCCACATGATTACTACAACCACACGCTATTCCATAATCGAAATGGGAGGTCATTTCAATGGACTCCATTGTTGGATTAGCGTTAAAGACAAGGGGGCACGACTCGATTTTCATGGTAGTTGAAACTCTGATGAAGAGTTCACATTTTATCCCTATGCGTATGACGTATCAAGTGACATACATAGCTAGAATTTTTATCAGCGCGATAGTGAGACTGCATGGTGTGCCTAAGAGGATCACATCAGGTCGAGGATTGGTGTTTACCAAATGATTTTGGACTAGTTTCTAAGAGGCCTTAGGAACCCAACTTAACTTTAATACCACATATCACCCGAAGACAGATGAGAAGACAAAATGAATGAACCAAATCTTGGAGGATATGTTGCGTATGTACATGATGGACCAACATAAGTGTTGGGAGGAGTTCTTTCCACTGGTAGAGTTTGCATACAACAAAAACTATCAAGGCACCATTAATATGGTGCCTTTCGAGTTCCTTTATGGGAAACCTTGTTAGATGCCTTTGAGTTGGGGTTTGCTTGAGGATAGGGTCTTGGTAGGACCAAAAGAAATCCAAAAAATGGAAGAGAAAACAAAAACGAGAAGACAAAGGATCAAGGAAGTGCAGGATCGACATAAGAGTTATACTGATGCACATCGCTTTGACCGTAGTTATGAAGTTGGTGATCGAGTCTTATGGGTGAAACCACACAAGATTTTGATCAACTTTGGAAAGGGTGCTAAACTCTCTCCCAAGTTCATGGGACCTTTCAAGGTTGTGGAAAAGAAGGGGTCATGGCTAATCGACTAGCCTTTCCCGATTCTTTGAGGCGTATGCACGATGTTTTTCATGTATTTGTTTTGAGACATTATGTTAGTGATCCTACAGATGTGATTGACATGAGTTCTTTGCAGGTATCGAATGAGAGTACGCTCACGGTGGAGCCAATCCACATTCTGGACTGTCACATTCGACATATACGGTGTCGAACAATATATCAAGTCAAGGTATAGTGAGACAATTAAAGTCCACACTCGACTACCTAGGAGGATGAATATGATATGTGTCAAAAAATTTCATTTTTGTTTGATAGCTAGACATTTACATATTGTCAAATACTTTATTTCTGCACTTGTATACTGTAAAACTTCAGGACGAATTTTAAAACAAGAGGGGGTGTATGTAACATCCCGCTTTTGCATGCACCTGATGTGAATTATTCTTTGAGGACACTTGTGTGAAAGTGATCCATTTCATTATATGATTTCCTGCTTCGCTTATGGATTATGATGATGAGATTGTGGATTATGATGTTATGTTATTTATGTATAGACATGTGCTATTGACTAGTTTATCCTGAGTGTGTAGGACTCTTGACACATTGAGGATGTTGATGGCATCGATGGACCTCCTTGGACTCCAGATCGAGTCAGAGAATGGACTGTATATGGTTTGGGTATTTCTGTTTATTCATATATGACCTATGATCAAGTATATTATGATGTTGTTTATGGATTGTTGACATGTTTCATTGATGCATGAAGGCTGACGATTGCTTTCTAATGAGACTCACATTAGGAGTAAAGGGGACATGCACGACAATCAGATATATTGAGGGAGAGGTGTGGCAGCAACCCTGCCACAACCTACTATCACTCCCGCCATGGCTCAAATTGTAGGTTAACGATTACCTAGTTCGAGAGATCCACGATGTCGTGAGGGTAGACTGAGATAAAATCTCACAAAGATTCTAAGGGGTGTGCAATAAGGCAGGGTCCTTATTCCTTAGAGGCCCTTATTCTCCCACAAGGTCTCTTGATGGAGTATTGACTCCGAGGGTTGGACAACTACCAAAATCATTCAAAGGCGAGTGACACCCTTCGAGCACATAGTTCATCTTGAAGGGCATGTCGCATAAATGAAACCTGAATAAAGGTTAGTGGAACCCTTGGAGAACATAGTGCGTCTTGAAGGGCATGTCATAATTTGTAAACACAGGTGAGTCAATGAACCTAGGTGCCTAGAAAACAATATCTTACTTTGACTTGGTCGGCCTTAAAATAAATATGGTATGAGTAAAGTTTATTTAATTATAATTTTTCCCTTGATTGTTTTTTTTGCTAAGCCTAGTTGGAATTAAAGCCTAGGTCTAAGTAGGGTATGAGGACTAAAAATTAATTAAGAAATTAATAAAGGGGGGATGAAGAAAATAAAATAAAATTTAGAATTTAAAGGAGAAATAATTTATTTAAGAATTAATTAATGTTTATGTGCAAAGACATGCTAATTTGGAACTTATA
>JZKD02S1880073.1:42357-66662 GCA_000966675.3 Picea glauca | reverse complement strand
AAATTAACGTCCGAGAGCCAGAGAGAACGCATACCAGAGAGGGACAAGTTACTGAAGAACAGAAGATTCGGAAAATTCCCAAAGCAGAGATATTTTTGAGCCGTTAGATAGGTGAAGCAAACCGGCCAACATAATCTCCATTCCTCTTCTGATGAGGTGAGGGAAATTTGATTTGATTTTCCTTGCAGTAATCTTAATTATTTGTAGACTTTCTGGGTTAATGTTGTCTGGTTTGTTTGTTTCTTTCTTGTTTTCAGGTTTTCTTGGAATTGCATGTCCCTGAGTTTCACAGAACAGAATAATATTCTACAAAGTACACTGTAGCTCTTTCCCCATACCACTCTGTTTGTGTTGATTTCTTTAAATTAACAGTAATTGCAATATATAAATAATTTATTAATTGATTTTTGAAATAATTGCAATATGTATATAATTCATTAATTGATTTCTGAGTTTTTTTAATAAAATAATAGTAATTTGTTTATTTATTTATTTTTGCTTCCAGCGTCTCTGCTAACATTAAAAAGAATAGAGGGTGAGTGCAAAGGGCAGAGTGAGCACTACTGCAGAGGCTGAGTGTAAAGGGCAGAGGCTGAGTGCAAAGGGCGGAGTGAGCACCACTACTATTTTAAGGTACTCTGCAGCACCTTCTCAATATTTTCTTGCTTGTGTTGTAGTTGCTTATGATATCAGTTTGTTTTTTTATTTAAATTCTGGGGTTAAAAATATAAAAGCTATATCAGTTTGTTTTCTAAATTTAAATTCTGGAGTTAAAAATATAAAAGCTATCATAAATTTGTTTTCTAGATTTAAATTCTAGAGTTAAAAATATAAAAGCTATCATAAATTTCTAACTCTGTGATGATAGAAATAGCAATGAGGATTAAATTAGCGTGTGATTCCTCTTTAAATCAATCATTCTAGAACAGTCTTATTTCCTCCCTCCATCGAGCCGTGGCCACCGAGGATTGAACTTGAAACTTTTTCCTCTCTCAAAAACCACCCTCCCCTGTTCGTCAAAACCATTCTGCTTCCTTTTCAAAACCTCTGTCGCTGTACGCACTGAAGTTCGTCCACATATGTAGTATGCTACGTGGACGGCGCGTTCGGTTTATTCATTTTATCTGACGTGGACTGCGCGCGCGTTCGGTTTATTCATTTTATCTAACGTGACCGCACGTCCGGTTTATTCATTTTATCTTGCTTGCTTTGTAGTTGATAGTATTTATGATGTTATTCTAAATTTCTAGCTAAGTGGAGAAATAGCTATGATGATTAGATTAGTGTGTGATTTCTCTTTAAAACTAAATAAATTGAAACATAGATTTTAAAGAGATTTTGGATAAAGAAACAAATAGTGCAAATAAATCAAGCTTGTTGGACTTAAAATATTTTAAATAAATTCTATTCACCTAAATTAGAATTGGGTTTATAAAATCTTCAAGGTTGAGAAAAAAAAAAGTAATATATTGTAATTAATTTTAAATTAATTTATAATTTAAAAGAAATATAAATTTTAAATTGTAAAAGAGATTTAATATTGAATGTTTTTTTAAGAAAAATGTAATTTATATGAATTTTTAAATTGAGTTGGATTTAAGGATTTGTAAGTGGAGTGAATGTGTGTTAAATAATAGTGAAATATATTTATTTTGTAGAGTCTTGGCATAGCTTTGTAGAGTTTTGAAATAGTTTTTAGGATTACAAAAACCTCTTCTTTAATACCTTACCTACCTTCTTAAAGCCCTTTCTTTCTTCCCCTCAATTCGCCGGCGCAGGACACTTACTTCTATTTCTTCCCCTAAAAAGCTACAGAGGAAGCCACAGGCATACCTTGCTATACCTGAACCTGAAGCGGGTATCAATTAGCACAGGTATCTATCAGCAGGCATATACCCACATCCATCTGTGAGTGAAGCCCTTCGGGCAGATGCCTTTCCTTCCAGGGCTGGGTTACGAGCTACAGCCATTCCTTCCATCCGTGTAGGGGGCAATAAAATATTATATCTATTCTTTATAATTTGTTTAAGATATAAAAATATAAATAAAGAAAAATGATTATTTATAATTTGTTCAAAATGTAAATGTATTAAAAAAAAAATTAGGTACTTTCAACTTATCTCCCTATTACATAATTAACATAGTCACCCCTAAAAAAATTAGGTTCTTTAACTTATCTCCCTATTACATAACTAATTAATTTCTCCTTTTACATGCCCAAATCTTAGATGCCAAAAATAAAGTTTGAATTCCCTAAGATAAAAATTAAGTCTATAAAAGAGTTGGTCTTAGGATAATTAAGATCAATATAACATTATGAAGTAAATGCAATAATAATAAAAAGTTTTAGGAGTATGAGAATCTTATGGATAAATCTAAATTTATTGTAAATATATTGTATGAACTTATTTCATAATCACAAATAAAAAAAAGATATTAGATGGTGAAAAAGTGTAAATATTCAAACTCAAAATTATTCAGAAGGTAAGTGCAATAATAATAATTTTTTTTAAGAGTATCATAATCTTATGGAAAAATCTAAATATATTGTAAATATGTTGTATGGACCTATTCCATAATCACAAATAAAAAAGAGAGATACTAGATGGTGAAAACTGTAAATATTCAAGAGATACTAGATAGTGAGAAACTATAATTATTCAAGCTCAAAATTTACAAGATTATAGTTTTGTGTTTTAGCTTCCGTAGTAAAAGCTACTTTGCTACTAGAAATCGACATTATTGATTGCACATATTCACATTAGGTATCATATTCCTAAATTAAATCATATATATCCTAGTATGTAGGTTTCCACATTTAGTCATGATGTTAGAAAATTTTATGTATAAGACCTATGTTGTAAGTTTTGAAACTTTCAAGGTTTCCAATAGACACTCCACTAAGAGATTTTGTCTCATTCTTATTCTCCTCTTATGATTCATTTCTTTCTTCCAACTATTTCTAATCATTTTCATCATTTTATCAACATTGTACTCTTTTCCACCTCACTATTTCTTTATTTATTAATCTATTATAATCCATAATTCTTAATCTATTATAATCCTTATATTATTACCACTTCATCTAATTCTTTATTTCATTATTCTTCATATTGTCCTCTTTTTATTATCTACCTAATATTTATTTTTACTCCTTAGAATTTGACTATTTTACCAACTTATTAATACTAACTGCTAATTTGACAATTCTTTTAATTTTTAGTCTTAACAACTAGTGATTTATTTTAATAATTTCCACTTTAATCTCCCCTTTATCTCTCTGCCTTTTCTCCATTTTATTTGTCCTTAATGATGGATGGAATGTTCACTCGAAAAGTTGGACGTAATGGTTCAATAAATGGTTCCATAGATTTAATTTCTATTTACAAATTTGTAAATATAATTTAAAAAGATATTTCACTCTCAATTTTGAGATTCATTTATGTTTTATTTATTTATTTTTAATTTAAATTTATTTATGTTGAATTTTTATGTAGTGGATATATTTAGAATAAGATCAATGAATAAATTGGAACATCTTCTTTTTCATTTCCAAAAAAGTTTGTTAATTATCATTTTTAATAATATTATTATCCATTTAATCATTGAGTTGCACTTGTTTCTCATTTTCATAAAAATTATCAATTATCATTTTTAATAAATTATTAGCCATTTAATCTTTAAATTGCATTTGCCCAAAAATTAACTTAACATTATGATTTATCTTTTCCCTGCTTACAAAATTAAAATTATAAGCACTTCAGTACCATTATCAATAAGAACAACTAATAATTTATTTTATATTAGATTTTTTATTACAATATTTTTTATAACTACAACTTATTTAATGTAATGCAATTCCCACTTATAACATTATATATGAAAGCATATAGGGGTCATAGATTAATGACTTATACTAAGCAGTTAATCCCCAAAATAATGTCTATTATATATGAAATTAAAATGAATCTATATTAATATTATTAATAATAATAACTATAAAGTGAATATTAAATGGGCTCATGTGTATTTTTAAAATATGGGAATTTGGGAGTTTTTTGGGAGCTTCAACATCAAGGAAATGGGAGTTGGATAACTGGAGAGAGCTTTACATTAAAATGATATTAAATTAAAATGTAAATAATTTTATTTCATTATTACAAATACATAATTTATTACAAATATTTTCACTATATTTATTTAAAATATCACTATAAAACAAACAAAGACTAAACTACACTAAATATTATTTTAAAAATTATTTAATTAAAAAAACTTAATACTACTCACTTTATAGTTGTGGATATGAAAAACTTTTAGACGTGAAAGTCTAATAAATCAATACCCTATCCATCGCAAGCATTTTCTTCAGTTTGTTGTTGCTATAATCCAATCATATCATTGAATTTTATTGTATTTTCATATTACAAGAGTAATATTATTTAGCTTTTTCCAATCAGAACAAGAATAATACTTCATATTTACAAAGATGTTTGAAGTTTATATATGTAAAGTTTAATTTTAAAAAGATGTTAAAATTCGTATATATGTGTTTTCAATTTTGTTTTTCATTTTCTAATCAAATCTTTATGGATGTTAAAGTTTCAATACTATGTTAAATATATTCATATAATTATTAGTACAAATTACATTAGTAATTTGGATATTGTGGTTGTTGTAGTGAGCATTTTTGTCCTAGATTGAATTGACCTTCAATTTTATTGAAATAAGATTTAAAATGCATCATTGTATATATACATTGTAATCTAAAATATTATTGTAATCTAAAATATTTTTTATAAATTTTTAATATATATTAATGTATCTTTGGCACTTTCCCAAAACTAGTGCAACATACATTTAAAAGTATATAGAGAAATTGTTTAATTCTTTTATATAACATGAATAAAATAACAAAAAATAGATATTTTATTATAGAAAAGTAAAAAATAAAAACAAGTTATGATGTTAAATAATTATTATAATAAAATTAATTTATATTAGAAGTTAATAGTGAACTTAGCATAAAAAAATGAAATCAATTTTATAATTTATAAAATTAACAAACCACATAAGAGTTTGATTGCTACAACTTATTTAATAGAATAAGTTAATAAGTAAACAAATCTAACATGTCAAACTGTAAAGAGGAGAAGATTTATCTTACTCACTCAATTTCAATTCCTACTCATAACACCATTAACAATTTTCACTTATAACATTATATTCTTTATCCACTTATTAATTCACACTTAATATAATTATATAAATAGCTTTTTATATATATATATATATATATATCAAAAAGTAAAAAGTAAACATAAAATAATGATATTATATAATAATTATAATAAAATTAATTCAATAATAAATTTGAGATAATAAAAATAAATTTACCATATTCACTCCTTATATAATTATTTAATATTCACTCCTTATCCTTGTATAATTATTTAATATATATAAAGTTAAAATTAATTTATTTTAATATTATTAATTAAAATTATTAATAATAAAATTACAAAATATATTTATTAATTAAAAATTATTATAATAAAATTTCATTGTACTAGATCGAGAAAAAACTTTATTGAAGAAGAGCATAGAGGGAAAATTCCTAAAGCTGAGATTTTTTTTTTTGAAAATCATTCCCTATTCTTCCTTTCAAAAGAGAGGGAAAAGTTCCTCAAGAAGAGGACATAGGGAAAATTCCTCAAGCAGAGATATTTTTTTAAAGAGAAAATCATTCTTCTTTCTTTTCAAAACCTCGTATGCACCGAAATTTGTTCACATGTATATTATGCGACGTGGACGGTGTGTGCGGTTTATTCATTTTATCTACGTGTAAGATGTGTTGGGTTTATTTATTTTATCTTCTTGTTTGTGTTGTAGTTGATAGTATTTATGATGTTATTCTAAATTTCTAGCTAAGTGAAAAAATAGTTATGACGATTAGATTAGATTAATTAAGTAAAAAAATAATTATGAGGATTAAATTAGAGTTTGATTTAAAATCAATCAAATTGAAACGTAGATTCTAAAGAGATTTAGGACAAACAAGGTTTGTTCCTCATTAATATCTCAAATAAAATTGATTCACTTAAATTAGAGTCTGGTTGAAAAAATCTTGGATGTCCACAAAAAATAAGTAATATATTGTAATTTATTTCAAATTAATTTGTAAGTTGAGAGAAATGTAAATTTTAAATTGTAAAAGAGATTTAATATTGAATGTTTTTTTGAATGTAAATGTAATTTTTATGTCTTTTTCTATTATAATAATGGGGTTGGAAATAATATTAAAAAAAAATTAATAAATGAAGTCCTAAATTGAATTGGATTTTATAAAGTTTTGGATTAGCTTTTATTATTATAAAAACTTTTTCTTTAATGAAAATGACAATATATCTACTTTTTATAAACTTTTTCTTTAATGAAAAAAATAATATATCTACTTTTTATAATTTCTTCAAGATGTAAAAATGTAAATAAAGAAAATTAATTTTTTGGAATTTATTCAAAATGTAAATGTTTGAATAAAGAAAATTAAGTACTTTCAACTTCTATCTCCCTATTACATAACTAACATATCCACCCCTCACAAGGTATGTGATGACTAATTTCTCCTCTTAGGTGTTCAAAAGAAACCTTGAATTCCCTAAGATAAAAATGAAGTCTATAAAAGAGTTGGTCCTAGAATAATTAAGACCATTATGAAGTAAGTGTAATAATAATAAAAAAAATTAGGAGTAGTTGAATCTTATGAAAAATCTAAATATATTGTATGAACTTATTCCATAATTACAAATAAAAAGAGATACTAGATGGTGAAAAACTGTAAATATTCAAACTCAAATTTACAAGATTATAGTCTTGTGCTTTAGCTTCATTTGTAAAAGCTATTATGCTATTGAGAAATAAAGATTATCCACATAGGAATGCTTCCTATGTGATATCCATAGACAAGATTTATTTCCATTCTTCTTTCAAATCAAATCATTATTAAATGAAATTTGGATTCAAAATATTTCATGTAATATTTCATGTTATGATTTTGATTGAATTTGCTCTCTTTTTGTTGCACATATTCACATTAGGTATTCTATTATTAAATGAAATTTAAAATATATTTTAGTAAATTAGGGATTAAGACTTGGCTTGTGAGACATATAAAAAAAAAAAAATGTTACCAAAATGAGAAATGATTCCATATCTATTTATTTTCTACTTACAAATTTATAAATATAATTTAAAGAAGAATTTTAGTATTAATTTTGAAATTCATATATATATATATATTTAAATGTATTTATTTATGTTGATTTTTTTTTGTAGTGACGTGTTTCATGTCAAGATTATGGTTGATTCGACAGTGTGTGGGGTGTGGGTATACCTAGTTGTTTGTTTTTTTTATTATTATATTTATGTGTGAAATTAACGTCCGAGACCAAGAAAGAAAGCATGTCAAAGAAGAAAAAGTTCTCGAAAAAGAGCAGAGCAGAGGGGGAAAATACCGCAGAAAAGGAAAATTATAAGGTACACTGTACCTCCTTCTCCATACATCTATTCTTGTGCTTATTTGTAGTGTTATTCTGATTTGATTTATTTAAATTAAGAGTAATTGCAATATGTAATTAATTAAATTAGTGCTTTGTTTATTTATTTATTTCTGCTTCCAGCGTCTCTGCTAACATATAGAGAGGATAGAGGCTAAGTGCAAAGGGCAGAGTGAGCACTATTGCAAAGGGTTGAGTGAGAAAGATTCTTAAGATACTTTGCAGCTCATTTTCTTCTTGCTTGTGTCATAGTTGATAGTATTTATGATATCAGTTTGTTTTCTAGATTTAAATTCTGGGGTTAAAAATATAAAAACTATTAGAAATTTCTAGCTCTGTGATGATGGAAATAGCAATGAGAATTCAATTAGCTTGTGATTCCTCTTTAAATCAATCATTCTAGAACAGTCTTATTTCCTCCGTCCACCGAGGATTGAACTTGAAACTTCTTCCTCTCAAAAAAACCACCCTCCCCTGTTCGTCAAAACCATTCTTCGTCCTTTTCAAAACCTCTGTCGTTGTAGGCACTGAATTATGTCACGTGGACGGCGTGTGCGGTTTATTCATTTTATATGATATGACGTGTACGGTGCATTGGGTTTATTTATTTTATCTATTTTATCTGACGTGTCTTCTTACTTTTCAAAACCTCTGTCGTTTGGCACCAAAGTATGTGACGTGGACGACGTGTGCGGTTTATTCGTTTTATATGACGTGTACGGTGCATTGGGTTTATTTATTTTATCTGACGTGTAGGTGGGAGCCGGTTACCACTCACAAGTGTTCAAACACCTCTGAGCTAGGGCTGCATGATTATTACTTCATAATTCCTATGACAGGATAATTTTTAATGCCCACTTAAAAATGCAGTCGTCGAGACATTCAATGTTTATTTTTAGGTTATATTATTCAATTAAGTTTATTCTAAATTTGTTGAAAAATTGTTAAATTTTTAGTGATCAAGTTTATACGAGTATTTTAGCAAACTAAAATTATTTATGATAAATTGAAAAATAAAATTTAAACAATAAAAAATTGAAATTTCACTTAGATTTATATCACTCAGTTCTAATTAAAAAATTAAAATACAAATTATACTTTTAAAATTAAATTATTTTATCATCTTATCAATCCAATCCAAATGCGTTATATAGTTATTTATAAACGTTATATAGTTATTTATAAAGTAATTTGGGTTTGCAATCCCGAATAATAAATTTAATTTATATTAATATATATATATATATAGCAATAAACAATATCGCAGACTCGGACACATCTTGCCACAAGATGAGTTGGAGAAAGATGACGAGAGATGGGATGCGGTTAAGTAATTTGAGTTAAAAATATATATATATTATGAGGTTAAGTAATATTTTAATAATTATTATATTAAAATTAATTTATATTAAAAATGATAATAAACTTAAGATAATAAAATTAACTCTATTTTATATAATTTATAATATATAAATTTGGATGGCTTGGATATTACTCTAAAACTTCATGAAATGGTTGTTATCTTGTAGGGAAGAGGATGGATGGTTCATATGATGAAATTTCCTTGTTGTAGATGCTAAACCTGACCCTAAAAAACTGGATCTCTAACCCAAAGTGCGCCCTCCTTCAGTGAATTCTTTCTGATAATAAATAATTATGGGGGATGCAAACCACCAAGAGTGCTAAGAAAGGTTGCTCCATGGATGAAAAATGTAGCCAATTATAGATCTCCTCCAGATCCAACCACTAGAAGCCAAATCAAACTCCTTAAGATTGAACAGTGTGCCCTTTCTGCAAAAAACCCTCCAATGGTGTGCCCCTCTTCACAAATGATAGCTGAGAATGATATGATCTGAATAGAATGGTGAGGGTGGAATCTTTCACCGCCTTGGCCAAGATTGGACCAGGAAAGGAGAGATCTTTCACCTCCGTGTTGATCTCTAGGGCTTGTCTAGTCAAAACCCTCAAAACACTCAAGTTGCCAGAGCTCAAAGTTGCAAATAGAAATGAACAAGAATGAGGAAGTAAGGTGCCCTCATCCTCTTTTATACTTCAGTTACTAATTCCTCACTTAAATTATTAATTGGCTTTCTAAAGTCTTTTCTTCCATTATCTCATATTAGCCAGTTAACTTATATTTCCTTGTTTGCTAATGTCACTTTTTCTAATTTGACTTTAGCATCCTTAGTGACATATTTTGGCCACCTTATTCCCCTTTTTAGATGAGACTATAACCTAGGGGTAACAACTAGGCTGCTAAGTCCTCAATTAATTTGGTCATATGGAAGGGGATCTTACAGTGTCCCCTGCTTGAATTTGCTTGCCCACAAGCAATCCTGAATCTAAGTGTTGCAAGACTTGTTCACCTTTCCAAGAAGCATCATTAATTGGCAAATTCTTCCACTTAATCAGATATTGCTTGAAACTCCTTTTTCTCAACTTTTTCTCCCTAACCTCCATGATATCTTCAGGGATTAAGATCAATTGGTCCTCCTCATAAAGTGGTGGAATTTCCTCCATAACTGTCACCTATTGACCCAATGCCTTCTTCAAACATGACACATGGAATACATTATGGATCTTTCTTCCTAATGGCAGTTCAATCTCATATGCTACCTCCCCAACTCTTCTACTCACCCTGTATGGCCCATAGAAATGAGGCTTGAGTTTCTCCACACCATTTATCTTGATAGATGACTGGCGATATGGTTGTAGCCTCAAATAGACCAAGTCTTCAACCTCAAAGATGTGTTCCACCCTATTTTTATCTGCATAGATATTTTGTTGGTTTTTAGCCCTATGCAAATGATATTTAAGCTCCCTAAGTATCTCCTGAATTTCTTGTATCCGGTCCTTAGCCATAGGAGCCATGTTTTCCCCAAGCGCAACCTCCATGAAAGTGAGTGAATCATAGCCATATAGTGCCCTGAAGGGTGTCATGCAAATGGACCTGTGATGAGTAGTGTTATAACTTATAACAATACTCCCCTAGATGAAGCCATTTGACCCATGCTTTCTGTTGTATTTCCACATAATTACTGAGATATCCTTCCACCCATTTATTGACTATTTATGTTTGTCCATCAGTTTGTGGGTGGTAGCTCATACTAGGGGTCAACTTAGTGCCCACTGCCAACAAGTCTAAATAACTCCTGCCATAAAGTGCTCATGAAGCTGCTATCTATGTCATTCACAATATTTTTGGGTAATCCATGCAATATGAAAACTTCTTTGAATAAAAATTTTTCCACTAAAGATGTGCTATACTCCATGGATATGGCAAAGAAATGTGCAAATTTGGTCAAGCGATCCACAACTAAAAAAATGACATCCTTACCTTGCACTTTAGGAAAACCTGTGATGAAATCCATGGATATGCTCTCCCATTTATATGCTAGAATGGAAAGTGGTTGCAACAAACATGTTGGATGGGTATGCTCAACCTTGTTTTACTGACAAGTTGTGCATTCTCTAACATAGCACATAACATCCTCCTTGAGGCCCTTCCATGCAAATCTCTCTCTAATCTTATTGTAAGTCTTGAGGAACCCTTGGTGCCCTTCTAGTGGTGAATCATGGAACGCCCTTAACACTCTTTCCTTGAATTTAGATTCTAGTACCACACAAATCCTTCCCTTATAGTAGATAAGGTCATCCAAAATCTGAAATTGCTCATCCTAAATTTTCCCATCCATTAACTCGCATGCAAACTTGTTTTTGGAGTACTCCACCAAAAGGTGTCACTTCCATTCAACTAATATTTCTGACAAGGCGTAAGTTGAAGGCCTCCTAGACAAGGCATCTATTACAACATTATTCTTCATTTTAACAAAATCTATGTCAAAATCATAGGCCTGGATTTTGATCACACATTTATGTTTCCTTTCACTGAGGTATTTTTGCTCCAAAATGTATTTTAGGTTGTGTTTTGTTTTGACTATAAACTTGGCTCCAACCAAGTATTGTCTGAATTTAGCTAGTGCATGCATGATAGCTAGCATCTCCTTATCATATATAGTGTACAATAACTCGGGCCCTCTTAGTTTTTTGCTTTCAAAAGAAATAGGATTCCTATTCTGCATGAGTACATACCCAATTCCTTCCCTTGATGCGTCACACTCTAGTATAAATGGCTGAGAGAAATCTAGCAATGCTAGGACCGGACAAGTGCTCATGACCTTCTTCATTCTATCAAAATTTTATTGGGTTGTTTCAGTCCACTTAAACACACCCTTTTTGGTTAGATCAGTCAAGGGTGCACAAAGCTGTGAAAACCCTTTAATGAATCTTCTATAGTAGGTGCAAATGCCAAGAAATACCCGTAGCTCTATGATGTTCCTGGGTGTTGGCCAATCCAAAATGGTTTGTATTTTCTCTTGATGAACTTGTACCCCCTTTTCTCCAATAACATGTCCCAAGTATAATACTTTTATCATTCCAAACTCACACTTAGATTCTTTGGCATACAGAGATTGTTCCTCCATGATGCTCAAAATGTTATCCAGATGCTTGAGGTGATCCTCCCAAGTTTTTCTATAGATTAGTAGGTCATCAAATAAAACCAACAGATACTTCCTCAACTGTTTGTTGAAAATGTGATTCATGCAAGATTGAAATGTAGTTGGTGCATTAGTTAGCCCAAAGGGCATAACTAAGAACTCATAATGGCCATAATGGCACCTGAAGGCCATCTTGTGGATATCCTGCTCCCTCACCCAAATCTGGTGGTATCCTGAATGAAGATCAATCTTCGAAAAATACACTGCGCCATGGGGCTCATCTAGAAATTCATCAATACTGGGAATTAGATATATGTTTTTAATTGTTTTCTTATTTAGTGCCATGTAGTCAATGCACATTCTCATTGTGCCATCTTTCTTCTTAACCAATACAACTGAATATGCAAATGGGCTTGAGCTAGGTCAAATGTGTCCCATGTCCAACAAATCTTTGATTTCCTTCTCAATTTCATCTTTGAACCTCTTTGGGTGTTGGTAAGGCGTGGTGATTACTAGTTTAGCTCCTTCTTCTAGCTCAATGGTGTGTTCAAAACCCATATCCGGTGGTTTCCCTGGAGGAATTTTCCCAAAAACCTTCTCATGCTTGCCAAGTATCCTTTGTATGTCCTGTGAATAAGGATGGTGCCCTTCCTAAGTGATTTGGACTGAAACTAAACACTATGCTACATAAGCCACATCCTCATGCCTAAATATGGCTTCCATGCGCTTTGCTGAAACCACCCTGGGAGTATTCTCTATCATCCCCTGCAATGTTACCCTCTTTCCTTCTTAAAAATTGAAGGACATCTCCATAGTATTGTAGTTCGTAGTGATAGGACCTATTGCCGCATTTATACACACTTGGGTAACGTGGAAGAAATATTCAATCCACTTAGTGTGTCCTTGGGGGAAAGTCTCGAGTCAAGGTGTTGTCACCTAATCCTTGACTCCTCCGTCTAGGCCAACTCCTAGAGAAGCCAAGGGGGGTAGTCCCTAACAAAAAATAGTAAGGCTTGAAATCTAGTCTAAGTAAAAAAGTAAATCTAGGAGTTTATTGCAAGTAAAGACAAGTATTTCAAAAGAAAGGTTACACTAGAAAGATATAATATTCATTCATTTATTCATAAGATAAAAGATTGATGAAAAGAGATATCCTATACATAAGATACTTGCACAAAATGAGATAAATGATTCAAATTATTTGCAAGTAATAAACCACAAGATAATTAGATATTCCCAAATACAATGAATGAAAATAAGCTCTTGCACAAGAAGCAAAGATATGTGTAAATAATGAGACCAATGCCTTAATGAGATCGTGGGCTGCTGAATGAAACGATTTCTTTGTGATATTTCCTTTGAAAGTTTTAAAGTTTGGTTAATGAGATAAATTTTACTATGCTTGAAACTGAAAGTTCTTGAGAACCAACTAAACTAATGTGTGGCCTCTCCAGAGGCCATCTCTTTGGTTGGAAATATGCGGAGAACTTGTCGAAGCCCCAAAGGCTTCACCAACAAGTTCAATGAAGGTGTCAGAGGTCCCAGAGGTCCAACATGGGGAGAACCTAGATCTCAAAGTTCATGTCTGACTTCACACACTCCCTTCATGTGGTTTCCCTCACATTGAGATAACATCCTTTGAGATTTTCCTATTAAAACTACTCTGCACTGACCAACTCCAGTTCTTATGAGTTACCAGGATCGATCTAGGCTCACAAGGGTTTAGAGCATACACCAGGGAGCTGAGGGGAAGGTTTATTTTAAACAAAAATAAAATACTGAAAGGAAACTTGAAAAAAAAGGAAATATTTTCTAATTACTAAATCCACATTGACCAGCCTCTTTGCAGAGGAGCTGAGGGGATTGGTTTATTTTCCCACTTGAAATGCAAAACTAAAAAAGAAGGATTGCAAAAAGGAAACTAATCTATGTTTTGTTGTGATTAAGATAGATTGATTGATTTGCCTTATTTTTTTATCTTTAGATAGTATGAAAGCAGTAAAGTAAAGAAGCAAAAGAAATCAACCAGACACCACCACACCAATCCCCCAAAGGGGGAGAAGAAACTGGGCACTATGAGGTCCGCTTTTATTACTTTCTATTACAACGAGAACCTTGTTCTCTTTTTCTTCTTTTTAGATTTTTTTGGATCCAAAATGAAAGAAACGCTTTACAAAGGGTTCTTTATTGGTCTTGGTCTTCAAAAGTTCACTCTTAGGTTTGGTTTTCTTCAGTTTAGTCCAAATTTTTCCAGAGTATCCCCTTGTTTCATCATGGAACTGCTAAAAACCAGCAAACAAATTAGTTTAACTCTACCAAAAATCACTTTAAGAAAGTGGTTTGAAAAAGGAAAAACCTAAGCTAAACTTTTTCTAGAATTTTTCTTATGCAAAATGGAAATTTTTATGGGTTTTTTCACAACTTACGGAAAGTAAATGAGGCTCTTTTTAGTTGTTTCTGTTTGCTGTCCTAAAACAGCAAACAAAAATTAATAATTAGTTGTATTTGACTAATGAAAACAAACTCACTTTATGTTCTATGTAAAGAACTTGCAAAAGTGAAAAAAAATACTTAGATCTATTCTCTAGATATTTGAAAATTAAATCTAGATCTAAGTGCTATTGCATGCAAAATTTTTGCTCAATATAACTTTGAATACTTAATTTAATTTGCATGCAACATATAAGGTAACAAAAGAAGAAAAATAATTTTGTGAAGGGGAGAGAGACACTCTTGATCTTGGAAATTCCCTTGGGAAATGAGGTCCTTGGTGGAGTGAAGAGGGAAATGTTTTTGGAAAACTTGTTGAAAAGAGATGGATTGCTACCAAGCTCCACCAACTCTTCAATCCGTTGAGATCCTGCAAACTTCACAATACTTGGACAAATACGGTCAACTTCTCGGTGCTACCTACAAAGGAGACTCAATGTCTAGATTAGTTAACATAAACACGTAATGCACATTTAAGCTTCCAAAATATGTAAGCAATAGGATTATAAAGTCAATCTAGATTAATAACCCTATCCTATTGAGTAATAGTACTCTTACCAAGGCCAATATTTGACAATAATTGAATAATAAGTACATGAAATAACATCACCTCAAATCTTAGCACATGAAAACCATCCACATATGAAACACACCATCAATGACCTCCAAAGTCTTTTATTCCATTCCAATAGCATTAGATCAAGATATCCCAACTCCCATTAACTATAAAGGGAGGGGTCAACCTTCTTTTATAGCAATTTGGGTGAGAGATCCAAATCTAGGGCACATGACATGAGGGAGAGTGTGCATGGGTTGAGTGAGGATATGTGGGAGTGGAGGAGGGATTCGACACCTCTCCACTCACTAGAGTAGCTCGACACATAACTAGAGATAGGAAATCGCCACATGGGAGGAGTAGGTGGAGAGGGGGAATCTCTCCCATTGGGATTGATGCCCCTCTCTAATAATCCACCACCTAACTAAAGTGAGGTCGAGTGGTAGCATAGGGATCATCTCCCTTAGCCACCTCACTCAACAACTTGTCCAAGACTCTAGATGACTCACCTCCCTCCTCTGTTGACTAAATACAAAGGGAAAACATGTCCCCGACATGTTTCCCTATTAATATCATGTTGATTTTTATTTAATTTTACATGTATTTTTCTTGTTTTGTGAGTAAAACTCATTTTTTAGTGATAAAAAATACTTTTTTGCCTCAACAAAGGGGGAATAAGGGTTTAGGTGGTGCTCTGGCTTATAAAATGAGCACAATCATGGCATACGACAACATCTAATGCCACTTTTATGAATTTTTTGACTTTTACAATTAAAATAGCCTGTTTGCGGGAAAGTTTTTATTGACTCAAAACATTAAAAAATCCTAGGGGGACTAAGCACAATTTCCATATGACTCAATAATGATGAAATAACATGTTAATATAAAAATTTAGACACTAGACATTGGAATTGCATGCCAAGGCCTATCCACCAGCACATACTCCAGCTTTGGAGGCGATTTGAGTGAAAAAAAATTAGAAATTATAACTCGCCTAATTTCTCGGGCAAGAAATAATTAACAAATGAAAAAAAACATTCTAGAGTACATACTCATGCTCAAGTCTTGGGTGGCCAAGTATTTTACAACTTCATCATGCTAATATCATTTATTACAATGCCCCTGAGGGGATGGAAATGCGAAAAAGGTTGGTCAACTAGACTAGATGATCTTCTAAACACTGAATTCTGAGCAATTAATTGCTCAGTGTTTGGTGACTCAACTACAAGTCCATCATAGTGCAACTTGGTGGATAACATTGGATCCATATGGGGACGCGTGCTTGATCTTTTTATAAAAAAGGAGAGCATGTGAGAATCTAGAATATGTGACCTACATCACAAATGTCTCCCTAAAAACAACATAAGAAACACATGTATATGAAAATCAACAATTTAAGATACAAGTTACACTAACAATAGAAGAAAATGAAAATGCTAAAGAAATAAAAATAAAATATAAGGAGGAAGGGTTAGAAAGATATGTTACAAAAGGATGCCTCCATGGGCATCAAATATCATTATTGAGGAGCAATTTTAAAAGCTATCCGTTCACTGGTAGATTTAAACTTTTCACTGTCCCACTGGATGAAGTAGAAAATAATTGAACCAGCCAAGTCATGGATGTAGTAAGATCTCAGATGTATGAAAAATTTATGTTCGGGATGACTCGTTGAAGATCCTTTTCCAAGTTTTATCAATTTGGAGTTTTTCTTGAGAACAGACCACCCAAGAAACATGTGTCTTTCTTTATTCAACCAAACTTTGAAGTTTGGTAAACTTTGTAAATTTTTTATGAATCTCTGAGTTGGACTGTCATGGTGGAAGGTCAATCACTGCTCATAATGATCTGGAATTGATAAACTTAAGTTGTCTTCCATTTTCCCATTATATGTTATTAATTCATATGATGGTTGAGAGACTGGAATCAGAACTGTCGAGGCAATTGCTTCACTGTTTTCATCAAGGTTGTCGAAGATCTTCTCTGAAGAGATGGGTTCTTCGGGAGGAGGGTGGGGATTTGAATTATCTGGATATTCAACAAATTCAAACTCAAATTCCTTTGTTTCTTCTTGAACAATTACTAACTCATCTATAAGCTCTTCTAGAATTTCCAGTTGAAATTCCCTTTCTTGTTCACTGTGAATTTTTGGCTCTATAGGGTTTGAATATTCAATACAAGCTTTTGCCTCTGCAAGGTGAGCTTCCATGGCCTTTAATTGTTTTGCATAGATAAATTCCATGGAATGAATGACTTCTTTAAGTTTCTTATTGGAATCTGGTGAAGCATCTTTATTATCTGAACCGACTATCTTTATATCCAAAGGTTCCTTCTCCTTCCACTTTTCCATAAAAGAATCAATCAATTCATTGCAAGTTTTAACTTGGTTATCCTTGAGTTCTGTGAACCAATCAAGATCATCATCATCAAAGTACAAGATAAACAATTTCTTTTTTATATCTTCATACAAAGAATTACAACACCATTTATTAAAGCAATGAGAGACTCTCTTAACATGACGTCTACAATCAACAACATTATTACTTTGAAAGCAAGGAAAATTTTGCAAAGCGTTTTCTGGAATCACATGTGGATAACCACTTATTGCAGAAAAATCAATAGGTCTATAAAGATCATCCATTTCTAAAATATATTTATTAAACAAAAAGGAAAAAGGAAAATGTCTACCAGAAATGGTGGGACCCAAAAATTATTAAGGATCCTACAAGAAGAAATCTTGGCTAACTTCCTCCAAAAATATTTTCAGATTAAAGGATGAAGCTTAAGAAAACCGTGAGTTCCTTCTGTAATGTGCCTTTCCAAATAGGAGCTCTAGAGAGGAGGCTTAATGATTTAAACCTCCCCGTTAGACTATATCCAGGGCCAGAAAGGGGCAAACATGGTTACTGGAGGTCACTCCAATCAAAGGTGTTATATTCAGAAAGTGGCATTGAGCTAAAAGTGGTTAAAATCACTTTTAAGCCAATTTGAGCTAAAACTAGAACAGACGAGCTAAAATTAGAAGTCAACAGCGAATTAGGGTTTCGGTAGCAAATTAGGGTTATAGGAAGCTATAAGAGAAGGTTCAACGACCTAATTCATCATTATGTAGATTTTGACTTGTCATTGAGGAGAGAAGCGCATCTCAGGAGAGATATTTTAGTGGATTCCAGGAGGAAGACACCAGTTGGCTGATTTCGGTGATGAGAGACACACCCTAGTCATCGGGAAGATCACCCAGGTATTCCATCATTCTTCAACAACAGTTACACAGGTTCCAGCAGCAAGGGCACACTCATTCAGGGTGAGGGTGCAACTTCTGCGAAGGTTCAGTGAATCGACTTGTCCCTTTCAGGGAGAGTTCAGAGATTCCCCTCCAACCCAGTTGAGAGGAAGGCAAGGCGCATTTTTTTCCTAGTTCCTCATCAAATTCCGACGGAGGAATCATCTGGGGTGCATTTTCCAGACTTGGGAGTGCGACACTTTGGGTGGACACATTCGAAGTTCCCGAGCAATCATCACACTAGATTCAGGTAAACCCTTCCGACCCATTTCACAGTAGGCCAAGGCGATCATTTTGAGACACATCTCAGTTGATTCCGATGGTGGAATCACTAGGGCATAATTTTCCAATGAGAGAGGGGTGCATTCCCCCAGGGGGATCCCTCCGATGTCCAGACACACCAACAGAGGGGTCGGCCAATCACCAGGACTGAGAGATAGAGCAGGGCGCACCATTTGGGATAGTTTCCAGGCCATTCTGAGAGGTTTAGCCACTAGGGTGAACTTTTCGGACTTTCAGCAGTTACTATGCAAGCTGCCACAGTTCTAGCTCATCTATTGATCCCACAGTGCTCATCTATTATCAGGTATTATAATTTAATTTTCTTATTGTATTCCAGCTAAGATCTCGTTTTCATTTGATCTAGCTGAGTGATTCACTTTTATTCAACCTCATTTGGCATTGTACTCACAGAGATATCATAATATAAGATTTGCAGTCTTTTGTCTCATTTATCATCTATATAGTCATTTATATGTTTTAATAATGAATTATCTACAGTAGATACATCATATTATTAGTGTTTCCCAGACTAGCCAAGTTAGGAACATTACACCTTCTTGCAGAATACTTTGTCAAATAATTTGAAGTGGATTCACCAGATGATCAAGTTGATTCTAAACAAACAAGAAGCATCAAACAAAGAAAAAACAAAAAGAAAAACAAAAAGTCGTACTCTAGGAATAGAAAGATTTATCCTTGGCAACGACACCAAAAATGTTGCCGCCTTTATACACACTTGGGTAACGTGGAAGAAATCTTCAATCCACTCAGTGTGTCCTTAGGGGCAAGTCTCGAGTCAAGGTGTTGTCACCTAATCCTCGACTCCTCCGTCTAGGCCAACTCCTAGCGAAGCCAAGGGGGGTAGTCCCTAACAAAAAATACTAAGGCTTGAAAGCTAGTCTAAGTACAAAAGTAAATCTAGGAGTTTATTGCAAGTAAAGACAAGTATATCAAAGCAAAGCTTACACTAGAAACATATTCATTTATTCATTCATAAGATAAAAGCTTTATGAAAAGAGATATCCAATATATAAGATACTTGCACAAAATGAGATAAATGATACAAATTATCTGCAAGTAATAAACCACAAGCTAATTAGATATTCCCAAATACAATGAATGAAAGTAAGCTCTTGCACAAGAAGAAAAGATATGTATAAATAATGAGACCAGTGCCTTAATGAGATCCTGGGCTGCTGAATGAAACACTTGCTTTGTGATATTGCCTTTGAAAGTTTTAAAGTTCAGTTAATGAGATAAATTTTATTATGCTTGAAAGTTGAAACTGAGAGTGCTTGAGAACCAACTAAACTAATGTGTGACCTCTCCAGATGCTATCTCTTTGGTTGGAAATATGTGGAGAACTTGTTGAAGCCCCAAAGGATTCATCAACAAGTTCAATGAAGGTGTCGGAGGTCCAACACGAGGAGAACCTAGATCTCAAAGTTCTCGTCTGACTTCACACACTTCCTTCATGCAGTTTCCCTCACATTGAGATAATATCCTTTGATATTGTCCTATTAAAACTACTCCACACTGACCAGCCCCAGTTCTGATGAGTTCCAAGGATCGAGCTAGGCTCGCAAGGGTCCAGAGCATACACTGGGGAGCTGAAGAGAAGGTTTATTTTAAACAAAAATAAAATGCTTAAAGGAAACTTGAGAAAAAAGGAAATGTTTTCTAATTACTAAATCCACACTGACAAACCTCTTTGCAGAGGAGTTGAGGGGATTTGTTTATTTTCCAACTTGAAATGAAAAACTGAAAAATAAAGATTGCAAAAAGGAAAATAATCTATGTGTTGTTGTGATTAAGATAGATTGATTGATTTGCTTTATTATTTTATCTTTAGGTAGTATGAAAGCAGTAAAGTAAAGAAGCAAAATAAATCAACCAGACACCACCACACCAATCCCCCAAAGGGGGAGAAGAAACTGGGTATTATGAGGCTTGCTTTTAGTACTTCCTATTACAACGAGAACCTTTTTCTCTTTTTCTTTTTTTAGAGATTTTTGGATCCTTATAGAATGGATCGAAAATGAAAGAAACGCTTTACAAAGGGTTCTTTATTGGTCTTGGTCTTCAAAGGTTCACTCTTAGGTTCGGTTTTCTTTTGTTTAGCCCAAAATTCGCCAGAGTATCCCCTTGTTTTATCATGGACCTGCTAAAAACCAACAAACAAATTAGTTTAATTCTACCAAAAAGGCAAAACCTAAGCTAATTGTTTTCTAGAATTTTTCTTATGCAAAGTGGAAATTTTTATGGGTTTTTTGACAACTTAAGGAAAGTAAATGAGACTCTTTTTACTTGTTTCTGTTTTTTGTCCTAGAAAAACAAACAAAAATTACTAATTGGTTGTAATTGATTAATGAAAACAAACTCACTTTATGCCTAAAGATTTCTATGTAAAGAACTTGCAAAAGTAAAAAAAATACTTGGATCTATCCTTTAGATATTTGAAAAGTAAATCTAGATCCAAGTGTTATTGCATGCACAAATTTTGCTTGATATAACTTTGAATACTTAATTTAATTTGCATGAAACATATAAGGTAATGAACGAAGAAAAAGAATTTTGTGAAGGGGAGAGAGACACTCTTGCTCTTGGAATTTCCCTTGGGCAATGGGGTTCTTGGTGGAGTGAAGAGGGAAATGTCTTTGGAATTTTTTTTGAAAAGAGATGGATTGCAACCAAGCTCCACCAACTCTTCAATCCATTGAGATCCTGCAAACTTCACAATACTTGGACAAATACGGTCAAATTCTCGGTGCTACCTGTTATCGCACAGTTTGTAGCTGGGAAGAAAGGCTATAAAGTAGGAGGCCAAACTGGTGTAACAGGAACCTATCCCACCCAATGTCACCACGATGGGGAGGTTCTTTCTCTTTAGGGAGGTAAGGCCCGGGGGAGACGTCCCCGATGACCTGGGGTTTTGAAGAGGCTAAAGGATAATCAGACAATGACAAGTTTCCCCCTTCACAGATCACCACCAGAAATAGATAGTCTGGCTTATAGCCAACAAAGATAACCAAGTAGAATCCCTACCCGAGAACAAAGCAACAATAAATTGATATATACAGGCTTTGGTTAGTACTTCATATGTATCAACAACTATCTGATATTCAATTAAAGCAATTTGAAAGTAAATGTTGACGAAGTCAATGTTTACAATATAGCAATAAAATAATGTCACTTCACCAATAAATACTAGAACGATATGGCATTCAATGTAAGAAACCAACACTTTACTCAATTTATGCCTAAAACCACATTCAATTGCTCACAAGATGAAATGTTGTTGTAATAAAGATGAAATATCCAATAATGACGTTAGCAACTTAAGGTTAGTAGGGTTAGGTAGAGTTAGGGTTAGTGTAGTTAGGGTTTCAATTCAAAAGGTTTCAGAGAGTTTAGATCAAGTTCTACTTCAACGTTTGAGGTCTTCTAGATCAGTGCCTTAGGGTTTAATGGAGTCAAGAGTGAAGGACGCACAGGTTGAAGGAGGACGACTAAGGACTGGAGGGAAGAGCTCTGAAGTGCTGTTATGACAGGGCCTCAGAGACAAAACCCTAGGGGAGAGAGGCTCACTCCGGTGTTTCTATGGCAAGGCCTCGTGCTCCTCCTCCTTCCTTAGATGGAAAAAATGGCTAGCATGAAAGATAAAGTCAAGACAAGAGAGTCAAATGAGGGAGAGTGTTGCTACAACAAGGCTCTATCATTAAACCCTAGAAGAAAACGGCCCTAAGTGTAGATAACCTAGGCCTGGGACATCTTCTCCTTCTTGAGCTCAAACAGGTACGGCTAGTAAAGGGAGAAAAGGAGAAAGGAGTGTAGCTACAGCTAGGGTCTCTTTTTCCTCTTCAATGGTTGAAAATTTCTCTATCAGGGGACATGAGACAAGGACCTACTTGTGTGCTTGTCACCTAGGGTTTTTGTTCAGCAATAATCACAAATACATGCAAGAAATTAAACTACAACCATTCATTCAAGAAGTTTTGCAGAAAAATACTTACAATTCACCAAGAGAGAAACTAAAATATGCCAAAATAGCCTTCCTTCAACAAGTGTGCATCACCCAATTATCCAATAACCCAAGATAGGGCGCTAATTTCAGACCTCACTAATGAGTGAGTGAGTTGTGATGATAAAATGAGAGTGAAAATCTCTCATTTATACAAAACCTTGACCTAATTTTACATTTTAGGTCAGGTAAAAGGCCGACAAGGCCAAATTATCAAAATCATACTGTTTTACATTAAATTGTCACATTAAAACCCTAATTGAGCTATAAGGAGATAAGAAGCCCCTCTAAGGGAGGCGTTAGCCCCTTCTAGGGAAAATGGGGCATCCTGGAGCAAAACGTTGTCCCTTCTTGGGCTTCTCCAACCTACCACACGTGCCAATACTGCCCAGTCTGCCTCCCAAAATGTCCATACTATTGGATGACATCATGGCTATGATGGGTGATGTCCTAGGCCTTCCAAGGCCAACGTTCCACTGAAAAAGGGAAAATCCCCCTAGGTCAAGCTTTGTCAGGGGCCTCTAGTGGAACGCCCTCTTCTTCTCCAGTGCAAGACACCAATCCATTTATGTCTCGTCTCTGCCCCATGGTGGGGTCTCAACATCCATTTGATGGGCTCTTAATCCCCATGGATGTTCGAACTGATCATCTCCCCATGTGTACCGGTCCAAATGGTACTTGTTCATTGGGTATGGTCCTGCACATCAAAGGCTACGCTCTCCATGGGCTCATCAGTCACAGGGATCATAGCAATGTCAATCACATTTCGTCATTAATATTAATAAACACATGCATAAAATCCTTAATACATCAATCAATAGCTCAAAGACGTTACACAAGGCTGCAATACAAGTTTGGGGAAAAGGCCAAGGCTTCCTATTGGGCTAGTGTCCACAGAAAGAGGAAAGTTCCTAGAGAGACCTCATCCAAGCCATGTAAGTGGATGATGTTGTCAGGGGATGTCCAAGCATGTGGGTGCAGTAAGGGCCAAGGTGGGTGCCTTTGTAGAAGGCGAGTTGTCCCTGTCATTGATGCATTTTTTTCAAGCGCATTCTTGCCTTTATTCTTTGTATTATTTTTATTCTTTTATTTTCTTTTTTTGTTAAAGAGCTAATCAAGGGACACTGCCTTGGCGTGGTGACCAGAGTTGACAGCATTACCCACAAGTACTTTCGCAGAAATGAGAAGGCTGGCTCGTGATGAGACCCCCTTTCCCTTGGCCATGCAACCAAGAGTCACTGCCCTGGCGTGGTAACCAGTTGTTGGCAATGTCATACTGCTAGATACCCATGAACCTAATAGGCTGGCTCGTGATGAGACCCCCTATCCTCTGATTAGGCCTTGTTTTATTATCTTTTCGGGTCCCTCTTGTTTCTTGATGAGAAGCTTTTTTTATTGCTTTCTCGGGGATCCCTAGGTGAAGCATCTCGAGGTTTATTCTTAGGCTTTTATCTTTTACCAGCCTACTTTTACCTTCTGGTCCTTTAGCCCCTTCTTCCCACAAGGTAAGGTGCAGTCCTGAAAATAGGTCAACCCAATGCCCGGACAAGGGGAATGGGATAGATGAGTGGGAAACAAGATGTAAAAGTGGTAGTATGATGGGAGCGGACGATGGCTT
>JZKD02S1880051.1:48314-79937 GCA_000966675.3 Picea glauca | reverse complement strand
GGAGGTGGCTACTAGTAAAAATTGAAAAAAAAAAAAAATAGGCCATTGGTGTAACAAATGGTTGTCGCTGGGTGGTTGCTTCATTCTTATAAAATAAGTATTGGAAAGCCAACCTGTTTATTGGATGTCATTAGTGGTCATTCTAGTCTCGGTTCTTAACCAGATCATAAAATTAATGTTTAGTTTTCTTTGGAATGGTTGTAGCAAAAAATTTCTTCATCACTTGTGTAAATGGGAGACTTTAGAAAAACCAAAGATTTTTGGAGGATGAGGTTTTCAAAACATCCACCTCTTCAACAAATCCTTGGTGGCTAGTACACTTTGGCGTGTTTTAATGAAGGAGGGTATCTGGCATAGAGTAGTGAAGGAAAAATATTTCCCATTTTGCTCGGTTGCTACATGGCTCATATCGGTTTCTTTTCGCATTCCTGTTGCATCAAACACTTAGAAGAATCTGCTAACGCCGGTGCATATCATCACACAATGGTTGAGTTCGAGCCCGAGTTCTGAGCATTATGTTTTAATTGGTAGAGACCAGATTCTGGGCCTGGGGAATTTATCTTTTCTATCTTGAGATATTCTTTCTTCCTTATAAGAGCAAAGTATAACTCGTCATTTTCATGAAAAAGGCCCCTCGAGGCTAGGCTATCTCTCAATGCAATGGAAAGATAGTGGCAAATTGGAACTTAATGGAGAAGTGGGAAAGGAGTGGGATTTATTCCACAAATCGTTATCTGGAGCGGGATACAACTTCAAGATAGACCAGATGAATTTAAATGGATAGGTGGAGATAAGTCTAGACTTCTTTATGTCAAAAATGTTTATGACGCTCTAGCTTCAAAATTTTGGCAGAAGTCACATGGTGGTTGGCATTTATCTTGCTGGAAATGGAATTTAGCATTGGAAATTAAACTCTTCATTTGGTTGGCGGCAAAAAACATAATTTTAACTTGGTACATTCTACAATCAAAAGGCTGGGAGGGGCCAAATATCTGTCAACTATGCAACAAAGACCTTGAGACTGCAAATCACCTTATGATCACTTGTCCATTTACCAAATAGGTTTGGTTGAGAATTCGAAGAGGCATAAACATAATGAAGGAATGGGAAGGTAACACTATAAGTGATTGTTATGCTATGTGGATAAAGGGGCAATAGGATTTCAGTACTTTACCCACCTTAACATGCTGGAATGTGTGGTTGGAATGCAATAGGGTAATTTTTTAGAACGGTAGTCCTGCCTTCAATTCTGTTGTTATCAAGACACTTGGAGCTTTAAACAAATTTCCAGTTATACAAAAGGGGATTTTGACTCAATCAACTTGTTTCCATCACCATATTGGGGCTACCTTGGGCTGGTTTGATGGTGCAACACAAAAGAATGGACAATTGAGTAGTGCTAGAGGGGTGATTAGATGCAGTGAACAAATTTCATACAAATGGAATTTTAATTGTGGCGAGGGAACAAATACCAGGGCCGAGCTGCTAGGGGTCTGGGCAACCTTTATTTTGGCTTCTAGATTGGACCTCACTCATATCAAGGTCTTGGGTGATTCACAAATTGTTATTGACTGGCTAAAAAACAAAGGAAAACTACAAGTCATAGCCTTAGACTGCTGGAAGGAAAAAATCAGAGATCTCATTAAGAATTTCGAAGAAATCAGTTTCATGCATATTTTCCGAGATTCAAATGTAGAGGCAAACCTCCTATCAAAGATGGCTCTCTAACAGCACGAAGGATTAGCTTCATACAATAAGTGGGTGGAATGATCAATGGGACAAACTTTGTTTCTAAAGATTTATTAGTCCTGCTAGGAAGCTCTTTCTCTGGTTTTTCTTCATGGCCTAGAGGCTCTATGGATGTTAGTATTTTTGAGTTTGTAATTACTCTTCGTTGTTTTTTGGAGTGTACACTTCAGAGTTTGTAGTGAGAATGATGTTGGGAGTGGAGTAATACAAGACGTAGTTGGGGGATTTATTGCTAGACTACGAGCAATTTTTCTGTAGCAAATGTCTAGCATGTTAGTGATCATAAACTTCAGTTCTTTCAAATCATTGAACTGTTACTTCTAGACTAAAAGTGAGACGACTTAGAGTTGTATGTTCAGACTTGAAAACAATTATATATCAATATAAAAAATAAATTTTCTGTTGAAAAACAAAAGTGAAACAAATTACATCTAGTATAATAAGTTTTGCATATGATGGATACTAGTGGAAAATGGATATGCATATGAATACGTTTCCTCTCTTTACCTTGAGGTGGATGGAGTATATAAAATAGAAGAAAACCTCTCATTTCTTTATTTTAAAATGTAGCTTCTAAGATTAACAATACTTTTCATCTTGTGTTACCAATGTTAAATTCACATATGGTAAATCAAGCAACATTGATCAATCATTGTTATTGAACACATAGTTTGATTCATACTAACAAGTTGTAAATCCTTTAAACGTACATGGGACAAATGTTTATATTAACTAGTTTTTATTGTTTACAACTTGATAGGNAAGGTAACACTATAAGTGATTGTTATGCTATGTGGATAAAGGGGCAATCAGATTTCAGTACTTTACCCGCCTTAGCATGCTGGAATGTGTGGTTGAAATTCAATAGGGTAATTTTTTAGAATGGTAGTCCTTCCTGCAATTCTATTGTTATCAAGACACTTGGAGCTTTAAACAAATTTCCAGTTATACAGAAGGGGATTTTGACTCAATCAACTTGTTTCCATCACCATACTGGGGCTACCTTGGGCTGGTTTGATGGCGCAACACAAAAGAATGGACAATTGAGCGGTGTTGGAGGGGCGATTAGATGTAGTGAACAAATTTCATACAAATGGAATTTTAATTGTGGCGAAAGAACAAATGCCAGGGCCGAGCTGCTAGGGGTCTGGGCAACCTTTATTTTGGCTTCTAGATTGGACCTCACTCATATCAAGGTCTTGGGTGATTCACAAATTGTTATTGACTGGCTAAAAAACAAAGGAAAACTACAAGTCATAGCCTTAGACTGCTAGAAGGAAAAAATCAGAGATCTCATTAAGAATTTCGAAGAAATCAATTTCATGCATATTTTTTGAGATTCAAATGTAGAGGTAAACCTCCTATCAAAGATGGCTCTCTAACAGCAAGAAGGGTTAATTTCATACAATAAGTGGGTGGAAGGATCAATGGGACAAACTTTGTTTCTAAAGTTTTTTAGTCCTGCTAGGAAGCTCTTTCTCTGGTTTTTCCTCATGGCCTAGAGGCTCTATGGATGTTCGTATTTTTGAGTTTGTAATTACTCTTCATTTTTTTTTGGAGTGTACACTTCAGAGTTTGTAGTGAGAATGATGTTGGCAGTGGAGTAATACAAGACGTAGTTGGGGGATTTATTGCTAGACTGTGAGCAATTTTTCTGTAGCAAATGTCTAGCATGTTAGTGATAATGGACTTCGGTTCTTTCAAGTCATTGGACTGTTACTTCTAGACTAGAAGTAAGACGACTTAGAGTTGTATGTTCAGACTTGAAAACAATTATATATCAATATAAAAAGTAAATTTTCTGTTGAAAAACAAAAGTGAAACAAATTACATCTACTATAATAAGTTTTGTATATGATGGATACTGGTGGACAATGGATATGCATATGAATACGTTTCCTCTCTTTACCTTGAGGTGGATGGAGTATATAAAATAGAAGAAAACCTCTCATTTCTTTATTTTAAAATGTGGCTTCTAAGATTAACAATACTTTTCATCTTGTGTTACCAATGTTAAATTCACATATGGTAAATCAAGCAACATTGATCAATTATTGTTATTGAACACATAGTTTTATTCACACTAACAAGTTGTAAATCCTTTAAACATACATGGGACAAATGTTTATATTTGACTAGTTTTTATTGTTTTAAGCTTATAGTATTTGATAGGATTATTATAAATGTGAATAATACACTATACTAATATACAATTCACTTAATATGCTTATACACACTTTTAATATAATTTAAACACAATAAATAAATATATATATATATATATATATAATTTTTATTTTTATTTTTTAATATTTATTGAAAAAAATTTACAAAATATTTTTATCTTAAAGTAAAAAAATCTCTAATTTTATTTATAAAAACAAAATTGATGCATTCAAAAAACTCTCTTTCAACCTTGTAAATAATTTTTGTTTTGACATGCCTCTTCACCCTACTCTATATATAGTATTTAATTTTTTTTACAAAAATTTTATGTCACCATATCAAAAGAAATTAAAAATAATCATTTACTCAGGGTTATTTACCAACATTATTTCTCAAACTTATACAAGAAACAAAAATATAAGTAAATAGAATTATATCCAAGACTCATGTGCATAATCAAATGTGTTCCCTTTTTGTTGTACTGATACCATCCAGGTTCCCCATTCCATTTTTATTCCAGACTTTGGAAAGTTCATTCACTATCCTATTCTTGTCTTTGTAGATGTGTGAAAAGGATATTTGTGAGAAAGATGAAAGTAGTGAGTGTACATCATTAAACATGGGCTTTAATGTAAAGTTTCTCAATGTTATTTCTTTGCACATCCATTGAATCACAAGAAGTGAATCACCATAAATTTGGATATGATAAACTCTTGATTCTTGGGCCAATTTCAAAACCAGTTTGAGGGCCATCAACTCACATAATTTATTTGATCCCTGCCCAATTCCAACTTTGAATTTAATGTTATTATTTTGTGATAAATACGATATACCTTCCACTCCACCCATGGGAGGGGTCCCTTGAGAGGCACCATCGAAGTATGCCCATGGGAAGTTCTTGTTTATAATCACTTCTATGTGACCACGAGTTGATTGTTTCTCTTGAAATTGTGGGTATGAATTTATGATGTTTAAAGAATGGACAACACATTTTAAAGGTAGTTTCTCTTTTCCTTCTAATAGTTTCAAATTCTTGGCTAGCCATACTCCCCATGCAATGTTTAAGGGAAGAACTCTTATCTTATCTGTATCCTTTTTGGCATATCATAACCTAAAGGCCACTTAAATATCATCACCTACCTATACATTTTGGTACCATATCATCCTTTCCACTACCTTCCATACTTTCTTTGTAAAAGGGTAGGTCATAATGATATGTGCATTTATTTTTCTACTTTATGGCATAAGTTGTACCAACCAGGTCCAACAAAGGTTCTATTTTGTAGTACATCCCATGTGGGTGCCCTATTGCTTAATATAAACCACATAAATTTTTGGATTCGGTTGGACTCTTTAGTTTTCATAAATTTTTTGACTACCATACATGTTCTTCCTCTCTTCCTTCCTCAACAAGTGCTTTATATCATAGTTTCAGAACATAATCTCCTAATGGATTTAAGGACCATACCAATTGATCCTCCTCCTCTCTAGTTATAACATTTCCATATTTCAAAATGTTGATGTATATTTGCCATTCATTAACATAATCCTCCTCAATTCCTATCTCCCTCCAAGTCAGCCATTCCTAGGTCCAAAGGTTTGTTCTATGTCAGTTTGCAACCTATGTGAACAAACAATATCCTTTGATTCTTAACTCTAAGATCAATTGTAGGGATAATATGAGTCTTCCTTTATTTCCCACCCATGGATCGAGTCCAATATGAACTCTATATCCTTTACCAACTTATCATATCAACTAGTTCCTCACTAATTGGAAAGCAAAGATAATTGCTTCCATATTATTGAACCATTATGTGCTTGCTTTACAGGTTTCCTGACCCATTCCTCCACCGTGTCTAGTGTAGTGTATTTGGATTTAATAATTTGAACCCATAGCCTAGTTCCTTGAATTTACCTTCATGCATTTTTTGCTACTGGTGTTTTTGAAAAGAGGAATGGGTTCTTTAAACCCCATCCTCCATTTACTTTTGGAAGGGCCATCCTCCTCGGGATATCCACCTATTGCACCAAGTGCTTATCTTATTTCCACTTTAGATGTTAACCATTGCCAATATCTTTTTTTATGCTTGTTTGTCTTCAAGTGGAAACCCAAGTATTTCAGTTCCATGTCAAGGCTTATTAATTTGAAAGAAATAATTTGTGAAAAGTAGTTCATTTCCTGCTTCGGTATACCCCACAGTGAAAGAGTTGATTTTTCTAAATTTATTTTCGTTCAAGTTGCCTTACAAAATAAGTCCATAATGTCTTTAAACTTCTCAACATCCCTTATGGATCCCTCATAGAATATAAGTATGTCATCAAAAAATAGTAAATGGGTGATATTACAAGATTGTCCAATTATAAGCCCTTTAAAACTACCATTTTTTGAAGCCTCCTTTAACAATTTGCTCAATCCTTCAACAATTAAAAGGAAAAGGAGAGGGGATAAGGGGAATCCATGTATTAGACCTCTTCCTGGCCTGGAGAAGGGATATGTTTCCCCATTTATTATAACAACAAAATATGTAGACACTTTGATGGGGGAGAGGATGACGTCTGCGGCTTTTTCCGGCACACAAGAGCGGGATTGCAGTTGATTTTCTCCATATTTTTTACAGTTTTGACAATGACAGTATTAAATTTTTTTACCCTAGTTTTTCCCCTAGACCACTAATCCCTCTGTCCACTCCTGCTAACTGCCACAGTCTCGTAACTACCATTGTTCCTAGTCTCCTAGGTCGGCCATGGACAAAGGCTTAGACTTCCCGCCCTCACTTACCTTTTTTGGTTCTCACCCCTCACTGGGGATTTCAACAACTGGCTTCTCACCTCTAGACCAACTCTTATCTCTGGAGCCTCCATCTCCACTGCCAGGAACCCTCCCAACCCCTCTCTCTTCCCCACATGGAGTGGATGTTTTCTCGGGTTGTTTTGGGACTTTTTCTAAGTACCTGGCTTCGAACACCCTCACTTTTGATAGTTACCTCTCATTCACTGGATCACATGACCTAGACCTAGATTTTCTAACTCAAGAATAAGTATCCCCCCACTCTGATTCCTTTGGTTATGGGATGGGGGAGAAAGGACCTCAAACTGACAAAAACATCGTCTTGGATACTAGCCGAAAGGGTTTGAACTTTACCTCTCCATGGGGATTTATCTCAGCCCACTTAGACGTCGAAGAGCAACGAGGTTTTACACTAAACAAGAGGAATTTTTCTTCGGAGCACTTCTCAGAGGTTATGTGGGATGACAAGGGTTTTTACAGAGGACAACATAAAAGGAAAATGAAATGACCTTCCTCCAGAGGGAAAGTGGGCAATCTGCTACTAGGGAGAGAAGTCGGCATGAACAATGTGGTGAAAATGACGAATCAGACACTCGTTTGGAGAGATAGCGGCATATTTTTTTCCCACAAAACTATAGTTTCCTGGGCAAAGTCGACCTGGAAAGAAGACCTGGGGTATTCTCCGGAAGTTATTGAATTAAGCCGAAATTGGTTTGCTTTCAAATTCAATCGGTCAGAGGATACAAATTGGGTGTTGGGAAGAAATTGGAGTATAAATTCCTCCCCTCTTTTGTTGAAGCTTTGGAGTCCTCTTTTTGATGCCACAAAGGAAAGAATGGAAAAATTTCCAGTTTGGGTCTGTTTTCCAGCCCTTCCCTTCTAGTTCTGGGTGCTGGATTATTTCAAAGCTATTGGAAATTTGTTGGGGGAGTTTCTGGAAGCTGACCTTTCCTTTGAAAAAAATAAACAAAGGAAAATTTGGAGGATTCTAGTCAATCTAAATGTCAGGGAAGGATTAGGAGAAGAGATTGACCTTACGTGGGAAGGATATACACATACTCAATTATTGGACTATGAGAATGTCCCTTTCCAATGTTGTCGCAGCCACAAGTATGGACACCTAGTGGATTCATGCCATCTACCCTTAAGAACAAAAGGGGGTTCTTACTACAGAGAAAAGTTAACTCCCTCCTCACCAGAATGCAGCAGAAGACAAGAAGTTGTTCCAGAATTATCTACACTTGCCTCGCCAGAACCGGGTCCTTCTACGGAGGTCACAGCTGAAAAGACCCAGATGGATCACACACAAACCCACGAAAGGGTGATTGAAGGACACTTGGAGATTACAAGCGCTTCTACATCCACCCCAGACCTGTCGGCTCCTAGGACCTTTGGTATTACTTATTTCCCCCTTACCCCTACTACTATTTCAATTAATAATATGTCTTTAGAGGGTAAGGATTGGACGGAGACCCTGAAAAACTTATCACTCAATTATGTCTCCATAACCACACTTGCAATCCAAACAGGGTAGATCCTTTGAACCTCCCCTGTTGGAATCCCTCCCTCCCCCTAAGAGACTCTGCATCCTTGAATAAAATTCTTCCTCCTCTACATAGTTGGGGGAATCGTCTTCCACCTAATACTTCTTAATATCCCAAACCAAAACCGTAGGTGGACTGGGAAAAGAGGAGATTACCTCCACTAACAAGGGAGGACGAGGGAGAAAATCCTTCATGTCTAAATCACAATCAAAGGTGAAGTTGGATCTTTTGGCCAGAACACAACAATCTATTGAACGATCACTTAGAGCAGTGAAGCCCAGGGGAAAGGTGTCTATTTGAAGATCATGTCCTTCAACTGCAGGGGTTTGGTAGGAGCCCATAAAAAATCTTCCTTAAAAAGGGTGATCTCTTTAGAACACCTGGATTCTATGATTCTACAGGAGACTATGGGAACTGGGGAGGAGGTAAAAGATGGCTTGGAGCACTTACTTCTTGGGTGGAGCTTCACGACGGTGGATGACGTAGGTAGATCTGGAGGATTTTCCACTGGATTTAACTCTCAAAAATTTCAAGTCCTCAACACTTGGGGTCTGGACTCAGGTCTTGGGATTACCTTTCTCCTCCCTGCTCTAAAATAGATAGTCCTTTTACTTAACATTTATGGACCTTATCTGAACAAGAAACCATTTTGGGATACACTCCTGAAAAAATCCTTCTTTAAGGAAAAATCCTTAGGCCCCTCAGAAGTTTGGGGGGACAGTGCGAGACCTGACCCTTTGGCGGACTACTTCATCAACAAATTTGTAGAAGCTTCTCTTTCAGACCTAGCTCCACTTTCCGTCAAGCGTACTTGGAAGAACAATACAATCGGAATAGATGGAGTGGAAAAAAGACTTGACCGTTTCTTGATTTCTGATACTCTTCTAATCAACTCCTTGACCTTCAAGCAATGGATCGGATTTGGAGGTCTGTCAAATCATCATCCTATATTTTTTAAGCTCAGACAGGATTCAGAAAAACCATCTAGCCCTTTCAAATTCAATAGAACATGGCTAGAAGTGATTCCTTCTTAAAGTTAATCAAGGAACATTGGACTCCCTTCCAACAAGACATCCCTCAGTCGCTAGATTTTCAGTTTACTGAAAATTTAAGAAGAATCAAAGATTATGTAAAACTTTGGGCTATCCAAAAAAGAAAACGAGAAGATAAGGAATTAAAAGAAATCAAAATCGAACTAAAAAAGTTCTCTGATGATGAAGGGGACCTATTGAGCTCAACAGATTCAAAAATCAGGTTACTACACCTGGAAAAAAAGAGGATAAAGTTGCTAAAAGAAATAGAAGAAACTTGGAGGCTAAAAAGAAGAGTTATCTAGTTGGAAAGTGGAGACGAAAATACTAAGTTCTTTCAAGCCTATGCAAAAGGACGGAAAAATGTCAATACCATTTGGATTTTAAAAGACCAAGATGGAAATTTGGAATCCTCTTTTAAAGGGATGTCACTCTTAGGGAAGAACTACTTCAAAAATCTCTTTAAAGCAGACAACCAAGCTACAATAGAGGAAGTAGTCAAAGTGGCCCAATATTTCCCTAGATTTGCAGAAGAAGAAGATAATTGTCTGTTGATGAGTGAAATTACAGAAAAAGAACTCCAAGAGTTACTGCACAAATTTCAAAAGGATAAAATCCCAGGCCCAGACGGATGGACTATAGAATTCTCCCTGGGATGCTATGAAATTTTAGGAACAGATCTGTTGAAAATGGTGGAGGATACAAGGATTTTAGGCCGAATCCCTCATAGTCTAAATGCCACTTTCATAGCTCTCATCCAAAAAATGGATAAACCAGAGACTCTGGATGAATTCAGACCAATATCACTCTGTAACTGTGCCTACAAAATCGTCTCCAAAATTATAGCTCGAAGGTTCAAAAATATCCTTTCAAAAAATATCTCGGAATAACAATTTGGGTTTTTGGAAGGAAGACAGATTCATGAAGCTATAAGTATAGCTCAAGAAGGCTTACACAGTATGAAGATCAAGAAATTAAAAGGGGCAATGCTAAAAAAAGATCTCTCAAAATCCTATGACAGAGTTAGCTGGCTGTATATTCGACTATTATTGACTCACTTAGGCTTTGAAGTACTGTTCATTAGATGGATTATGAGTTGTCTTACTTCAGCATCCTTTGCAGTTCTAATAAATGCCTTAGCCTCCCCCTTTTTTAGTCCTGAAAGAGGGCTCAGACAGGGTTTCCCCTTGTCACCACTCCTCTTTCTCCTAGTAGTGGAAGGACTCAACATAGCTCTTACACAGAGAACCAATTCAGGTGAACTCTTGGGGATCAAAATCTCACAGACTCTGTCCCTTACACATCTCCTCTTCATGGGTGATGTCTTACTTTTCAGTGGAGCGACAAGAAGGGAAGATGAGACTCTAAGGGGCATTCTTACAATGTTTTCAAAAGCTACAGGGATGCAAATAAATGATTGAAAATTGTCACTCACTACCTTTCTGCTTTCTGATGAAGAAGAATCATCTCATTTTAACTACTTTCCTTTTGAAAAAAGAGTTTTAGTAGAAGGTTTAAAATACTTGGGTTTTAATCTAAAACCCAATGACTACAGAAAAGAAGATTGGAAGTGGCTCTTCCAAAATTTGGACAAAAGAATAAATTCTTGGAGTCACCGGTGGCTGTCACAAGCAGGCATAATGGTATTGGTCAAATCAGTACTAGAAGCCATCCCTGTATATTGGATGTCTCTCGCTTGGATCCCTAAAGGAATTCTGAATGTTGCTAGAAAACTCTCCTCAAAGTTCCTATGGAGTGGCAAATCATATTCACTTGTAATTCCTTGGGTTCGCTGGGAAAAAATTGCCACGCCAAAGGCCTTAGGGGATTGGGGACTGAAAAACATCTTCCACTTCTCCAAAGCGCTGACAACAAAGTGGGGGTGGCGTCTTCTAAATACTACTAGTATTTGGACTAAAGTTATCCAACAGAAGTACATTGCACCAGTTTCAATTGAGACCTGGATAAGGTGCCAACCAAAAACTACGAAAGGAGCTTCGGTGATATGGAAAGCTATCATAAAATATTTTCCAATTATAGAAAATGGTTTAGCCTGGGATATTGGAAATAGAAATAGACTCAGGATAGGCTTGGACCCCTGGTCAGGCAATGATGGGAACCATTTACTTACCGAATAGTTAATCCATTCGTTACACGCCAAGGACTTTTACTTCCTAAGTTTCCTGACGGACACTAATCACACCACACTTTGGGCTTAGGGATGGAAGGACCCTTTTAGTTTGGGACTCAATGAAGAAGAAACACGAGAATTGGAACACTTTATCTAAGGTCTTAAGGTTGCACAAATACGTCTATTAGACATTGAGGATGAACTTATTTGGGATTATGCACCGTCTGGAGCCTACACACCCAAGCTGGGTTACTTAAAGTGCCAACCGGATATACAGGAGATTGTTTGATGGTGGAACAAACTATGGAAAGTCAAAAGCCCAGAAAAAACCAGTCTTTTTATGTGGAATGTTCTCTGAAACAAGGTCCCGACTTGGGATAACCTTCAGAAATAGATTTTTGTTGGACCTGGATGGTGTTCTCTTTGCAAAAAAGAAGAAGAATCATCTACCCATCTCTTTCTAAACTACAGTTACATCCTCAAAGTCTGGCTGGAGATTTCGAAGTTTCTTAACTTACAGTGCTTGTGGGAGGGAAGGAACTTGGAACATTCCTGGCTACTGTGGTGGAATAACATGTCTTACAAACACCTAAAAGCAATCCCCCTCTTGGTCATTTGGAGAGTTTGGCTAGCACGAAACTCCATCATCTTTAAAGGTGTGCCTCTTCCACTAGAGATCTCGGTAGAAAACAGTGTTGCCCACCTGCCCTCCTCCTCTCCGTCTCCTACAAGCTCATCCTCCAGAAGGACACAAGAGTTATTACTCAACAGGACGTCCCCCTGGGGATTTTTTGATGGAGCCTCACAACAAACACACTATGGAGGGGGGGGACTTCTCCACTTATCAGCCACACACTTTTTTGTCCTGACTTCAGGCCTTGGAATAGGAACCAACAATTTTTTCAGAACTAATGAGTTACAAACTACTCATTTTTTTTCCATAGAAAAAGGTTGTCGAAGACTTAAAGTCTATGGGGATTCATTAAATGTTATAAATTGGATAAAAGGAACACATAGATGTATAAACATAAGACTTGCTAGTTTGGTGGAAGATATAAAATGTTTACAGACAAATTTTGACTTCATTGATTATCATCATGTCTACAGGTAAAAGAATAAAGAAGCAGACAAGAGGTCAAAAGAAGGGATCAGCTTGGGTGTGGGCCAATGGAAAATAGTTGAGCACCACAATGAACAGACTAAAGAATATTGGCACAGACCATTTTGGGAACAAACCTCCAGTTTTTGAACAACACTTTGAAGAGCAAGAGCTTCTTCGAAAAGTGATAATAATCATATATATTTTAGGCATACAATATGCAATACAGAGGAATATACAACAGTACCATCTACAGAAGAAGTTTTGAACCAAAGAAAATAACATACAACTATAGGGCTACAATGTAACATAATACACCACTTTTTAGGTGTATATACAGAATGTAATTTTGTTCCTAAAAGTAATAAAAATACGCTTTTTTTCCAAGGAAAAAAAACAACAAAAGATGTAGATGCAATGAAATTTATTATCCATACTACAAACTAATGATTGAAACCTAGATGAGTAAGAATAAGCATGAGATAAATCCAACTTACTCCATGATATGCTCTAGACATGTCTACTTTGACCATAATCAATTTTTGGTTCTTGATTTTGATTAAGTGGAGTCCTTCCTAAGAAATCCCTATAGCCTCATGTAAAAACCCAAATTGTTCATTAGAAATTTGTCTTGACAAAACCCCTTTTAGTCTCCTTGCTATTACCTTGGATATGATTTTGTAGATACAATTGCATAAATAAATTGGTCTGAACTTGTCAAAGAATCTTATATTATCATCCTTTGGAATCAACATAAGAAGTTGAAATCTCTAAGCATCTTTCCTGTTGTTCTATTTTTCTTGACCACTCTTCTTAAATACCCTCCAATAACTCAAAACATCAAAGAAAAAATTCCACGGGAAGGTCATCTAGCCCAGGAATTTTTTCCTTTTGGAAACTTTGAAGAGTCATAATCAATTCTTCTTTCCAAATTTCCTCCATCAAAACTTGATTGTTCTTAGCATTGAAAAAACTTGTGAAGGAATTTGTCAGTTTTATTACTTATTCTATGGTGGCTTGACAATATTCTTTGAAAAGAGATCAAAAGTAATGTACCCCCTCTTCTATTATCTCCTTAAAAGTTGTTTCCCATGAACCATCTTCTCTTTATATTTTCATGATTGAGTTAATGTTTTTCCTGCAATTTGCATATCTATGAAAAAACTTGGTGTTGTCATCTTTTTCTTGAAGCCATAACACTATGCTTTTGAGCCTCCATTCCTTCTCTTTATCCAAGAGTAATTGCCTCTATTTGTCCTCAAGATTTTTTACCTGTGTTTTCTTCTCCTATGTTAAATAACCAAAACCTACACTATTGTAGGGTGTTGTCAAAACTTCCTCCACTTCCCTAAGGATTTTTTCATCCTTCTACTTTTTGTCCTTTGCCCATTACATAGCTACCTTCTTGGATATTTTCAAATTTTGATGGAACCGTATGGGAGAAATTCTCTCAAGTCTCCATCATAAGGCACACATACCTCTTTTATCTTATTTATAAACTACTCCTCCTTCATCCATTCTGGATTCATTTTGAAAGGGATAGTAGGTTTCTCTTTGGTACAAGATATTTCCAACATGACTAGATTATGGTTAGAATCCCCTCATGAGGAAACACATTGTTTGATTCTAGTTGATTTGTCAAGGAATGCTTCAAAAATCAAGAACAGTCGAGTCTCTTTGCTATATGAGCCTCTCCCATTCTCTTATTTTTCCAAGTTGGGGTCAATTTAGCTAGTTCCACATCCAATAATCCCACTTCCTCCAGTTTTCTCAAAAAGTAACTGATCCAGGTGGATATTAGTGGCCACCCACCTATTCCAACTGGCTCCTCTTGACAATTTTTAGCTCAACGTGTTTCTCTGTAATGATGACATTTCTTTGTAATTGTGGGTTCTATACTTCTGAGAATATCTTGAAGCCCTACACAACATCTAGGTGGATATTCGTGGCCTCCCACCTATTCCAACTGGCTTATTTTGGAAGTTTTCATATTAATACATCTTTTTGTACTTCCAGGGCCGTTTTGGGGCCCTAAACAGTGTTTTTTTAATTTTTTGGGGGGATTTCCACAATCGAAATCTATAAAGAGTTACATTTTGATGGCACAATGTGTATTTCTCAAAAATACCTTTCCAACGAGCTATCACATGCCTAAAACAGAGGTTGTATGCAAAATTTACGACTCCGGGAAGTTGAGGTACCAACTTACCCATCAAGGCCCACATAATTTTTGGTGTTTCATTTCCTAGGGTTAGGTTTTTGGATGTCTAGGGTTTTGGAATTCATGAGTAATGATAAAAAGGCCTCTATATCCTCATTGTAATCATTTTTCTCAAACGGATGCGCGTAAAAGCCACATCTCTTCTTAGAGATAACTACCACCATTCGAGCAAGTTGTTTTTAGTTCTGTAGTTTTACAGTTTCAACCTATTTTCTTTATTGAATAGAAGTTATTGTTCATTGGATATCTATTGTGTTCTACAGATATCTGTGTTATTGTATTCAATCTATTATTCATTGCATTCCACTCATAAATATGGATCAATGGTATCCGAGCGGTCTGCTCTTCATTTATTCTTCTTCTTGCATGTCCCCGACAAGATCTGGGTACAAGAAGTTGGGACTTGAACCAGTCGAGCCTTTTCAAGATCGGTCGCACCGATATCGAAAACAACTCATGGTAGATGAGAAGAAATATGATGGAGTAGGAGATCCTTTTAAATTGTTTCTCAAGGAAGCCCTTTCGTGATAAAGGAACAAAATGATGGAAAAATTTGCACAGATCCTTTAGTGGCTTCCCACGGGAGATGCATCTTAATCAAGCGTCCATGCAACCCCCTTCAAGGTACAATTAAATTTTGATATTCCATTATTTGAAGGACTGATAGATGTGAATGTTGTAGATAAATGGTTGAATCTTCTCGAAGGGTATTTTTAGGTCCATAATTTTTTCGATAGGGAAAATATTACTTTTTCACTCCTCAAGGTCGTCCCCCATCATAAGGACTGGTGGGATACTTACTATGAGTAAAGGGACAAAGAGGAATCTGCAATATTTGCGGTCCCCCCACATGGGATTCCTTCAGGGATGCTATTAAAGAGCAATTCTACCATGTTGGAAGCTATGTGGACCAATACACAAGATGGACCAAGCTGCATCAGGAAAGGGACCAGAGAGTACCCGATTTCACCAATATTTTTCATACCCTACACACCAAATTGGGTATCAAAGACTCCGAACGACATCTGATGCTCATATACCACGATTTTTGGCATAGATACATTCAAACAAAAATGGAGTTTTTGGACATCGAATCATTAGGTGCAACTTATAGATATGTTGTCAACATTGACCATACATTTAAGTAGAAGAGGTGAGAGTTTGGATCTGCAAACTCCTCACAGTCGAAGCAGGGAAAAGGTGGCCCCAACCCACAAAACAAGGGACAGAGCAAACATGGCCACTCTCAGGACAACCAGTCCAAGATGCAACCCAAGAAGGGTATTGAGAAGTCGAAGAAGGACACGGGAAAGTGGTGTGAATACCATAAAATCCCTTGGCATGTAACAACCCTAATTAATTATTTAATTATCATGGTTGTTAAATTTAATTTAATTAATTATTAAAATAAATTTATTGAGTCTTTTATTATAATATTATTAAATTGGTGGGTGAAGTAATTAATGGGAGGGATAAGGTTGTTGAGGAATTAATGGGGGGGATAAGGCAGTTGGGGAATTGAATGAGGGAGAGGGATTCAAAGGAGGAGGATAAGGAAGAGGGGAGAGGTTTTGGAGAGGGGTCTTTGGTTGTTGGGTTTTGGCAGAGGTGAAATTGGGTGAAGAAGGAGGAAGAAATTCTGAAAGGAGGAGGATATTGGTGAACACATTGGTTTTTTTTTTGGAACTCTCACATGGACATTGTTGTTGTTGGAAATTTTGGGCTCGGGGGCTAGGAAACCGCAAGGATTCCTGGAGCTAGGGAGCCAGAGAGGTTGTTCCTAGTTGGATGGGAGGTTAATATTCAGTTTGGGGCAGTTTGGAAAAGCAAGGACAACCAAAAAAGGAGCTAGATCAACTAATCTACATGTAGAGATACATATTTTGTGCATTTTATGTTGTTATTATGCTCATGTTGATTATTATGTAGCTGTTGATTATTATGCTGGTATCAAGAAAATCGTGAAAGGAAAACCTTGAATTAAATTGAATTTATTTTAGTAGAAGATGAATAGATTTTTATTTATTTATTTGGAGGCTTTGTATGGAAGGTCTTACAGATGGTATCAGAGCCCGGTTTCAAAACCAAAACTTGGGCTTGACCACCCACATAACTATACAATCTTTCCCCAAACCCCTAACCTACATCGTAGAAACCCTTTATTTAAAGGCCATAAAACCTATGAAGACTACCCAGACAATCTTGAAAACCCAAACAAAGAGTCTTTCATGTAGATTGTTTGCAGATTCCTAAAGGATTTTTCCAAGTCCAATTCCTAACTGATAAAGGAATGAAGAGAATTTCTAAAATCATGTACTTCAGAATGACAAAACTAAAATTTGTTTCTATATGTTTAACGTGTTGTTGCAAGATGACCTACATAAGTTGTTAAAAAAAAAAACAATAATATATACAAAAACAAAATAAAATTTTAAAACAAAAAAATAAAATAAAATATTAGGCTTCTAGTCCAAATTCGAGCCCAATACCGAGGGAAAGAACCTGCACCAACGCACAACACAAGTTAGTATCTCAGGTACCAACACAACACAAGTCAACTGAGACCAAACGCCATGCATCAAATCCAAGCGCCCGATACCAAGAGCCAAACAGGCAACACATGCATTGATAGTCAAGTCACGAAGATAGCGCACACACATATGGAGTGCCAATGCCAAAGATTATGACAGTGCACCAAAATATTTGGTTTATTACGCATCGGGCCCGTCTCCAGGATTCAACCTTGAGGACATGCCAATCCTGGCTTCTAATAGACTCTCTATAGCTTCATGTCTTCCAATAAACAACAACACAGTGCCCTTGTGAGAGTTCCCAAAAAAAACCAATATCTTCACCAATATCCTCCTCCTTTCAGAATTTCTTCCTCCTTCTTCTTCACCCAATTTCTTCCTCCTTGGTACCCTTAAAATTTAATATGAGGGAGCATGTGTTGGGGAAACTTATTGGAGATAGTTGGTATTTAAAGGCTACTTCAACCCTCTAGAGTGGAAGGCAATTAGATCCAAAGTATGAAGGATATAGCCTGGAATCAAATGGATTATTAAGATATCAGGGAAGGATGTACATCCCTGAAGGTGGGGATATTCGAAGCATCATACTCAATTAAACCCATAGATCACTTTATTGTGCACATCCGAGTGTGAAGAAAATGTACGCAGACATGAATGCGATTTTCTTCTAGGTAGGCATGAAGCGCGATGTAGTCCATTTCATCATCAAGTGCCTAGAGTGTCAAAAAGTGAAGGCTGACCACCACCATCCGACAGGTCTCCTACAACCACATGATGTTCCTATGTCCAAGTGGGAAGTCATTTCTATGGATTTTGTTGTGGGATTACCACTCACATCATATAGACACAATGCCATTCTTGTGATAGTTGATAAGTTGACCAAGAGTGCTCATTTTATTTTTGTTAGAGAAACTTACCATGTCACTGATGTGGCACATGTGTTTATAAGTGAGGTCATCCATCTGCATGGGTTACCCAAGAATATCATTTCAGATAGGGACTCTCGATTCACATCTAGGTTTTGGACAAGTTTGCAGTCAACGTTGGGAACTCAATTGAACTTAACCACAACTTATCATCCCAAAAAAGATAGGAAAACTAAGAGAGTAAATTAGTTTATGCAAGACATGATTAGGATGTATGTTATGGATAATCAAACCCATTGGGATAAGTACCTACCTTTGGTAGAGTTCACCTATAATAACAATTTTCATAGCTCCATTGGAATGCCACCCTATGAAGCTTTGTATGGAATGCCATGTATGACACCGTTGAGTTAGGAAAGGTTTGAAGACCGAGTGACAGTTGGGCCAGAATTGATTTTAGATATGGAGGAACAGGTGATTCAGATTACGCAGCAACTAAAGGAAGCATAGGATAGACAAAAACGTTATGTTGATGCACATAGGACTAACTGAAGTTATAAAGTGGGAGAACAATTTTTCATTCATATCAGGCCTAATAAGAGTATCATTCGGTTCGGGAAGGGGAAAATTGTGTCACCTCTATTTATAGGACCGTTCAAAATCCAATAGAGAATTGGACCCGTTGCCTATCGTCTCATACTTCCACCCCACTTGCATAAAAATCATAATGTTTTTCATGTATCTATTCTACGTCACTATGTTGCTGAAAAATATCATTAACTGAATTGGAAGGAATTGCAGGTATCAAACATGGGAACCCTCACGGTAGAACCGTTATGCATATTGGATCGTAGGGTCCGAGAGCTCAAGAACCATCGGCTAGACCAAGTTAATGTCTAATGGGACAAGTATATCCCAGGATCTGCTACTTGGGAGGATGCAGAGACCATATGATGAGATCATCCCTCACTTTTTTAACCACCTCAAGAATATGTTTCCCGAAGGTTGGGTGTATGTAATGCCACATTTTGACTTAGACAACTCGAATTACTTAAGGCCTAATCATATTTATTCTCTATTCACTATGAAACTATTAATGATACACTTGAAATTTTAAGACGTATGGACCTATGTGAATGTCAATTCTATGAATGTTTATCATTATTTGAATTGTGATGGATATTATGCAATCTATTTCTAAACTTGAAAATTTTGATGTTTGAAATTGTTGGTACGTGGATACCGGATTGATATTATGATTAAATGAATTTACATGATGATAATGCATGGATGTTTATGGGTTTATGTTATATACTAATCTGCAGGTCAATAAGCTATGAAATAGCCAAAGAATAATGAAGATAAAAGGTTCATGTCCTAAACATCGACCAGGAAACAATATGGTAAGAATTTTGTATGTGAAATTATATTGGTTCAAATGCATTTCTACGGTATGTGGACAAGTGCAGGTTTTCAGGTGGCGAGACTGCCTAAAACTGAATATACGATGACAAAATTCCCAACAACACAGTGCCACTGTATGGTCCATGGTAGGGTGTTGACCCTAGTTCTATTAGGAGGTGTGGAGGCATTTCCCACCATGTATCCTTTGAAACCTGGAGTCATGGGAGGACGATGTTAGCTCACACTCCCCTAGATGTGTGATGATGACTACCAGTTGCCTACTGGGGAATCTTGGTCAAGAGAGTTGACACTTCCGCTTACGGGTTCTATTTGGAGTTAGGTCAATATAGTTGATGCTCCAAGATATTCCAATAGAGGAAGGATAGAGATGGAAGATGGAAGAAAGTTAGGGAGGAAGGATGAATAGAAGTAGTTGAGAGTGTGTGGGGATTTCGCCTTATAGTAGAATTTATTGTTTTCCTCTTTATATGTGTGTGTGTGTGTGTGTGATATTTATAATTGCTTAACTAAACTACAATTATCTAAGTGAATGTTGTTTGTGCTACATTATTATAATTGAGGGATTTTGCGAACATTTTAAATGGTTTAATATCTTTTGTGAAATGAATGGTCTTGTTGATTGGATTGGACGCATACAAAAATTACTATAGGTGTGATAATTATTGTCATTAGTACATGTGTGAGTCATGTATGTGCTAGCTACACATGCATTCCTTGCACATGTACACTAGTATGTATAAGTGTTTTCAAACTGATGATGTTGTTTATTTGATGTGGATGTATGAACCACATGTCATTACCCTTGTATTGTAAATTACTCTAACTTCAGGACGAAGTTTCTTGAAGGGTGGGTGTATGTAACAGCCCTAATTATTTATTTAATTATCATGGTTGTTAAATTTAATTTAATTATTTGTTAAAATAAATTTATTGAGTCTTTTATTATAATATTATTAAATTGGTGGGTGAAGTAATTAGTGGGAGGGATAAGGTTGTTGAGGAATTAATGGGGGGGATAAGACAGTTGGGGAATTGAATGAGGGAGAGGGATTCGATGGAGGAGGATAAGGAAGAGGGGAGATGTCTTGAAGAGGGGTCTTTGGTTGTTAGGTTTCAGGGGAGGTGAAATTGGGTGAAGAAGAAGGAGGAATAAATTCTGAAAGGAGGAGGAGATTGGTGAAAATATTAGTTTTTTCTTGGGAAATCTCACATGGCACAACACCGAAGAATGTCGCTCCAAGTAGTCATTGGTGGCCGAGCTGAAATCTTCTGAGTTAGAGGTAGATTATGACTCTGAATCAAATCCAGAAGGAGGGAAGCAGATTATCGATGTCGAACCCAGAGCCACTTTCTCTACCACCAAATTCCATCCAAGCAAACCATAAGAACCATAGGAAGGGGAACACCTATTTCACTCACATATGTGGGTAAAGGGGGCTCCACTTCATTTCATTGTTGATAGTGGCAGTCAGAAGAACCTTATCTTAGCAGAGATTGTCAATCAGCTGGACCTACTGATGACACCGCACCCGCAGCCCTACACCATCGACTGGCTTCACCAAGGAAGATATCTCTGCGTAAACCAACAATGTCGTCTTCCCTACGACATCAAACCCTTCAAAGACGAGATATTGTGTGATATTGCTCCCCTTGAAGTTTGTGATGTTCTTTTAGGCCATCCATATTTGTGGAAGCGACATGTTGTGTATGAGTCTATACCATGCAATGTTATTATTAATTTGGGTAGACAATTGTACACGATACCAGAGGTAACGTCGCCTACCACTATTTCTTTATCTCTGCTAAGAAATGCAGTAAGGTCATTTCACAAACTAGGAATTTTGGTTTCTTTGTGATCCATGCTCACAGTAAACAAAAGGTCGTCGCCACATACATGACCTCTACACATAGCCTCTCTTTTCAACAAAATAAAGTGGATGGGATCATGGAAGAGTACAAAGAGATCTTCTCCTCACCCACTGGCGTATCAACTCACTACCAAGTCAAGCATCTAATTGATCTAACCCCCGGTGCACCTCTTCCTAATGGAACAGTCTATCGTTGATTGTTGATGGAAAACGATGAAATCAAGCATTAGATCCAAGAGCTTCTTCAAAAGCGGCACATCAGACCCAACTTTTCCCCTTGCAGAAGTCTGATTGTACTCATGTAGAAGAAAGACGGGACCTGCCAGTTTTTCATTGATTATAGAGCATTAAACAAAATCATAGTCAGGAACCGGTACCCAATTCCCCGAATCGATGACCTTCTTGACCAACTCAAGGGGGGAAAGCTATTCAACAAGATTGACCTAAAGTTTGGCTACCACCAGGTTCCCATCGAACCGACTGATGCATGGAAGACTACTTTCAAATCTAAAGAAGGTCTCTTCGAATGGATGGTCATGTCCTTTGGCTTAACAAATGCACCAACAAATTTCATGAGGCTTGTTAGCACTCAATTTTTTATGGAAATTTTAAGTATCTTTAGCATCCTTGTGCTAAACTTTTGAAATATTTTTTGTTCATTTGTGCTAATTCATAAATTCCAATTTCCTCATTGAGTTAGGAAGAGTCTTAATTCATAAATATTTTTCTCCAAACACCTTTGGCCTTTGTCTTTTTGACCTGCATAACCAAAAACCAACTTTTAGTATTTTTTTCCTAAATCTTTATTTTGTTGATTTCCCTATGTTTTATTTTAGTTTCCTTTTCAATAAATGAGTTTATTGACTTTGATAGAAGAGGTGGTGTGTGCTTTAAAGTGGCTTAACTCTAGTCTAAACCTAAAGTTATATGCATAAATCTTTTGCATTATCCTAAGTCTAGAGTTTATAAATCCACATGCCCATTTCTTATGCTATTCACCAGTCATTACATTAAGCTAAGCTATGAGTTAAGATCACGTTCCTAATTCATAATCTATGAGTCAAAGTTATATGTCAAAATACTAAGCCACGAACTAATTCAAAGCTAGGCCATGAGTCAAGCCTCAAGCTCAAGCCACATATCAAGCATACATGTGTTGAAGAACTAAATATATCCATGATATATATGATGTTGCTCCCAATTGCTTGTTCATTCCACCGTTTTCATGCATGGATGTGCAAAGTGCAGTGCGCTACCAAATCTCTTGGGCACTGTGATTTCTCCTGGGCATTGTGTTTCTCCTAGGTGCTATAAATTTTCTAGGCGCTACCTACTCTCCTAGGCTCTGTGTATTCCACAGTGCGCTACCTAAATTTGCTACTGAATTTCTGGCAGAGACAAAATTTGCGTAGAGATACACCATAATGGCGCTACCTATTGGCATATGGAATTAAGGAGTTCAAATCATTGCTCTTTTAGGTAGCTGATGATGTGGAGAATGGTTGAGATAGTAGTTGGCAGCATGATAACAACTTACAATCTCTACAGGACACTTGACATGCAAGAGGAGGCGCATCAATGAAGATCAAGGGAGGAAGTGTCATTTAAATATTGTGGGATCGGCTACGAACACGTTTCCTTTTTATAGCAGATTGTTTATAACTGCTAGCACAAATGTTCAATTGAGAATTGTTGTTGGAGAATCCAATGTGAGGAAGGGCCAGCTTGCACCTCTTGTTTTTTCCTTTCCTTTTTATTATAAATCCATGTTCCAAAGGAAAGGAGAGATGGGGGGGTTGAGCTGAGGCTCCCAAACTATTTTTGTACTTTGACATAATTAATTTGAAGAGAGCCTATCTTATCATTTTCTGTGTTAAGAATTCATTTGCAGAAGAGAGTGATGTTTAACTGTGTTTTTCTTTGTTTTGACTCTTAAACTTTGTTCTTCTTCAACAACAAACATGATAGGGTTGCTTAGGAGGATCCTTTGAGATTTTCTACCTTGTGTGTTTCTAAATATCTTCTGAAAAGGATCTTCATATTATGATTCTTCTTCTACGGTATAAATAATATGCTTGAAAAAGATTTTCATGTCTCTCGGTTTACAGTTCTATGTTTTCTTATAAAATTCTTCCACCTGAAAGCCTTGAAGGGCTAAACATTGCTTTTGGATGATCTGTTTTGTTGCATATGGAAGATGATTTGCAAGGATAGATTCACGTGATTTGTTAAGTTAAGCAGATAGCTTCAGCCCTACCTCTCTCATATTTTCAAAATCAACTTTCTTTTCGTAAACTTTTGATGTTACCAATCTCACTTGATTATAATCTAGGGTGACTTTTGGAGTGATAACATAAATGGTGCCATTGTCGGGGACAGATTTGAGCAGATTGAAGAGTTCCCTGCAAAGAACGAAATAAATCCATCTCTTGATGATAGACAAGAGAGGGATATAGAAAATTGATTGTAACCATCTACCTAGCGACTCCATGAAGACGAACCTATTGGAATACTCCATTGTGGGAACAAACTTGGACAGAAATGGAAGGTAGAGGAAAGATCGGGTATTAAGTTCTGAATTTCTTTCTGGAACTTGTGCTCTTTATCCTTCATTCTTTCTTGAATTTCCCTACACACATTAGGAGAATCATAATATACTTTGTATACTCTAAATACCATCAGTCTGCTCTTGCATATTCCTTTTTCAAACAAGTAGATTTACCCCCTTCCCATGTCATTGATGTTAAGGATATCCATGCACTTCAAACACCTGAAGAAGATGAGGTTCATAAACACTTTTTTAATTAGTCTAAACCTTACGATTCTCTTCCTTCTCCAGATTTCAAATTTTATTTATTACCTTCTACCATTCTCTCTACTGTTAAAAACTAGTCTGTTGAAATTTAACATGCACCAAATGATTATTGCCCTTTTGAAAATAATAAAATTGATTCAGTTCAGGCTGTCAACTCCTCTAACCTTTACCAACAACCTTCTAGTTTTCAGCAGCCCACTGACTTCCAATTTAAGGTTAGGGGAAAGATGTTTGGACCTCTAAAGTTGTCATCCTTTATTCATCCTTAGCCTCCTGAATTTGTAGACTACCTACCAACTTTTTCTGAAAAAGATAACACTACAGGAGAAGAACATATGTCAGCCTTTCAAGACTTCACCAATAATCTGGAAATCTTGCATGAAGATATTATCATGAGGCTTTTCTCTAAATCTTTGATTGGAGATGTTGCCTTGTGGTTCGGGAATATGGAAGTTGCTTCCATTGGTTCATGGGATGAACTATATGACACTTTTTTAATATACTAGGAGAGAGAAAGTCATATGATCAGTACCTAAATGAGTTCACTACTTTGAGAAGAGGAAAAAATGAAGTTATGTATGCTTTTAATCGAAGGTTTCACAATTTGTATTGTAGCATGCCCCTGTAAATTAAACCTTCTGAGACTTCTTCCATGGTGTATTTCATAATGTCTCAATACTCTGACCTTGTTTTGTATCTTAGGGAAAGATTATCACAATTATTCATGGATGTTGAGAAAGTGGAGTAAAACCTCCAAGCTTGTGGCAGGATTCAAAGTCAAAATCATGTCAGCTCTGAACATGAGGGAGATTTTATTTGTTGTCCCTATGAAGAAAATATAGTGGATGATTTGGTCCTCGAAGCATGTATCTTTGACAACCTTTCCTCTGAGGAAATCACTGTCTCAAACATCGACCAAGAGAAGCTTGTTGTTGACAAACACTTTGGTAGTGAATACTTTGTTGTTAAAGAGCATCCTGAAACAAGGCATTCAGAATGTCAAGAGTCAAAGGTTTGTTATGGAAAACGTATTTTTGATGGAAATAATAGTGATGGTGATGAACATAATTTTTCTATGATTTGTTTGGAACCTCTTAACACTATTCTTGTATATGATGATTATGCTCTTGATCCTTGTAAATGCTATGGAGGTGTTGAAAGGTATTTTCATATAAATCTAATCTCTTGTCCATCACCAACAAATGAACATCCATGTCTTAATAAAAACCATGTGTATGAGCAACAGACTATCCCCACGGTATATGCATAAATGATCATAAATCAACCAACAGGTGGTTCTGAAGCTATGAAGCAACTATTCGACCCACAGACTCATGTGTCTGTCTTTCAAACAAGTGTTCCTGTAGAAGAGATCAAACAAATTGTCAGCAACTTTGAAACAATGAAGGTAACCTTTCATAAATTAATCAGGCATTGCTTTCAGTTTCATGACCTTGTCAATGAGTACATAGAGTTACACTTTTCAAATGATTTGGAGCATGCAGACTTGATCTTTTTATCAGCATTTGAAGGTAATATTGGTGATCATAAGGATGAATTTAGTCAACTGTCACACTTTCCTTGTTTTTTATGGATAATTTGTAGTGAAGAGAAGAATTTGGTTACCAAACAGTTTGAATGGTTATGGTGGAAGTTTGTTTTCACATGAGCAAGTTGTTGAGCTGGTTAGAGTAGAGTAGGGTAGGAAATAAGCTCGCTACCCGAGCATTTCTTTATCTTTTTGTTTGAAGCAGAAGTAACAGTTAGCTTGTGTGAATAAAGGCATGGTTTTGAAGGTGTACAGAGATCAGTTTTCACAGACCAAATGACTCCATAGCCCAATGGATAAGGCGACTGGAACTACTAGGTTCTTGGAGCCTCACAGGGAGGTCTCCATCCCAGTTGGAGCCAAATGTTAGCACTCAATTTTTTATGGAAATTTTAAGTATCTTTAGCATCCTTGTGCTAAACTTTTGAAATATTTTTTGCACATTTGCCTAGTTCATAAATTCCAATTTCCTCATTGAGTTAGGAAGAGTCTTAATTCATAAATATTTTTCTCCAAACATCTTTGGCCTTTGTCTTTTTGACCTGCATAACCAAAAAACCAACTTTTAGTATTTTTTCCTAAATCTTTATTTTGTTGATTTCCCTATGTTTTATTTTAGTTGCCTTTTCAATAAATGAGTTTATTGACTTTGATAGAAGAAGTGGTGTGTGCTTTAAAGTGGCTTAACTCTAGTCTGAACCTAAAGTTCTATGCATAAATATTTTGCATTATCCTAAGTCTAGAGTTTATAAAGCCACATGCCCATTTCTTATGCTAGTCACCAATACTTACATTAAGCTAAACTATGAGTTAAGATCACGTTCCTAATTCATAATCTATGAGTCAAAGCTATATGTCAAAATACTAAGCCACGAACTAAGTCAAAGCTAGGCCACGAGTCAAGCCTNATGGATAATTTGTAGTGAAGAGAAGAATTTGGTTACCAAACAGTTTGAATGGTTATGGTGGAAGTTTGTTTTCACATGAGCAAGTTGTTGAGCTGGTTAGAGTAGAGTAGGGTAGGAAATAAGCTCGCTACCCGAGCATTTCTTTATCTTTTTGTTTGAAGCAGAAGTAACAGTTAGCTTGTGTGAATAAAGGCATGGTTTTGAAGGTGTACAGAGATCAGTTTTCACAGACCAAATGACTCCATAGCCCAATGGATAAGGCGACTGGAACTACTAGGTTCTTGGAGCCTCACAGGGAGGTCTCCATCCCAGTTGGAGCCAAATGTTAGCACTCAATTTTTTATGGAAATTTTAAGTATCTTTAGCATCCTTGTGCTAAACTTTTGAAATATTTTTTGCACATTTGCCTAGTTCATAAATTCCAATTTTCTCATTGAGTTAGGAAGAGTCTTAATTCATAATTTTTTTTCTCCAAACATCTTTGGCCTTTGTCTTTTTGACCTGCATAATCAAAAAACTAACTTTTAGTATTTTTTCCTAAATCTTTATTTTGTTGATTTCCCTATGTTTTATTTTAGTTTCCTTTTCAATAAATTAGTTTATTGACTTTGATAGAAGAGGTGGTGTGTGCTTTAAAGTGGCTTAAATCTAGTCTAAACCTAAAGTTCTATGCATAAATCTTTTGCATTATCCTAAGTCTAGAGTTTATAAAGCCACATGCCCATTTCTTATGCTAGTCACCAATACTTACATTAAGCTAATCTATGAGTTAAGATCACGTTCCTAATTCATAATCTATGAGTCGAAGCTATATGTCACAATACTAAGCCACAAACTAAGTCAAAGCTAGGCCACGAGTCAAGCCTCAAGCTCAAGCCACACAACAAACATAAAGGTGTTGAAGAACTAAATATAGCCATGATATATATGATGTTGCTCCCGATTTCTTGCATGTTCCACCATTTTCATGCATGGATGTGCAGAGTGCAGTGCACTGCCAAATCTCCTGGACGTTGTGTTTTCTCCTGGGCGTTGTAAATTTCTTAGGCGCTATGTTTTCTCCTGGGCATTGCATTTTCTCCTGGGCATTTCATTTTCTCCTGGGCAATGTAAATTTTCTGGGCGCTACCTACTCTCCTGGGCGTTGTGTATTCCACAGTGCGCTACCTAAATTCACTACAAAATTTATGGCAGAGACAAAATTTGCGCAGAGATACACCAAAATGGCGCTACCTATTGGCATCTGAAATCAAGGAGTTAGAATTCATTACTCTTTTAGGTAGTTGATGATGTGGAGAATGGTTGAGATAGTAGTTTGCAACATGATAACAACTTACAATCTCTACAGGACACTTGACATGCAAGAGGAGGTGCATCAATGAAGATCAAGGGAGGAAGTGTCATTTAAATATTGTGGGATCGGTTACGAGCACGTTTCCTTTTTTATAGCAGTTTGTTTATAACTGCTAGCACAGGTGTTCAAATGAGAACTGTTGTTGGAGAATCCAATGTGGGGAAGGGCCAGCTCGCACCTCTTGTTGTTGCCTTTCCTTTTTATTATAAATCCATGTTCCAAATGAAAGGAGAGAGATGGGGGGGGTTGAGCTAAGGCTCCTAAACTATTTTTTTACTTTGACATAATTAATTTGAAGAGAGCCTGTCTTATCATTTTCTGTGTTAAGAATTCATTTGAAGAAGAGAGTGATGTTTAGTTGTGTTTTTCTTTGTTTTGACTCTTGAACTTTGTTCTTCTTCAACAACAAGCGTGAGAGGGTTGCTTAGGAGGATCCTTTGAGATATTCTACCTTGTGTGTTGCTAAATCTCTTCTGAAAAGGATCTTCAGATTATGATTCTTCTTCTACTGTATAAATAGTATGCTTGAAAAGGATTTTCTTGTCTCTTTGTTTACAATTCTATGTTTTCTTATAAAAGTCTACCACCTAAAAGCCCTGAAGGGCTAAACATTGCTTTTGGATGATCTGTTTTGCTGCATATGGACGATGATTTGCAAGGATAGATTCACATGATTTGTTAAGTTAAGCAGATAGCTGCATCCCTACCTCTCTCATATGTTCAAAATCAACTTTCTTTTCGTAAAATTTTGGTGTTACCAAGCTCACTTGATTACAGTCTAAGGTGACTTTTGGAGTGATAACAAGGTTGATGGATGATGTATTGAGACCCTTCACCAACTCTTTTTTTGTGGTATATCTAGATGACATCCTCATCTTCAGCAGAACTTGGGAGGAGCACATGCATCGTATTCAACAGGTTTTGAGCACTCTACGACAACACAACCTATATGCCAACTTGGAAAAATGCTCCTTTGGCATGAACATGGTCCAATAATTGGGATACAATGTTGATGAGCATGGGGTACATGTGGATCCAAGTAAGATCCAAATCATCTGTGACTGGCCAGCCCCGACCACACTAACCGAGCTTCAGAGCTTCTTGGGGCTTGACAACTTCTATCGACGGTTCATGTTGGGATTCTCCCATATTGCATGGGCCCTCAACCAAGTGACAAAGGGAGGTGGAAAGGAAAAATTTTCATGGAGGAAGAAAAACCAATGAGCATTTGATGATCCGAAGAATCGCTTGTGCTCAACTCTAGTACTCTCCTTACCCGATCTGCAAAAACCATTCGAGATTGAGACTAATGCATCCAACTATGTTGTAAGTGCAGTTCTCACTCAACATAGTTATCTAGTAGCATACCATAGTGAGACACTCTCAGATACCATCCAGAAATACCCCACCTATGAAAAGGAAATTTATTCCATTGTGCAAGCCTATTGTCAATGGAAACATTAAATTCTGGGAAAAGAGACAATCATCCGCACTGATCACAAGCCTTTGCAGTTCATACAGACACAGGGACAATTGCAGAACAACCACCATTGAAAGTGGTCCACATACCTGCAACAGTTCCATCACAACATCAAGTATAAGACATGGAGCACAAATCATGTCATTGACTGCCTTAGTTGACCTCTCATTGCTGCACTCACCACCATGCTCCATTCCTGTGGGAATGAGGCATCTGAGTGGCCCCCACTTTATCAGCAAGATCCTGACTTTGCCACTACCTATCAGCTCTTGCGTATAGGCGTGAATGTCACCGATTTTCACATTTAGGATGGAATGTTATTCCATTTGGGCCACCTATGTGTTCCCGCAAGCGAGCGTACAAATATTATTTGGGAGGCTCACTATAGTCGGATGGCATGACATTTTGGCATGGAGAAAACTGTGGATGTTCTACAAAAAAATATTTATTGGCCAAAACTTCGACAAGATGTCAGCAAGTATATCAGATCTTCCACTGCCTGTGCCATTGCCAAGCCAGCCATCAAGAAGCAATGATTATACACCCCTCTTCCTACTCCAGAGAGGCCTTGGTAATCCATCTCGATGGATTACATGTATGGCATTCCATCCACCAAGTAAGAAAATGATTGTGTATTTGTGGTGGTCGATCGGTTTTTCGAAGATGGTCATTCTCACATCCCGTAAGAAGAGCATCACAACGACATATGCTTCCAAGTTCTTCTTCGAACGAGTGTGGGTCCATTTTGGGATACCACATACCATCATCTCAAATCGGGATAGCAGGTTCCTCAACACATTTTGGTCGAGTATTTGGTCATTGTTGGACAACAAGATCACTAAATCCACTGCCTTCCACCCTCAAACCTATGGCCAAACTTAGGTCGTCAATCAAATGATTGTGCACATCCTACGCATGTATAACTCTAAGCATCCACGTACATAGGATGAGAGTGTTCCCTATGTTCAACACAACTACAGCATGGCCCTCCATAGCTCCACCGACCATAGCCCATTTCAGGTGGGGTTGGGATTCCAATCCTTGGATCCCATTGATGTTGCACTACCTCTTGCAAACACTCAGACAAAATATTCCCATGTTCAGACTGAGGCTAACAAAGCCACCAAATTCATTGAGACGATTCATCACATTTTTCAATAGGTCCATGAGATTTTGCAGAAAGCCAATGCTAAGTACAAACAACACCATGATCAACACCAGGTACCACACAAGTTTCAGGTGGGAGACAAGGTCTAGTTACATTTGCAGAAAGAGAGCCTTACAAGGCCCCACTGAAAGCTTCGTCCACTTCGCTATGGGCCCTACACTATCACCAAGGTTGTGATTGACAATGATTTTGAGCTCAACACTCCCCCCTTCCTTGGCTTGCACCCAATGTTCAATGTGGACCTCCTCCAACTATATTTTCCACCATTATTGGACACCTCGAAGATCGCATAACAATTGACACCAACAAAGCTCAACCTTGACTACATGAAACATGCATCCACTGATCAGATAGTGGACACACAGGTCAAGGGTACTCGCCAGCAAAGGATCTAGCTTTATCAGGTTGTCAAGGCAGGGAAACTCCTACGTCAAGGCAAGTGGCTCACCCAAGGCCAAATATGGGGGCACTCAACGCAATGGAGACGATTTGTTCCTAAAAACATAGTTACCAACTTAATGAGAATTGTGACCTCAAAACGAGAACTTTGGCCCCAAAAAACCCATATTTTTGCATAAAAAAACATCAAAATCAACCCTCAAATCAAAAAGTGGTGCTTCCGGTAGCACCATTTTTTAAAACGGGGCCAAAATTACAACATTTTTCAAACATGGGCTTCAAAACTTAGACAGTGGCTCAAAAAAACCTTAAAATCAGCACCTAAAAACAAATAAAATGTTTTTGATTTTATTTTTTTTCTTTTCAAAACGTTAAATTTTGAGATTATTTGAAATCGTATTTTTATCACTTGGTACTGTTATCTCCGATATCTAGGGATAACTAGGAGATCATGTCTCGAGGCCCACATGGTCCTAGACATGGAGTACCGAGAGCAGGAGCAACCTGAGCATGGTCCTGGAGGACCCATCT
>JZKD02S1880051.1:31240-44053 GCA_000966675.3 Picea glauca | reverse complement strand
CAGCCCCTCCCTTTGGTACCCTCCCCCAGAGGATTTCGTCAAGCTCAACTTTGACGGAGCCTCTAAGGGCAATCCCGGAGCTGCGGGCTATGGAGTGGTCTTCCGTAACCATTTTGGGTACATCCTCGTCATAGGAGCAGGCCCCCTTGGGCATTCTACAAATAATGCAGTAGAACTCTGGGGTCTGATAAAAGGACTGCAACTAGCCATCAAATACAATTTCACCAAGCTACTCGTCGAGGGGGACTCTCAAGTCATCATCAGCTTGTTGCGTAGACTCCTAAATGGGGTGAAACTGGATAGCATTTCTCCCAGCTGGAGACTGTCTCACGGCTTCCAGATCATTGCGGGTCTAATGCATCCTACTTGGGTTATCATTCCTGCACACGTTAGGAGGAAGGCAAATCAAGTTGTGGACAACTTGGCCAATCTGGGTACCACTTGGAGGGGACCAAACTTCCAGTGCAACTCAGGCCAAGATCAGGATCACCCTATCCTCCAGTAGTGTATCCACAAAGCCAGAATGGTGGATGTCCCCTCGGATGGGGTGTTAGTGCGCTCAACGTGGCAAATGGTGAGAGCTGGCAGCAGCCACCAGGGCACGGAGCCACGTGAAGGGATCGTGTCGCACCCCACCACCCTCCTCGACGATTAATTGGAATTAACTATGATGCGAAGGGGCATTAACGCAGGCCTCCTTCCCGTTTGGCATTTTGGTATGGTGTGGCTCGCAATGCTGGTCATTTGCCTCCATTTGATTCCCGCATAGCTCGCTCTGTCGCTGCATTGGTGTGACCCTGCTCGAACATTCTGGTTCGAGCTCGCCCCTACTTATTCCCTGGCCTTTCGTCCCCACCGGGTGCTCTAGATCGCTTCATCCCGACGCACTGGCCAACCCATGACTCGTCCAAGGGGAAGACCGAGGAGGGGCTCACCTTGGAAGCCTCGTTGTCCCTCAGTCTCCCCTTCCGATTCACCCTCCATTTGCTCCTCACCCCGCCTCCAGTCTGAGCACTTCTCGGCTTCCTCTCATGGCCCGATGAACTCGCAGTTCAATTGCATGGCAATGGTGCCCGGGTCACCAAGCTCGCCCCTGCGGCACCTTCTCAGCCCCCCGGTGAATCCCACTGTCCCCACTCTCGTCCTCGACCCCTGGGCACTACGGGTTGCGATGCTTATCCTCACCATGCATCTAGGGGGGTTGGACAACATTTCCATGACTCCTTCAATGCTACGCAAATTCGATATAGTTTGGTTTCCCTTTACGATCTGGTTTTTGGTATCCTCCAGGGGGTGGAGGACCTCCACTACCGCCTTCAAGATACAGACGCCAAAGTGGAGCTTTTCCTTCGGACTCTCTCTTCTATGCAGGACGCTCTCTCCTCAAGCCCGGCCGAAGCTGTTCCAATGGAGGAGCCTGGTGCAGAAACAGGTGTAGGACAGGACGTCGCGCGAGAGAGCAAATTCGATGACACTCCGGGCGACGTGAAAGATGGAAAGCTCTCGACAGACCAGCCGACGTACATGGAGGAGGAGCCTTGGCCAGCGGACCTCCAGGCCAAGTGGCCAGACTACTCTCCAGGTGTCTAGTTCTATAGTCTTGTCAGTCCTCCAGTCTCAGATGGTGACAATTTATCTGTTAACTTTTTTTAGCATATGGGGAAGTCTTAGATGGTGAAGTCTTAGATGTGAAATTTTTTATGTCTTAGCTGGTGAACAGTAGATCTGTTAAATTATGGGGACTCATGGGCTAGCTGGACGGGTTTCCCCTCTGTTGGGGCAGTCCAGTACCCTCGGCATGGACATCTTTGTATTTTGCTACTCAACTTTGGAACTGGAAGTCACTTAATATATATACTTCTTATTTACAAAAAAAAAAAATGCATGAAACCATAACTTAATTAAGGACACATAATTATATGAAAAATCTTAATTTTAAAAAAGTAAATGGTGTACAACATTTTTAACATTGGATGAAGCATGTAAATATGATTAAAAACATGTTTGAATAAAAATAAAAATAAAAAAATAGAAAAGTTTGAAAATAGATGAAAAAACATCATTGAGAAAAAAGAAAAAAAAAATTGAACAATTTGAAAATAAATGAAAAAACGAGCATTTGAGAAAACAAAGTGGAAACCTTATGTTTCAGAAAATTTAAAATATAAAAAAAAAAAACCTAAAATTGGAGGGGGGTGCTACCTGTAGCACCATTTTTAAAAACGGGGTAAAAAATTTGACCCCCCCAATAAGAGAACTTTGTACACTTCTCGTTAAGTTGGTAACTATGTTTAAGGTGGGAGGACTGATCGAGGTGAATATTGGTGGCCACCCACCTATTTCATCTGGCTCCTCTTGACAATTTTTAGTTCAACACTTTTCTCTATAATGATAACATTTCTTTGTAATTGTGGGTTTTGCACTTCTGAGGCTATCCTGAAGCCCTACACAACATCCAGGTGGATATTGGTGGCCACCCACCTATTCCAGCTGGATGTTTTTGGAAGTTTTCATGTCAGTACAACTTTTTGTACTTTCAGGGTTGTTTTGTGGCCCTAAAAAGTGTTTTTTTTTTTTGCTTACCACAGTCAAACTGTAGACGAAGTCACAATTTCTTGACATAATGTGTAGTTCTCAAAAAGAACTTTCCAATGGGCTATCACACACTTAAAACGAAGGTCATATGTAAAAGTTACAACCTCGAGAAGTTGAGGTACCAACTTATCCATCGGGGCCCACATAACTTTTGGCGTTTCATCTCCTAGGGTTAGGTTTTTGGATGTCTATGGTTTTGGCATTCATGAGTAATGATAAAAAGGCCTCTGGAGCCTCGTTGTAATCATTTTTCTTAGACGGATGCACGTAGCAGCCATATCTCTTCTTAGAGATAGCTACCACCATTCGAGCAAGTTGTTTTCAGTTCTACAATTTTACAGTTTCAACCTATTTTCTTCATTCAATAGAAGTTATTGTTCACTTACTAACTGTTGTTGTTCTATGTATCTTTGTGTTATTGTATTCAATATGTTATTCATTTCGTTCCTCTCATAAATCTGGATCAGTAACCAGAAAGCCTAGTCCTCCTATGCAGTGGGTCTCTATATTTTTGAAGCTCCTAGAGTAAAGTTAAAATCTCCTCCCACTACCACTAAACCAAAGAGAAACCAATCCTTATGGAAGAACCTATCCCAATAATACACTCTATCCATGTAAGGTCCATATGCATTCATAATAGTAAATTATTTTCCAAGATCTAGAGAGAACATTGTAGTCCCTAGACCTGAAGTAAAATCCCAAGAATTAGAAAGCATAAAAGAACTTTTCTTCCACCCAATAGTGTTCTCTCCAAACCTCCTTATTGCATCAATGTAGATAAATTCCTAGCGATTAAATTTTTTTGACAGTTCCTAAGTAATTTTCTCCCCATCAGTCATAATTTCTTACATTAGAATGATAGAGGGATTTGAAGCCTCTACCAATCTTTTTAGGGATAGTTTTTTTTAGGGGTTGGCTAGCCATCAACATTTTGATGTTATCAAAACCATTTAAAACCCTCTTTAAGGGAATTTTCTCTAAGATCCTCAATTAAGGGCAACTGTTTTCCACATTTGATTTCCGAGGAAACTTGTTTTTAAGCCAGAGACATGAAAGACTTCATTCCCATATGTGGGGATTATTTCTTTGTTTTTAAGTGACCCAATCCCCCTTCTACTTTACCTAGGAAATCAAGAGTTCCTTTGTTCATCGATCTTAGATTATACTTCAAGATTTTAGTAAAAGGTGGGTTTCTATGGGTCTCTAAAACTTTTGTAACTATCCCAATTATGGTTGAGGACTTGATACTCAAGGTCCCTTCTACTAGGCCCTTTTCTACTCGAGGAATAGGGATAAGAGAAGGAGGGTTAAGGGTTTTAATTCCAAATAGGTTGGGTAAGGAATCATTCAAAGTTTCAGAGCTTTTGATTTCATCATTCAAACCCCTTTGCCCAAATATTGTATTTTTAGAGGATTCCTTTTAGCGAAAGAAGAAGAAATTGTAGACTTACCCGGAAGAAGTGAATATTTATTTTTGGCATTGGAAGCTTCCATCAACAATTCCTTAAGATGACTGTTATCCAAGGATTTAGATACCGCTACCAAAGGAGCTTATTTTGGGTATTCAAAAATCCCATTTTCCCCTTGATTCTCCATCATCCTCAAATTTGTATTTCTTCCGGCTAGGACATCCTTGTGATGATGTTTGCAATTATGGAAATAAATTGTGTTAAGGAGTTTTTGAAACGTCCAACGTTTTGAGTGGACACTCCACCCATCATCAGGGATTGTTGAAGCAATAAGTATGAAAATAATGTTGGGGTAGGGGGGTATATAAAGGTGAAGATAATACGACTTTTATAAATTAGCCGTTGTGAAAAAAAAATTATTTTATTATTATTAATAAGGTAAAAGTAAACATGGGAGACAAGTGCGCGAGGGGGGGTGGTGCTATTTGACCCCAGAGAAAAAAGAGAACTAGAATTCTATTGGAACAATGGAATCACCACTAATAACAAGGTTGAAGCCTATGAAGTATACCAGGGGATCCAATTGGTCAAGAAGAGATAGATTACCACTCAAAATATCATCGGGGACTCTAAAAATATTATCAGATACTTGGTGTCTGGCTCTTCCCCAAAGGATTTGGGTTTAAAAATATTGATGGGGCGTATAATGCACTCCTTTCTTAACCTTTAAGTTCAATTTTATCATGTGTATAGATCTAATAATTCTACAGCAAATGAAATGGCAAACCGTTCCATAGGGAAAGCTCTTGGTCTTATGGGAGTCGACGAATGTGAATTTACGGTAACCCCCTCGTGATATGTATTGGCTCAAACTTAGGGTGCATGTTTTCCATGTGGCGAGATGCTTTATACTATTTGGTGATTGTATGCAGTGGGCAAGCCACCGTCTTGTCAACCATTTAAGGGAAGGAAACTAGATATGGCTCGTGGGAAACTGGATATGGCTCAGCAAGGAGGGTGCAAGCCTAGTACATTTCCGTAACTAATTTGATGAATTTTCTACAGGAAGGATATAAAGTTATTATGTCATGAAAAGGAGCCAAAGAGGAAGTACAGAGGTGGCTAGAAAGTTTTGGTAGTGTCGCCAACTTCAATATGATCTCACGTGGAAAATCCATGGGAAGCTATCGGCTCAAGAAATTTCAGGTATGCAGCACCCTATTTCATAATTTAGGGTTTAATATCGTGGTAAATGAAGATGATATGGCTACCGAGAGTATTCTATTTATTCCTCTCATGTGTGTTGGTTCCGATGAAAATCTGGTGAGAATTGCAAAGACTCTAGTATGGTTTCTCATGAATTATTCTGTAAACATATATGCAGACCTTATATTGTTGAGTAGGGTTATTGCCATCAACAATATTGTTGCTTCCTATTTGAAGTTCGTTGGCAGAGATCGTAATCTGTCAGGGGTATCTCCTTTGGTCCACAGAAGTTCCTTCTGGTTGTGGTTTGTGGTTAAATTTTAAAGTTAAGAGAATAATTAATCAATAATAATTATTAAATAATAACCCTAACTTGATGGGGAGTGAGGCTCAACAATATCAACAAATATCAGCAATAGTTGGTCGATGATTTGACCTCGAGACCTCATTTATAATAACCATAGCACTCATCCACTCAAACTATCCCATCTGGCTAAAAGAGAGTTATTTTGTTATTATTAATTAATATAAAAGGTTAAATTATAAACTAAGAGGATGGTTGATCACTAATAATATAATTAAGAGTAATGAATTATTGGAATTAGTTAAAGGTTTATATTGAGGACCAAAAAAGAATAATTAAAATTTTTAAAGGATTTATGAAGGTAGAAAATTGGTTAAAGAAGGGAACATGTGAATGGATGAAAAGTTGAATAATAAAATTGAAAGAATGGTTAGTTAATAATAATTATATACTAATATTGATTATATTATATAATTAATACTAGTTACATAATAATTATAATCAATTAGAGGTTAGGAATAAGAATAATTGAAAATTAATTGAAAATCATGGATTTAAGAAGATTAAATTGATAATTGTGGATTTATGATGATAAAAATTATTGAATAGATATTGGAATGATGAGAATCTCTGACAAAGACAAGGGGGGTTTGGGCGGGTTGCACAAGAACATACAAGGAAAGGGTGGCAAAAGAAATCCATAGGAAAGTTTAGTTAGATTTTCTAATGCAATGAATGACAGGTTTCCAAGATTGGCCAAGTTTATAACCGTCTTCACGGTTAAAATAATTGTTAGGATGTTTTTCGATTTCAAGATCTTCGTGTATGACATGAGGAGAGTAATGGGGTGTTGAGGCCAGGATTTTGGTTTTTCAAAACAAATTAGATGTTTAGAATTGAAAGAGTGTTCAACAATATATAATTTTGAGACGTGATTGTGGGTTGTGTCAGCTATGTGTTCTTTGAGATGGGCTTTGAAGGATCTCCCAGTTTAGCCAATGTATGATTTGCCACAGGAGCAAGCAATTCAGTAACTTATGGGCCAAGCATTGGGTCATATTTATCCTTGGAATATCTGAAGGATTGTTTGAGAGTTGTGAAAGTCTTGAAGACGGTTTTGATATTCATTTTGGTAATAATTTTGGATATGTGATCAGTAGTGCCATGGATGTAGGGGAGAGAAAGGAGAACTAGAGGGGGGAAGGGGAGGAAGAAAAGTTTAATTTAGGGTTGTAGGATGAGCGCAAAGCTTTGTTACTTTGAGAGGAGGTGTATCCAAGACAAAAGGCAATTGGTTAGGTGGGATTTTGTCTTTCTCAAGAAATTGGGTGTTAGGGATTCAAATGGCTCGAGTGACAAGAGTTTTGAGGACACTGAACTTTTGAGAAACATGGTGATGGGATTGGACATGAAGGTATTAGTCAGTATGAGTCTTTTTGCAATAAAATTGGTGGGTAAGGGAACCATTAAGGAGGCGAGAGATGAGAACATCGAGAAAGGGGAGGCATTTGTCCTTCTCCATTTCCATAGTGAATTAGATATGGGGGGGAATGTTATTTAAATGGTTGAGGAAGGAAGTTAACGAGGAGAGACCATGAGGCCAGTTAACGAAAGTGTCATCGATGAATCTGAACAACATTTAGGTTTGAGATGAAAGTTGTTGAGGATTGAGGTCTCAAAGTGCTCCATGAAAATGTTAGCAACCACAGGGGATAGAGAAGACCCCATGGTTGTTTCTTCAGTCTATTCATAGAAAGTACATTTAAAGGTGAAGAAGGTGGAGGTAAGACATATTTCAATTAGGCTTAGGGTTTCCTGGTCCACCATCTTAGAGATGAGGTCTAATGCTTTGGGGACATGAATTTTGGTAAATAAAGAGATGACATCAAAGCTGACTAGTAAGTCTTGGTCATTGAGTTGAAGATCATGAGTTTTTTGGATAAATTTAGAGCAATCTTTAATGAAGGAGGAAGTTTTTCCAATAAAGGGTTTAATTTTGACAACCAAAAAACATGAAAGAGCATGGGTGGGGGCACCAATAACGCTAACTATGGGTCTAAGGGGGATGTATTTTTTGTGGATTTTTGGTTTTCCATATATTCAAGGAGTTTTGGGTTATGGGGAATCAATTGCTTTTGAATGTTTGAGTCTAGAGAGGAAGATTTAAGGGCTTTAGTGACCAAGTTAGTGATGGTATTCAAAGGGATTTTGGTGAGAGGTTTATAAGAAGAATAGGAGAGGATGTTTAAAAGTTTGGATTCATAGTCTAAGGTATTCATGATGACGATGGTGTTACCTTTATTGGATTTTAATATAATGATGCCACAGTTATTATTAATATGTTGAATAGATTGATATTCATCTTTAGTCAGATTGGGTTTAGGAGGTTTAGCAGACCAGATAATTCTACCACAATATTGCTTAATTTATTTCGCTTCATGAGGAGGAAGGTTTTGGGTTACATATTCGATTGAGCTAATAATATATTTGATGGGAATACGTTGAGGAGCAAAGGAAAAAATAAATCCTTTCTCTAAAAGGTGAAGGGAGGGTGGATCCAAAACAAAAGAGGATAAGTTTATGACAATGGCAGAGGATTGAGGAGAAAGATTGGTGGTCAAGACAAGAGAAGGGGGGGCACAACCCAAGTTAGGGTTATCCAGGGAGAAAACAAAGGTAGAAGAGTTATCTATGGATAAAGGACACGAGTTATTATTACAAGGAAGAGACTGGCCGAGGGATGAGTAGGTAAAGGGCGAGGGATCATAAGAAGAGGAGTTTGAATTGAGTGAAGGAGTTTGTCTCTCAAGTTTGTCTTCAATGTCCAAATATTTTTTGGGTTAGCGAGGGAGCATTCAACTACTAAGTTTCCATAACAATGACAATGGCCAAATTTAGAGGGAATACTTTCATAGTCTATATTTAGGTGAAAATGGTTTGGACCCTCCTTATATCCATTGTCTCGACCAACCCTTTGCTTATGTCCAACCCAACAAGAATATGGGATATACCCAGATAACCAATGTCTTTAAAAGACATGTCAACCTCATAAAAGGTGCCAAGTGTGTTCGCAATTTACTCAAATACTCCTTTGGACCATATAACCAGTGGTAGCTCTGATATCCTTACTCAAACTAGCATGATATCCAACCTAGAAGATCTAACATCAAAATCTAGATGCCATTTCTTAAGAAAGAGTAGTTGCGCTCCCCATCTAAACCATCCAACCTCTTACCAATAATAATGCATTGGGAATGTAGCCTACAATGGGCTCAAAGTTTCATTTGGTCCATACCTTCATAGTTTTGGAGCTCATTCTTCTACATAGCAAACTACCTACAAGTACTAGGCCCTCCATCCCTAAAATCTCATTTAGCTTTGTCTTCTCACCTAATAATTTTTTGATAATTCATGTTTCCTTTTTACACATTTTCTTCTCTTTTGTTTCTTCTCACCCCCCAATTCTCGAAACACTAAATTCTCCGAGACCAATATTGAAGCAATGCTCATGTGGTTGATATCCAACTAATCTCCAATGAAGCCTAACTCTTTGCATCATTCAATTCTAGTGTTCGAGCCATAGAATGGAAGTTCAAGGTCTCTGCAATTCTCTTCTAGAGCAAATGTGACTTCAGTGTAATCAACTTCTTGCAGTAAACCCCTGTACTCACCAATCCTTTGGGATGGTGTCCAAAGATCCTCCAGATTTGGCTTGACACACTTTTCCTAAGCTAGGTTATTGGTCTAGCAGTTAAGATTCTCAGTGGACGCATCACCATGAATTGTCACCCTATCCCTAGTTAGATCTCCTACTCATGCACCAAAATCAAACAAGGCATGAGCCATTTCCCCAATGATAGTGATAGTCTCATCGTCCAACGGGATAAACCCAAGAGTGTTTGCTTTTGTGTATCCGAAGTATCACCAAAAGGGTAGAATTTTGGGTTGGACCATATTTATTGGTCCTCCAGTAGATTGTTTGAGTAATTAATCACCTCTTCCTCTAAAATCGACATGATGTCAGCCCTCCTTACCTCTTATCACCTCACCATTGCCATAGATGGGCACTGTAGAAACCCTAAAACCAACATATTCGAACTTGAGAGGCCTTTCACAAAAGTTAATGATGGGAGATGAAAATATTATAATATTTGAAAACAAAACCATTAGGAGACTAAAAACCCCTTCAATGGAAAAACATGATTCAATGGTTTCTCTTTATATTGTTGTTTATTCAATAAAGATAGATCGAACACATAGTCAAGCAAACTGAGTATCATCAAACAAATAATTTGCACATATTTCTTTATGTAAACAAGTAAAGTGGCCTTAATAAAGAAACCCCACTATGCCTATGGATGTGATAACACGAGAGCCATATATGATACATCAACCTCGCTCCTTTGCATCAGATTAAACATGATAAAAAGTGAGTTCAAAAGTTACATCAACACAACAAAACATAAAACATCCAACTTGCAACACAAATAAATGATATAAAATAAAAAAATTCTTTTATTTTATATTAAAAAATTAATTTAAAATATTTTTTTATAAAAAATATTATTTAAATATTTTTCTTATTAAAACTTCAATTTTAATTTAAAATTTTATTGTTTTATTTTAAACTTCTCGTTTGACTGGTTCAAAATTATATATATTTCTTTATTTTTTTACATTTCTCATGAAAATGCTTCCACCTTCCTAATGCGTATTCATTTTTGGACTTCTATAGTTACATTGGACAGTTATGGCGACCAATATGTTTTTTTCCAATGATTCTTTATAATCAAATCCCTGACAAAAGTGATAAACTTTTTTGAAAAGCAAATTAATGAATTGTAGGTTTTATGGAGTTTTAAAGTCTTGGAACAATATTTAAGAGATAGGTTTTATGGAGTTTTAAAGTCTTGGAACAATATTTAAGACATAGGTTTTATGGAGTTTTAAAGCATTGGAACTATATTTGTTATTAATAAAAACATACTTTTATTTTAGATTTAGGAGTTTTAAATTTATATAAGTAATGTCATTAGGATTTAGAATTATTAAAGTTATAGATGTAATTCTAAGATATTATTATTTGATGTTATTAGGATTTAGAGTTATTAAAGTTATAGATGTAATTCCAAGATATTATTATTTGTTATTAATATTAATATGCTACTATAAAGATATCCAAACAACACACATAAACATATTATAAAGATATCCAAACAACACACATAAACATATTATAAAGATATCCAAACAACACACATAGACATATTTATTTGTTACATTGTTGTTATAGACTTTATCATTCGTCACATAGTTATTATAGATTATAGGTACACTTAAATGTTATTCTTCATTACACTATCATTATGGAGTATAAATGTACCTAATTGTTTCTATTACACACACCCATCCCAACCATTCATTGGAGTGTGTAGAAAGTGTCACTCTTCATTACATTGTTAATTTTGAGTATAGGTGGATATCCAACTATAATTGTCATTACACACACTCATCTCATCCATTTGTTACATTGTGTACCCTATTGTTAACCTTCTTTACATTATCACTATAGACTATAAGGGTACCGAAAATTGTTACTCTTAATTGCCACTATAGATTATGGACACACCCAAAATTGTTGTTCTTCATTGTTGCTATAAACTATAGGCACACTCCATTGTTACATAAGGCAATAAGCACCGAGTATTTATAGCATTCTATGTGTGCATATACATAGTTTGATGTTTGTGCATATATATCTAATGGTGTATATATATGAGATATGTTGTCATAAATGCTCTTACTCTTTGGTGGCATTGTTTAAGTGTTAATTAAAATGCTTCATATTCGTCAAAATTTTATCCACAAAAAAAAATAAAAAAATTGAGTGATCTATTACCGAGATTATGATTTTTGTGTTCTAAGTGGGTTAAAAGACCTAAACAAATACTTTAAATTGCATTTTTGAATGATTAAATTAAGTTCTTAATATGATGAAATTGTAGTTTCAAAATTCCAACTAAAATGTACCAAAAAATTTGAAAATTTGTCAAAAACAAAAAAAAACACTAATAAAAAAAACATTTTAATCAATACTTAACTTACATATCCTTTATTACATTGCCAATATTACACATTCCATTCCTAGTATTTAATTGTTACTATTATTACACTGTAGGTAGGTAGACTCTCATCATAGGCTATGCACTATGGGCTTTTCATAAATGAAGACAAGCTTTATGGTATGTAAGGACTTTAATACTTTGCCAACCACATTTTTGTAAGGTCTTTATACCCTTAACCAACTCTCTAACAACCCATGTGGAAAGGGCATTTGAGGTATTATGGGTTCTTCTCATTTATAATAAATCAACATAAATTTATTTAATTTTAAATTTATCAATTATTTAGAGAAAAACTAAAGGTAGAGGTGTAAATTTCTGATATATTTTGATACTCTTATCAACACAACAACAAAGACAAAGACAAATAACACAACAACAAAGACAAAAACATTGAGATGTACATATTCTATATATAACACATATCTCTTATTCAAAAAATGTATATACATTTAGCTACACAATTACAAAATAGTTTGAATAGTGAAAAATAGGTCTTGCATTCTCTTCAACCAAATTTAAATCGTCAATAAAACTTGACCCTTTATAATAATGTTAAAAAAAAATAAACATCCAAAAATAAGATCAGATAAATGTCTCCAAACTTCTCAACCCTTACTAAATCATAAATTTATAACCCTTCCCATAATTCTAACCCATTATAGATTTCCCTTCCTTTATTTATTGAGGAAAACAACAAAACAATAATTTATAACCTTCTCTATAATTCTAACCCATTATAGATTTCCCTAACTTTATTGAAAAAAACAACAAAACAATAAAATAAAATGTTGAGATATATCACAAAGATAGTTGAGAATCTGCATTTTCAACCCGGCGCATCTCCTCGAAGCGTCCAGACTTTGGAGGCTTGCCTCGTCAAAAAGAAGCTTCTAGATGGACTTGGGAAGAAAAGAACTTTAAAGAACACACGTTAGCTTTTAATGGTGGTGGTGAGATAAACAGGAGAATGATTGTGAAAATCGATGCTAAACAAATCTCATCGTGAGCGTGCAATACCTTTGAGAATGGCGGTGGCCGATGTCATTCGAAATCATTTACATTCCCCACAAAGACTGTTGTAAATTATCGCGATTTCAAGCAGAGTCAAAAAGAACTACAATGGCGTCCAGGCAAAAAGGTAGGGTTTGTAAACTTTAAATCCAAGTGGACATGG
>JZKD02S1880051.1:0-18403 GCA_000966675.3 Picea glauca | reverse complement strand
ATGAAAATGAGGTGAATGTCATTTTAAAGTTTGATCATTTCTAAGTTTTCTTGGTTTGGTTAAATGGTCGTCCATGAAAATGTGGTGAATGTATTTTTTTTCAATAGAAAATTCTCTCGAAATTATATTAAGGTATAATTTCTTTTACACCATCAAAGATGATCCTTTAAATAACATCAGGATCAACCAGTTCAAAATTACAAAAAAGTACCATGCACTAGACAGGGTATAATATTAATGTCAAAAACATAGAGCAAAGAGTGAAGTTAATACTCAGACATAAAAGAGTAAATATCCTCTTCGAACTGGGAAAAAAAAAAGGCAAGGCTCTTCACCCATTGGATACTTCAAAGATGTCTAAATGTGTATGAGGACCACCAACCCCATCAATCCATTGATAAAAGGATAATCTGCCTTATGGTTCCAGTAGCGCCCTTTTAGATAATAAATTGACCTCTTTATTGTAAACCCTGTAAATATGATGGAAGCTAATATCTTGGAAAGAATTTGCAAGATCCCTAGTCTTTTGCTTCCAGCCTTCAATGTCCCCCAGGATCTGAATTTTTTGGATAGACCACAAAGTTGCCAGAGTAAGGGTAGCCCATACGGCCATGAGCTATGCCTTTGTATTTGTACGAACCCCGCAATTGATATGCCATTTAATAACATTCAACTCTAGAGTTTTGATGATGCCTCCAGCTCCGCAACACTTGCCATTTGATAGGGCCGCGCCATCAAAGCATGCAATAGAAAAACCACCTTTGTGAATAATTGTGCACACCCTGTTGAACATATTTAAGAGATGGAGGACGCCAAGAATAAGATCCAGAAATCCAGTGAACCATTGCAAGATGAGAGGGGGACCTCTCCTCAAATATAGTTTTGTTTCTCTTAAGCTAGATGTGCCAACAAGTGAGAGCCACCAAACCAATTGGAACTGATTTATCCTTTGACCAAGTGGAAAAGCATTCAGAAACTGTAGTGCCTTCCCAGTTTCTTTTTAAATGATAGAGAGCGTGTAATCTAGACCAGATTGTCTTTGTGAAGGTACAGTGAATGCGCAGGTGGTCGATGTCTTCTACATCAAGCTTACAGAGATAGCAGACCCTCTATAACACCCCCACGCTTTGTGCGAGAACTAAATAAAATTTATCGTTCACGAGCTGGATTAGCTCTTCAATTTCTTGCTAAAATCCCACTATTTGATCCATATGCCCTATTGAATCCCTACCAGCATGAACATGCACAAGGCACGGGCTTCACCTATGCGACCACAGGTTGTGATTGCACGCCTATAAAAAGGCGTTTCGCATTTCGGGACTTCAGGACTTTTGCATGCGAGTCAATATTGACTCTTGTTTCCCCGAATCCCTGACCTCTGGTTTCTCTCCAAGGCCAGATCTATGGTCCTGCGCTATCCCCTCGATTGACGACTGTGATCGTGTCGTGATTTCGCGTATCGGGATAATGAAAGTGAGCCAGCTCTGACTCTTCGTTCCCTGAAATCCTAATCTCCATTAGCTCATCCCTTAATCTTCCACCCATATGACCGGTCACCACGACCTGGGGTTTATTCTCCGAACTCGTCGGGACTTCACGTTTCGGGAAGTTGGAACACAACCCAATGCCTATTTTTTGAAAGCCCGATCCTCGAACTCCCGATATCCCCTCGCCCAAATCAACGGTCATGGCTCTCCTGTGATTGACGGTTCAGATCAAATTGCAATTTCGGGGCTCGCGAGTTCACAAAACTCTACCCTTTGACGTCTTTCAATAGTGAGTCAGCGAAATGATGATCTCTCACCACATGTCTTCTTACGATGGACGGTCAAGGAGGGTCTCGATAGATCCTTGGATCTATGGTCCAGATTTCATCGCTACTTGCGAAGACTGAAGGAGTCGAGGCGTTAACGCCTGCACTCCCTCTTCAAATCTAATGGTCGCGACAGACCTCGGATCCTTCCCGAAGGATCTCGTCCATTTGTATCCCAAACGAAAGGATTTTCCCTTTCGTTATTTGAACTCGCTATCCTTTCTGAACTTGGGCAACGAAATTCAACCTCTCAGAGCTTCGAGCTTCCGCGGCTCCAAAACCTTCGAAAACTAACTCCTTGCACAGGGTTCCCAGACCCAGGTCACCTGAACCTTCAGATGATTCTTGGGCAAATTATCCCTACTCTTAGTCCGGTTTTTAGATAAGGGCTCGGGTGCGTTTCAAAGCCCCTAGGCTACTGACCTGAATGAAGTGCCTTCCTAACTCACCGAGTTAGGATCTATGACACCAGGACAAGGTAAAATCGTGGGTTTACCATAGAGGTAGCCATACCAAGGAGCTTACTCTGACTCTGAGATATGATGCAATTCCCTAGGGAAGGTGCTTTTGAGGAATTAAATTAGAACATCATGAGAATCAAGCAGATGGAACGATTCTCAGTGGAACGGACTCATGCTCCGGACTTAATCATTTTATACATAAACCAACTATGGCATATAAGTATACACATGCATCCGTTACTTCCAATCTAAAACACCAGGCAATCATTCCATACAGAAACCATTTACGGGCGTATACACATGAACATGTATCCATGATATTCAATTCAAAATACAAGGCATAAAACACTTGTATGAACCACAAGGCGTGATGTGACTGTTGAGAGGGGTGCTCGTTTCCACCCAACCATAGGCTCAGTCACTCCCAATGGATTTATCACTAGCCACCCCCGAGCTTAGGCCACGATGCTTTGAGATTCAATCTCTTACTTCCAGCTCAACGAAAGTCAGGGACGAAGGTTACTCTCCTTATCCCTATACAGGAATAGACGAGGACGAAGGTTACTCTCCTTCTCGGCGATCCCAACTCACTTCTCCCTCTCAATCCTTCCTTGGACCCGAGAGTTTCCACTCCCGTCTCTACATTCTTCGTCGGTCCTCTCTGCCCACACCACACTTCATTTCTTGCCTTCCTCAACTAGATGGTGTGTGGCTCGAATTCCCAGTTCGTGGTCAGGTTCGGAAGCCTTACATATGGGCGGTCTACCCCATTCCCTCATTAACTCTTGAGGAGGTCTTCCCACCTACCAGCCCAACTGTAATTCATTTCGATTCAGAGGGTTGTTCTGATCTTGAGAAATTAAAACCAACATAGTACTAGCTCGGTGGAAGTTAATGCAACTGATCTGGGCCCCTTCCACCACCTTTTCATTATCAATCGTGGTCTCTTTTAGCACATCCCCTTTCTAGCAGTCATGCAACACATATTCATAACAAATTTACATTCATCGACCTTTTATACAAAGGTCCATCAAATCAAATATTCACACCTTTGAGTTTGCCATAGTTCCCTAGCCAATATAGTTATATTTACAGACTGGGGGAAACAGAGTGTTACAATTCCCTCCCCCTTAAAGGAACATCGCCATCAATGTTCTATCTATCAACATGATGTGTATGTACAGAAGTAAACAAAATCGGATATGCTTGTTTCATGGCATCTTCCATTTCCCACGTAGCCTCATCTGGGGCAAAGTGTTTCCACTGCACCTTGACCTGCGCAATGGTTTAGTTCCTGAGTGAGGTTTCCTTCCTGTCTAGTATGCATTGGGGTTCTGGCAGGAACTCTCCCTCCGGTTCCACCTGGATCACAGACCAGTCAATTATATGATTAGCATCATGTATATATTTCTTCAATAAGGAAACATGGAAAACATTATGTGCCTTTACTGTGGGAGGTAGTGCTATTCTATAGGCTATCAGTCCCACTCGATCTAAGACTTCAAAGGGTCAACAATACTGAGGTGCCAACTTGGCACAGGCTCCCATTCTCGGGGAAATCTTCCTGGGCCTAACTCTGAGATAGACGTGGTCTCACGTCTTGAATTCTCTAGGGGTTCTCTTTCTGTCGGCATAACTTTTCTGTCTATTCTGAGCTATTTTCAGATTTTGCTTCATCTGAATCACTTGTTGTTCCATTTATTTCAACATGTCGGGTCCAATCGTAATTATGTTCACAAGATTACTCCAACTGACTGGAGTGTTGCACGGCCTACCATAGAGGACTTCGAAAGGACTCATCTTCAGTGATTCTTTGTAGTCGTTGTTGTAGGCAAATTCCACCAGTGGCAGGTAATCTTCCCACTTTTTAGGTTGATGCATTACATGCATCCTTAGCATGTCTTCTAGTATTTGGTTCACTCTTTCCATCTGTCCATCGGTTTGAGGATGATAGGTTGTGCTAAACAGTAATTTGGTCTCCAGACCAGTCATCAAGGATTTCCAAAAGTTTGAAGTAAATTTCGTGTCTCTGTCAAACACGATTTCCCTAGGCATGTCGTGTAGTATGAATATCTCCTTCATGAATATGTTGGAAATATCTATTGCCTTGCAAGTCGATTTGATGGGAATAAAGTGAGCGGACTTGCTTAATTTTTCCACCACTACCATGATGGCGTCATTCTGTCTGGTCGATGATGGTAATCCGGTGATGAAATCCATGGAGATGGTCTCCCATTTCCATTCTGGTATTGGTAGAGGTTGTAATAACCCTGTTGTGTGCCGGTGTTCTGTTGTAACCTGCTGGAATTTTAGACATTTAGCTAAGTACTCAGCTATGTTTTTCTTCAGTCCAGGCCAACAGAATTGTTTCCTGGTGGTCGTGATCATCTTCTGGTATCTTGGGTGACCAATATATGGTCGTTTATGTAGTTCATCCATTATGAACCTCTTTAAGTCGTCAGAGTTTGGAATATACAATCTATTTCTGTAAGTTAGCAGACCTCCATCTAGCATCTGGTAGCCTTCATACTTTAGCCCTGTGGGTTCTTGCTCTAGGTACAAGATCACGGTTTGGAAGAATGTGTTTGTTTCTTGTGCATTCCTGACTCTTTCCTTGCCATTCGTCTCGTAGGTGCTCACCGTTGCCAGGTGATTTTTTTTCATACTTCTGCTAAGAGCATCGACCACCTTATTTTCCTTTCCTTTGATATGTTTGATTTCAAAATCAAACTCACTAAGGAGGACCATCCACCTAGCTTGTCTATCATTGAKTTTTGGTTGGTCAAACAGGTGTCACAATCCACAATGGTCTGTCATAAGTACAAATTTCCTACCCAGGAGGTAATGCCTCCACATTTTCAAGGCRTGCACTATGGAAACCAACTCTAGATCATGGGTCACATAGTTGACTTCATGCTCATTCGATTTCYGGGATTCATATCAAACTACACTTCCTTATTGCATAAGGACTCCTTCGAGTCCTTCCTTGTAGGCATTTGTGCACATGAGGAAGTCATTTTCGAGATTGACGATCTTCAGCACAAGAGCATGGGTCAGAAGGCATTTTAGGGACTGAAACCTTTCTTCACATTCTGGTATCCAAATCAATTTAGCCCCCTTCTTCTCGAGGGCAATGATTGGACAACCAATATTGGATAATACTTTTATAAATCTCCTATAGTATCCTGCTAAGCCCATAAAGGATCTGATATCTGAAACATCCTTTTGGGTAGGCCATTCCATGATAGACCTGATCTTGTCAGGGTCTATTGCTACCCCTTCTTTAGATATTACATGGCTCGAGTAATGTATTTGCTTCTGGAAAAAGTCACACTTTCTAAATTTGGCATAGAGCTGATGTTCTCTTAGCACTTGAAGCACAAGTCTAAGATGTTCCTCATGTTCCTCTCTATTCTTGGAGTAGATTAAAATATCGTCAATAGAAACCAATACAAATTTTTCTATGAATTTGTTGAGTACATTGTTCATCAAACACATAAAAGTGGCAAGGGCATTGGTTAATCCAAATGGTACTACCACAAATTTGTAGTGACCATATCTCGTCCTGAAGGCGGTTTTGTGGATGTCTTCACCCTTGATTCAGACTTGATGGTATCCATATCTCAAGTCAATCTTTGAGAAGATGGAATCACTTCCCAATTGATCAAATAAGTCATCGATTCTGGCTAAGGGGTACTTGTTCTTTATGGTTACCTTATTGAGTTGTCTATAATCTATGCACAGTCAGAGTGTACCATCCTTCTTCTTCACAAACAATACTGGTGCTCCCCATGGAGACACGCTGGGTCGGATATAGCCTTTGTCCATCATTTCTTTTAGTTGTAGTTTAAGCTCAACTAGCTCGGGGCTGCTCATCTTATAGGGTGTCCTAGACACTGGCACCACTCCTGGTGCAAGTTCTATTGAGAAGTCAATGTCCCTTCTCGAGGTAGACCCAATACCTCTTCTGGAAACACATCTTTATACTCTCTTAGTATGGGGTGGTCTTCTAGGCTTGGTCATTCATCCTCAACCGATTTCAACACCTGTATCGCATATAGAGGACATCCATTTCTGCAATAATTTCTCATTTGAAGAGATGATATTTGTCTCACCGAGACAGGTTTCTGGATCCCTTGAAGGGTTATCTTTCTCCCTTCTTCATTTACACATTCTAAGGTTTTATGGTAATAGTCCAGCTTAGTTTTATATGCAGCTAGCCAGTCCATACCAATCAACAAGTCATACGATCCTAGGGGTAGTATGTTAAGGGTAGCTTGGGTGAAAAATCCATCCATAGCGAATTGGTAGGCTGGTATGACCTCTGCTACCTTTCTTTTGGTGCTAGTGGCTAACTGTACCAACCATGGCTTGGCATGTTTATGTGGTTGTAATTTACACTTACCAACGGCCTGAGGGGCCACAGAACTCAAATTTGAAACAGGGTCAATTAAAATAGACACTAGATCGTTGGCGATCATACCTTCCATCTCCACCACTAAAGCTTGGTGGTCAACTTGTTTATTATCCACAGTTGCATAAATTTGTGTCATACTCTTGTCCACATCATTGACGGTGGTAGCTTCCTGGACGTTGTAAATTCTCCTACTGTTCTGTTGTCTGTGCGGATAGTCCCTCAGTAGATGTTCTTCTCCACAACCCCAACATTTCGAGGGTTCTTTCTTTGGGTTATCAGTCTTTCCTGGGGTTGATCCAAGAGGTCTATTTCCACTATGGGAAGGGAAATTTTGTTGGTGTACACTTCGGGTCGGAAATCTCATCCTTGAATCCTTCTTATAGTTTTTAAATATTGGGTATTTAAATCCCTTTTTCTGGAATCCCGAACTATTCTTATTCTTCCAACCTTTGCAAGGTTCTAGCCGAAGCCCAAAATATTCATAACAATATATTTCCTTTCGGATAGTGTCTTCTAGGGTCCTTGGCCCGTCAAACTCAATCATGTTATGATAGTCCTTAGGTAGCCCACTGATGAATCATTGCACCTTGGTCTTTTCTTTTTTTATGTAGGGTACGTACCTCAACAACTCAAGGAATCTGCTGACATATTCCTCTATAGTGAGTTTCCCTAGCTTGAGTTCATAGAATTCTTTAGTCTTTTCGTTGAAATACTTTTCCGACAAATACTTCTTCCTGAAGTATTTTTCAAACCATTCCCAAGATAGGTATTCTTCATGAATCCCTTTCACATTCTTAAGGTCTTCCCACCAAATGGAAGCCTTTCCATTCAGTTTGAAAGTGGCTACTCATGCCTTCAAGTTTTCTGAGAAGTCATGGACTCTGAAATACTTCTTTAGTCCAAGAAGCCAGGCCTCTGCTTCCTCTCCCTTCTTGATCTCACCGTCGAAAGAGGGTGGTTTGGCCTTCTTGAATTCTTCGAGATTATGACTTTTGGAATGCTTTTGTTTCTTCCATTTTCTTCGAGAATGTGAACTAGTTCTGCTACTATAAGATCCCTTCGAGTCGCCAGTTTCCTTTCCAGAGGAATAGTCCGACGCTTGTCCCCTATCTTCGGGGTGGACCTTTCTTGAGGTGCTCTTCCCAGTGTGGCCACTTAAAATACCACGTTTTCGTAACTCGGGTGGACTTCGACTCCTCTTTATCTATCGTCGGTCCATGTGACTGGTGTCAGGTCCATGTTGCAGTTGTCTTTGTATGTCGGATAAACTCTGCAACAAGAATCCATTAATTTATGTTTTTTTTTCTTGCTCTTTTATCAACCTCTCGTTGTCGGCCTTACAGCTTTGTATTTTAACCATGAGACTCCTTACGGTCTCAGCTAGATCCGGAGGGGTGTCTACTACCCTCCCTTCGTCAGACTCTTCGTCTCTATTGTGAGAGCCATCCCCAACTTCGTGGCGCATCACCATTCTATATGTTTGCAGTTTCCAGTGGTTGATTGTTCGCTTGCGTGAAGACAAAACACTTGTTGTTAGCCAACATTATATTCATTCATAACCAACACCTAATTCACATTTCTTAAATACCTACACACACAGCAGTAATGCATACACACACAACAATAAGTTTTCATTCTTTCTACAATAAGGGCTTAACCAACCTTTTTAGGAAGGGAGTAAGGTAAGATGTCGCCTTTTGATGTGCTTTTCCATGAGCCCAAACAGGTCGAGTCTTGTAACCATGCTCTGATACCAATTTGTAACACCCCCACGTTTTGTGCGAGAACTAAATAAAATTTCTCGTTCACCGGTCGGATTAGCTCTTCAATTTCCTGCAGAAATCTCGCTATTTGATCCACATGCCCTATTGAAACCCCACCAACGTGAACATGCACAAGGCACAAGCTTCACCTATGCGACCAAAGGTTGTGACCGAACACCAATAAAAAGGTGTTTCGCATTTCGGGACTTCGGGACTTCTGCATGCAAGTCAATCCTGACTCCTGTTTCCCCAAATCCCCGACCTTCGGTTTCTCTCCAAGGCCAGATCTATGGTCCTACGCTATCCCCTCGATTGACGACTGTGATCGTGTCACGATTTCGCGTATCAGGATAATGAACGTGAGCCAGCTCTGACTCTTCGTTCCCCGAAATCCCGATCTCCATTAGCTCCTCTTGTAATCTTCCACCCATACGACTGGTCGCCACGACCTGGGGCTTATTCTTTAAACTCGTCGAGACTTTGCGTTTCACAAAGTTGGAACACAACCCAATGCCTATCTTTCAAAAGCCTAATCCTTGAACTCCTGATATCCCCTCACCCATATCAACGGTCATGGCTCTCATGTGATCTGATGGTTCAGATCAAATCGCAAGTTTGGGTGTCGCGAGTTCAAAAAAATCTACCCTTTAACTTCTTTCAGTAGCAAGTTAGCGAAATGCTAATCTCTTGCCACGTGTCTTCTTACGATGGACGGTCAAGGAGGGTCTTGATAGATCCTTGGATCTACGGTCCAGATTTCATCGCTACTTGCGAAGACTGAAGGAGTCGAGGCGTCAACGCCTGCGCTCCCTCTTCAAATCTGATGGTCGTGGCAGACCCTTGATCCTTCCCGAAGGATCTCATATGTTCGTCTCCCAAACGAAAGGATATTCCCTTTCGTTATTTGAACTCACTATCATTTCTGAACTTGGGAAACGAAATTGAACCTCTCAGATCTTCGAGCTTTCGCGGCTCCAAAACCTTCCAAAACTAATTCCTTCTTGCACAGAGTTCCTAGACCCAGGTCACCTAAACCTTCAGATTATTCTTGGGAAAATTATCCCTACTCTTAGTCGAGTTTCTGGATAAGCGCTCAGGTGTGTTTCAAAGTCCCTAGGCTACTGACCTGAATGAATTTCCTTCCTAACTCGTCGAGTTAGGAGCTATGACACCGGGGCAAGGTAAACTCATGGGTTTACCGTAACGGTAGCCATACCAAGGAGCTTACTCCGACTCTGAGATATGATGTAATTCCCTGGGGAAGGTGATTTCGAGGAATTAAATTAGAACATCACGAGAATCAAGTAGATGGGACGATTCTCAGTGGAATGGATTCATGCTCTGGACTTAATCATTTTACACATAAACCAACTATGGCATATAAGTATACACATGCATCCATTACTTCCAATCTAAAACACCAGACAATCATTCCATACAAAAACCATTTGTGGGTGTATAAACATGAGCATGTATCCATGATATTCAATTCAAAATACAAGGCATAAAACATTTGTCAGAACCACAAGGTGTGATGCGACTGCTGAGAGGGGTGCTCGTTTACACCCAACCATAGGCTCAGTCACTCCCAATGGATTTATCACTAGCCACCCCCGAGCTTAGGCCACAATGCTTTGAGATTCAATCTCTTACTTCCAGCTCAACGGAAGTTAGGGACAAAGGTTACTCTCCTTCTCTCTATACAGGAATAGACGAGGATGAAGGTTACTCTCCTTCTCTGTGATCCCAACTCACTTTTCCCTCTCAATCCTTACTTGGACCCAAGAGTTTCCTCTCTCGTCTTTTCATTCTTCGTCGGTCCTCTCTGCCCACACCACACTTTCTTTATTGCCTTCCTCAACAAGATTGTGCGTGGCTCAAATTCCCAGTCCATGATCAGGTCCGGAAGCCTTACAGATGGGTGGTCTGCCCCATTCCCTCATTAACTCTTGAGGAGGTCTTCCCACCTACCAGCCCGACTATAATTCATTTCGAGTCAGAGGGTTTTTCTGATCTTGAGCAATTAAAACCAGCATAGTACTGGCTCGGTGGAAGTTAACGCAACTGATCTGGGCCCCTTCCACCACCTTTTCATTATCAATCGTGGTCTCTTTTAGCACATCCCCTTCCCAGCAGTCATGCAACACATATTCATAACAAATTTACATGCATCGACCTTTTTATACAAAGGTCCATCAAATCAAACATTCACACCTTTGAGTTTGCCATAGTTCCCTGGCCAATATAGTTATATTTACAGACTGGGGGAAACAGGGTGTTACACCCCTGGTCCCTCCCATCCTTTTTGGAGAGTGTCCCAAGTCAACACCTTTTTATTCCCTGCCAACCATATAAACAGTTTAATCTTTAATTGAACATTCCACTTCTACAGATTTAACTTCCATTCGCCTCCAATCAGGTAGTCTAACACTGAAATGAGTGCATTATACACATTCTTTACAGTCATATTCCCCGATGAATCCCCCCCGGTCCAATTAAAGGTGTCTGTTGAATCTCGAATAGTAATGCCCACGCCCAGAAGCTCCCTTCGGTACTGCTCCCACTCTGTTGCAAGCCTTCTGCTTATGCCCAGATTTTCATTGCTTAACCAAGCCTCTGAGATGGAGTCCACACTATTTGGATATTTTACTTATGTCGGGACTGATATTCTATTTTCTTTTAGATGTGATATCAGCAGCTCCGAGAGAATTGATCTGTCTCCCATTCCAATTATCTGATCCCTACCTATATAAATTAAATGACCCGAGCCTGGTCCCCAACTCTGCCAGTGTAGAGTCAAATGTATTTTACTGGTGAGATTGTTCCATATTCTAGACACCGCTTGTTGCTTGTGGGAGGCTTGTTTATACCAATTGATCACAGTTGAATTAAATAAATATGTATCCATTAAAACTCTATGCCATATGTCATCCTGCGCCAATAGTCTCCAAAGAGTATTTACCAGTAAAGCCGAGTTAAAAAGTGGGAGGTTTTAGAGACCCCATCCACCAAATTTCTTAGGTATGGATAGAATGTCCCATCTATAGAGATGAAACTGTTGATTAATATTATTCCCACTCCAGATAAAGTCAAACATCAACTTTCAAATTTCATTTAGAATCAAGCGCGGGATGATCTCCAGAGACATCCAGTAAATAGGTTGGCTTTCCAGCACCGCTTTCACCAATACAAAACGACCACCTAAAGAAATCCACTTATTACACCACATCTCGATCTTTTTTTCCATTTTAGTCACCAACCATAACCAATCTTCATTCTTTGTGGCCCCGGTCTTTAAGTAGTAGCCTAGATATTTAAATCCTATTGACAGCTCGATAAAGGAATATGGTAGAAGCTCCTTTAAAGGATTTAATTCGCTCTCCGATAAACCCTCGTGGTGGACTGTCATTTTTAGAATTGTTAATCATTAAACCCGAGGCAATACAAAAAATTTGAAGAATGTTTGAAACCTCCCTCCATTCATTAATATTCACCTTTGTCATAATAAGGACATCATCCACAAATAATAAGTTCACAATATTGATCATTTTGGAGACTTTTATACCTATTATTGTGCCCTCGATAATGTTACTTTTTAACATAAAATTGAGCCCTTCCATAACCAAGATAAACAATAACGGTGATAGTGGGAAGCCTTGAAGAAGCCCCCTACCACTTTTGAAAAAATCAGTCGCCTCTCCATTGAGCAACACAACAAAGGTAGAGGTTGTAACACAACTCATGATCCAATTTTTCAGCTGAATGTCGAAACCCACAATAATTAAAGTTAGTATTAAGTATTCCTAGTCTATGCAATCATAGGATTTCCTCAAGTCAAGTTTCATCACCAAAGAATTTAAATTATTTTTTTATATACTGTGCAGACTCTCATGAGTCGTACCTATTACATCTTGTATCCTCCTGCCCTGAAGAAAGCCCAGTTGTTCAGCTGAGAGGGATCTCGAAAGGATCTATTTGATCTGATTTGCTATAACTTCTGATATCACCTTATAACAAAGATTGCATAAAGAGATCAGATGGAAATCATCGAAGGTAAAAGGTTTGTTTGCCTTCATAATAAGAGCCATAAAATTTGAATTTAGTCCTCCACTTATGTTTCCTTTTCGCCTCGAGTCCTCCACCATCTCAAGGAGGTCTTCCCCTACCAGATAAGAAAAGAAAGTAAATAATTATGTTGACCAGCCGTCTAGGCCCAAGCTCTTCTCTTTTTTGAAATGTAGTAGTACAAACTTTAATTCCTCCAAAGTGACAGGCCTGTAGAGGGGGCCCACTTCATCCTCGCTAACCATCCTGGGATAAAGACTAGCTATCTTGACTTGATCATTTATATTATTGTTTATCTGGGCCTTAAAAAAATGCTTATAGTAGTCAGTCTCTTATGCCCTTAACGCCCCCTGATCAGTAAGGATGATTCCATTTCCATCCATGATTTCCCAAACATGTTTCTGATTCTTGTTGTGAATGACCACCTTATGGAAAAGTTTTGTATTATTATCACCACTTTTGATCCAAGTTGCCCTGATGCGAAGTCTCCAAGAGTCCTCATCCTCGCATAAGAGTTTGTTCCTTTTACATTTCAGCTCCCGAAGAAGATGTTCCTCCTCCCGATTTGTGGAATCCCCGATTAGTTTCATCAAATTTTCTTTTATTTCAGATTCCAGGTACTCCAAAAGTGCCTTCTCTCTCGCCTTTACTTCTTTATACCATATTTTTGTTTGACACTTTAGTTCCTTTAACTTCCCAACTAGTCTACATTGCTTATCACCTTCCATGAGAAAACAAGGATCTTTCCGTACTTTATGAACCAATGCCACATAATCTCTATCCTGCAACCAATTTGCATTTAGTTTAAAAGGGTAAGCCTTGTAAATAGGGTGAATTTCCAGTTGTAAAAGGATGGGGGCATGATCTGAAATAAAAGGATGTTCCACCCATGATCTGGATAATCCCACTGCCACCAATAAAGCTTATGAAACCATACACCTATCAAGATGTCTCGCTATGAATTCTTAACCAAACCAACCATTCTGCCACTTTGAAGGTGAATGTTACTTTCTTTAAAATAAAGAAAGTGAATGAAGTTGTGCATTTTAAGAAAGCTTGAACTTTGGTTCAATGACCAACAAAGAATAATTAAGTGAATGCTATTTGTTTTTAGGTTAAGGTAGATTATATTTTTTTTTAAGTAAAAAGTAAATAAGATTGTCCATTTTAAGAAAGTTTGACCATTTTGGCTAAATGACCAACAAAGGAGAATGGGGTAAATAATACTTTCTTTAGAATGAGACTGGGGTGAATGATACTTTCTTTAGAAAGGTGAACTATACTTTCTTTAGAATAAGGTGAATGATATTTTCTTTATTTTAAAAAAATTGGAAAGTGAATGAGGTTATGAAATTGGAAAGTGAATAAGGTTATGTATTTTAAGGAAGTTTGATCATTTGGTTAAATGATAATGGGGGTGATACTTACTTTAGGATGAAGTAGATGATATTTTATTTATTTAAAATAAAGTAGATGAGGTTGTGCATTTAAGGAAGTTTGGCTAATAGAGGATAAAAGGGTGAATGTTACTTTGGGTGAAATAAAGAAGGTATAGGATATTCCTGAATGAGCTTGTGCATTTACTAAAGTTTGATCATTTATTGGAACGGTAAGAATGAGGTGAATGCGATTTTGGTTGAAATATCAAAATTCAAATTTGAAAATATGATTTATATAAATTTATTTTATTTTATTTTACAATATTATATAATAAAAAAATTAAAAAGATTAATATTTAAAGTTAAAGTATTTTTAAGTTTAAAGAAAAGGAGAAAGGGAAGAGGTGATTTAGTGCAAGTATATTGATTAAAAAATGTGAGACCCCATTTTAAAAAAGAGATAGATGACTTGGGAGAGAGGTAAAACTTAGTTAGGGTTAAAGGTATTTTTGTTAAAATGGGAAAAATAAAATAAAAATAGGGTGAATGTTATTTTGATTGAAATAAAGGATTTAGAGAATATTGCTTAATGAGATTGTGTATTCAAGGAAGTTTGATGGTTTTTTGAATTGGTAAGAATTAAGTGAATGTGAATTTAGTTGAAACTACAAAATTCAAGTTCAAAAAATATAATTTGTATAATTTTAATTTGCTTTACAATATTATATATGAAATATTTAAAAAAATCAAAATTTAAATACAAAGAAACTTTGAAGGGTTAGGATAAGAGGAAATAAACTTTGAAGAGTTAGGATAATGGGGAAATGGATAGATGATTTGTGAAAATGACATTTAAAGAAAGAGATTGATGACTTGTGAAGAAGGTAAAAATTTTCTAGGGTTAGAGGTATTTTTGTTAGAATAAAATAAAATAAAAAGAAGTAAAAGAAATCCATCTAAACCAAAGTACAACAAAGAATTTGTCTACCAAATATAAGTCACAAGTTGTAAAAATGAGCTAACATTGAAAAAAAAAATAGCTTACACTTTAATTAATAATGAGGACATTAGAATGGAAAATATTTTTTGTATCTGCGGCTCTGCTAGGGTTCCAACTTCGATCCTCCTGCGTGTGTCGTCCCGAGTCATTTCCATGGTCATGGAGGTTGAGGAAGGGGGGCCTCCTGGCCCCTCTTACAACTCCGTCATCACCCTTGAGTAGGGCTTCAAACATTTCAAACGTCCGCCCTTTGAGCTCCCAGAGGAATTGAAAAACATCATTCAGGGGGATGAGATGTCGAAGGAGAAACCTATGGAGATTGACCCTAAATCAAACCATCCAAAAGTGGCTCGCACCTGGGAACCAGACAAATGGATTTTGCAGGCTCCGATAGCACCTAAATATACTATCATCTCTCCAAGAATAGAAGACCAGAAACAATACATGAAGGATTTCACCCTGATAGGTAAATTTCTGGGACTTTGGGCATCAGAAAAAGATTTAGTCGAATGGATTCAGCATTGGTGGAAGCCCAAGGGTCATTATGACCTCCAAATTGGATCAAAAGGATTCTTGACTATCATCCTACATAATCTGGAGGACATAAACATAATCTTTGAAGGAGGATCGTACTTTTACAACTCGACAGGTCCTTTCCTTCACTTTGGGACGGAAAAGTTTAGCCCAGAGAAGGAGGACTTCACACATGCATCCGTCTGGCTGCGAATGTACTCGCTACCTCAAGATTTTTGGCCGAAATAAATACTCGCAGGCATCGACAACATGATTGGAATCTATGCCAAATCTTCGGAGGCAACAAAACAATGGAGGTACATTGCTTATGAATGAATCTATGTTTGCTTAAATATCTCCAAACCTCTCCCTGGAGCCATAACCTTAGACTACCAGGATGAAGAATGGTCCCAAACCCTGGATTACGAGCACATCCCCTTCCGATGCTAGAAATTCCATGAACATGGTCATCTATTCCGCGACTGCCCCTTAAATAACCCCAACAAATCAAGTCATGAGGATCCTGACAAAACCAATGACGGTTTCACCCAGGTCACTGGACGCCACAAAAATCCAACCAAAAGAGTGCCTCCACAAGCCCCCTATGGACCCTCAACTAGTAACTCTTTCGAAGCCCTTCAGACCTCATCAGAAAATCCCATCATTCCCTCCAACCCCCTGACAAATCCCTTAATCCCAGCGCAAGTCCAGGGTTCTCCAAACCCCATTCCTTCTAGCCCTGGATCTATTCAAATCCCCAACTCAGATACATCCCTTTCTGCAAACCTTGGACTGAAAATCAAAGACCCTGACATAGATCTGGAAGACTAGGAGCTTGTAGGAATAGATATGGTACACCTAGAACAAGCCTACTGAAAACATCAATTGTACAATATACCTCCAGATCAACTATGCACATTCCACAAAGTTTTCCTCAACTCTACAGTTGGAGGATCAACCCGTGCTAATCCAAATATCAGAATACAAAAAGGAATCTCGAAATAACAGCGCAAAACCACAAAAGAAGAGAAAAAAAGAGGTAGAAAACCAAAACACCAACTCATTCAAGATGTGGGCAATTTCCTAGTGAACTCAGGCTAGATCCATCTAATCTTGGATAACTTTCCTCCCCTCCAACCCTCCCCGTCCTCATGAAGATGCTATCCTAGAATATAAGGAGTCTCAACACATGAAGCAAGCAAGGCTTGCTCCGGGAAAGGATAATGAAGGAATAACCAAACATTCTTCTCTTGAAGGAAACTAAATGCACGGGAGAGGAAGCTTCTCAAATTCTTAAAAAATGTTGGAAAAAATATAATCTTGTTGAAGTCGATGCAAAAGGGGCCGTAGGAGGGCTCACAGTACTCTGGAACCCAGCCATGGTACTGATGGAAGGATTTTTTTACCTCCAACTGGACCATCTCAACCTCATTCCCTCTCATTGACTCGAACAAACTAGGCTTCATTATGAATGTCTACGGCCCTGCAACCCTAGGAGACAAGGAAGCCTTCCTCCAACACCTAGAATGGATTTCTAATCATATCGACAATCAACAATGGATCCCTGGGGGAGATTTCAATATGATAACAAGCCTGGAGGAAAAGAAGGGGGGGACGCGTAGACTAGGAAATGATAGTGAGAAGTTCCACCAAATCATTGGTCTATTGAATCTCATTGATGTAGAAATGGACAACAGTCCCTTCACCTGGTACAATAGACACTCGGGGACACAACATGTCTCCTACAGATTAGACTGCTTCTTAATCTCATAACCCATCATGAATTGGATGGTCTCTCTTGGAATGCCACAGTAATCAACACTCCAAGATCGGATCACTGGTCGATATTCTTATCGATAAACATCATTGGCACCCCAGGTAGGAAACCCTTCCACTTTGAAAAATTCTGGTTGACACACCCGGATTTTCAAGCCAACATAAAACTCTGATGGAAATAAGTATCAATCACAATAGGCACTCCTATGCACAAATTTCAACAGAAGCTAAAAAACCTCAAACAACAATTAAAGTCATGGAATAAATCCACTTTTGGCAACATCTTCCATGCTCAGGAAATCCTCAACCAGCAAATTGAAGATCTTCAACAGCAGATCAGAACATAAGGCCTCACAGATTCTCTAAAGGAGTAATAATCTCTTCTCAACAATTAGTTAGTTGAAATACTGGCGCAGGAAGAAATCCCATGGAGACAGAAATCTTGCATCCAATGTTTCAAAGAGGGAGGAAAAAACACCAAATTCTTCCACAGATTGATGGTTCAACGCTGACACAAAAATCACATCACTCACCTTGTTTTAGACCAAGGCCTGGAGATCCAAAAGAACACAGACATAGAAAGGGAATTATTGTCTTACTACAATAACCTTCTTACATAACCGCCTATAGATCGCACCCAAGCAATTAACTCGATCCTCAAGCACATTCCAAAGGAGTTCAGGAAAGAACAGAACGAGGTCTTGATGAGTCATATCACCCAAGAAGAAGTTGATCAAGCCCTCAGGGACACTCCACTTGTCAAAGCTATTGGGCCAGATGGGTTTACTTCGGATTTATTCCATCATTGTTGGGATATCACACGTGAAGAATTCTGGGAAATTATAGAGGATTCCAAAAAATCTGGGCAGGTCTTTCAAGCCCTCGATGCCACCTTCATCACTCTCATTCCAAAAGAGAACAATGTCACCTCCCCAACTCACTTTCAACCCATTTCACTCTGCAATGTGATCTATAAGCTTCTCACGAAGATCATAGCTAAGCGTCTTAAACCCATCCTACCATTTATCATCTCTCTGGAACAATCATGATACGTGGAAGGCAAACAGATCCTGGTGTTAGAGATATTTCTTGTAAGGGAGTTAGAATGTAAAAGGATGGGTCAAAAACCCACTTGTCCTAAGTTTTGGGCGCAAGTGCATCTGTGTTAAACAAGAATCATTTTTGGACGGCTGGAATTTGTGTGCATAGATCAACG
>JZKD02S1880029.1:65389-79940 GCA_000966675.3 Picea glauca | reverse complement strand
TATTATATTATTATAATGTATTATAATAAATTATTACAATACAATGTTATATTATATTATGCATTTAATAATTATTAATTGGCAACCTACAACTTCAACTTTTTTCTCCTTCATCTTTATATTTATTATTAAATCATATTTTTCTCATTATCATATCATATTATATTATATCATTATACATTATTACACTATATTATTATAATACATTATGATCATTATTAATTGGCAATCTACGCTATCAATGTTTTCCTCTTTCATTTTAACCAATTCAAACATGTCTTTATTAAACATTATTGATCCATTTATATTTCTCCTCAATGACTAATGACTATTTTTTATCTTTTTAATTAATTATTCATTATTTTCACTATTTTCTCACTGAATTCTTATTCAACGGTCGTTTTCAGTTCCCCCCTATTTAAAAACATACCTTAACACTCTTTTCACTACATCTGAGCCTTTTTGTTGTCCTTGATGATGGGTGAAGTGTCCACTCGAAACATTAGACGTTTCAAAACTTGATACATAGTGTTTATCGAGAAAATTTCTCAACATAGCTAAGGTTAGAACCAAGGTCAATCAAAATAGAAATGGGTTGTTTGGAAATTATACCTTCCAATTCCACCATAGAATCTTGGTGGTCTGTTTGTCGATTCTCAACAACTGCATAAATTCTTGGCACACTTTTGGCCATGACATTGACTTGAGTAGCCTCTTGAACATGGTAAACCCTTTTGTTGTCATGATGTCTGTGAGGAAAATCTCTCAATAGATGTGTGTCTCCACAACCTCAACACTGCAAAGGTCCTTTCTTTTGCTCCTCTACTTTCTCTCTTGCCTTATCTACTAGATTATTCCCACTCTGAGATGGAAAGTTGTTTTAGTGCATACTTCTACTTGAATGACCAAACTGGGTACCTTTCTTTAGATTCTTATATTGGAATGTTTTAAATCCATTCCTTTGAAATCTAGGTTTATCCTTTCTCTTCCAATCCTTATGGGGTTCATGCCTATGCTTGAATTGGTCATAACAACACTTATCCTTTCTAATGGTGTCTTCCAAAATCTTAGGCTCATCAAACACAATCCTATCTTAATAGGATTGTGTTAAGCAACTGAGGAAGCATTGTATCCTAGCTTTCTCATCCTTGAGGTAAGGAACATACCTCAACAAATTTAAGAACCTCTTGGCATAAGCATCCATGGTAAGTTTCCCCAACTTGTGTTCATGGAACTCCTTAATCTTACCATCATAGTAATTCTATGATAGATATGCATTCCTGAAATATTTCTCAAACTGCTTCCATGTCAGCTTGCTTTCCTTCAATTCCTTAACTTCGTTGAGGTCCTCCCACCATATGGAAGCTCCTCCATTTAGAGGGAAAATGAATATCTTTGCATTTGTATTTTTTGAGTAATTATGCACTCAAAAATACTTCCTTAATCCCAACTGCCAAGCCTCAGCTTCTTCTCCTTTCTTGATTTCTCCATCAAAGGTAGGTGCATTTTCCTTCTTAAACTTATCTATTAAAGAACTCTACAAAAGTATCTTCTTATTCTTCTTGGGAAAACTTGAAACAATGTCACAATTGGATAGTTCCTTTGTAGTGGTCTTCCCACTAGATGACTATGTGGAAGTATCCCCACTAATTTTGCTTCTTTTGGAATCTCGATGCCTTTTCATGGAAGAACTCCTTCCCACATTACTATGAGATGGTCCATGCTTAGGTACATCTGAAGGGATATTCAAATTCTCTGACTATTGTAGTCCCATGCATGATTATCATAGTTAATTCATTAACCTTTCAAGAGGAGATTGTGTTACCCCATTTTAACTCAGGATTACCATTCATTCATCATATTCAAATTATTAACACGAACATAATATAGCTTTATATCCTCTGTTAAACATTCAATAGACACATCAGGAAAAACATCTATATGTTCAATGATGTCTTCAATCAACCAACTGACTAAGGGTGAATGCCTATCCACCCAAATGTAGGTTGTGCTGCACTTTTTCTTTTCTACAACAAGCCATTCTCATGCCAGCCCATGATATCACCAGGTAATTCTCACAAGTTGGATAATAGGTTACCGAATGGGTTAGGAAGGTTAATCTCCTTCACTTCACTAGTGACAATGTAAATTTACCCCTCTTCTCATTGATCTTAGGTCTTCCACGAGTTTATCATGAACCTTTCCAGTCGGATTTCCTCTGCACAATGGATTCCCGTCTCTTCTACACAGTCCCTCAGTGACCTCCCCTTACAAGTTTCAGTTTCTTTCCAATAAGCACCAAGTTCCATCCCTCTTAGCTCCAATCAGAATATGGGTATTCTCTGTTCCAGGGTGACCATTCACGTCTTGGGAAAGTTTCCTAATTTCCTTAGGTAAACTTCCCAATTTAACTATTGCTCATTTCTTCCTACGTGAGCTCTGTCTGTTCATGTGCATTACCATCTATTTGTCAGTTTACAACTCATCTTTGGGCATGAATGTTCTCTGTTTCTCTATGAAATTTGGGTGTTGCGTGTCTTCATCCTTTTCCTTCTCATTCATTTTCCCTCGCAAGTAAATTCTATTTGTCCCTCAAAAGTCCCACTTTCTTCTTTCAGAAGCCAACTCTCAGGGGTCAAGCTCTCGAATCGAAAAGGTAAATTTGTGTACCTCTAGCTGATAGCTGCATCCACCCCTTCACTTCTCCGAGTACATGGATAATGAAAGTTATAACTTCTCCAACTACCCAATCTGAATTCCATTAACATGTTTCTTGTGGTCAAGGTAAATGGGGTACTTTGGACAGGTTAGGCATTCAAGTTTTTTTAGGTGTAGTTCGGATTGTTCGACAAGCTTCCTATTTTCTCCATTAAAACTTCCCAGCTCCACCTCACTAGTCCCACTTGTGGTATCATGGCTAGTATTGCAAGGATTCCCTCTCAATTAGTTTTTTGGTTTTTTTATTAACATAAACACAATTACATGCTTCATTATTCACAATACACGAAGTCTTAAACATGATTACAGTCTTAGGGGAAAAGAGGGTGTTACATGTTAGAAATATTAATAGGCAGTGATTTGTTATTGATGTTGATTATTGGTGGATGAAAAATTAAATTTTTATCGAAGAACAAAATTGATCTATAAACTGCCATGGATATTACACTCAATAGTTCATCACCATAGATCTAATAAAATACTGAAACATTTATTGTGAAGGTTTCCTTTAGATATTATATTCTTTAATTACTAGTTTTCTACTTTAAAATGTACAAAATATATGAAATGCGAAAAATAGAGAACATAAATAAAATACTCACACTAAATCCATAAATAAACACAAGATATAACATGAGAAACCCAACACGGGAGAAAACCCAGCTAGAAGTTGAGGTTTCTCTACTCTCTTTTATGCAAATGAAAGTACAAATAAAGAGTCACTCTTTGTGGAGTTTCCTTTGAAATTGTGGCTTGTATGGCTGCTACAAAATATCTCCTCCTATGTTATGCTCTCAAAATACCACTACTAGGTGCTTTGCTAAAATATGGAACAAATACAATACTAAAGAATGGAACCCCTTCTACTCCTAGCTACCGTGTAATTAACATCACCTTATAGCCATCTAGGGGTATGGTTTTGACTTCCTCAACCCTCAATTATGATAAGGTTTTGGACCTTCTAGAATATATTTTAAATTCTACACATACCTAGCCCCATATGCATTAGTAATGGGGGTTGACGTGGAATACACTTGTACCATGGTGGTCAACACACTAGGTCAACTTATGGGAGGCATAAATTTTTCATACGAGCTTCGATTATGCGATTTTTGCACCGTTGGAAAGGTCTCAATGTGTATAATAGATTCAATGGTTCTAACTAGGGTTGGGAAAGTTTTGACCCCAAAAAATGTCGTTTGATGCCTAAAAATGGCTCTAGAAGGTTTCAAACCCCAATTTTTCAAACTAGGATCTACCATTAAAATGATCTTGCAACCTATTTCCTCCATTTTTTCCACTCTGAAAGCATCGGAATAAATGAAAAATAAAATAATTATACAATCTAGATCATATATGTTTCTACACACAGACTAAAAGAGACCACTATGATGAAGTGACTTCACAAGATTGAAGATTCTTTCCTCTCTACGACTTTGCAAGACTAGAGCTTCGATATGATATTGATTTGTTTTAAAGGCCATGATCCAAATATTGGAGGGGATGGAAATGTGAACACATGCAATGGAAATGGTGCCAATGATTTTATGGTTAAACACCTCTCCTCATCCCAACTCCTCTCGATATAGAAACGCTAACACCCCCAGAAAATTTAGGATTTCGTAGATATTATCTGCTAATGTGTTCTTCACATCCATGACCCTATGATTTATAAATATATCATAATGAATCACCCTATATGGAACACTACTATATTATTTATTATCAATTTTCTACTTGTTTCAATTGTTGCATGACCTCCCCTCCCCCCCTCCCCCATGGTTGTTCAATTGTTCAAGATCCTCTTGAAATGTGGGAGATGGAGTTAACTTGAAGAGTTTTAATTTCTAGTGTGTAATCATTGCAAAAACATTAATTTTGTCTTCAAAATAAATATAGATCAAACTAGAGACGAAGCAGGTGTTGGAACATCAAGCATTGATGGTTCATCACACGTATCCTAGGTTCATTCAGTCGAGATGTTGATCTACATATAGAAACAATTAGTTGGGAGATCAACAAACACACTACATCAGTCGACCAAGTAGTCAACGTGCCTTTCGGTCAGATTGTTGACAAATAGTCGAATATGGTCGGGTGGTGGATTGACCAACCTAGAAATCAACTACAATTTGGACACATAGGCATTCAAGTCGAGCATTCTTTTCGAGAAGACTCGACAATGTGGATTTGGCAGAGTTAACCTTAACAACCAACAATTACATGTGGACAAGATATTTCGGATTTTATGGAAGTTGGTTAGATCTTGAGGCTATAAATAGAAAACCCCTTGGGTCATTATCATCATGGAGAACAATAAATAAAACACATAGATCATGTAGATCAATATGTGCAATATGCATTGTGATGTTCTAATCATAGTGCACTCTACTTAAGTGTTAAAATAGTTCCTTAACACACCACCCTCTGTCTTCAATTTTTTTTGTTCTTCTTCGATTATCAAGAGTATTGTGCTTTTTGTTTCATGTTGTGTTCCTCCTTATTCCCCAACATGGTATCAAATTCAGATGGTTTAAAACCTCAAATTGTTATATGAAAACCTTACTGATTCAAATATGTTGTGTGATTTACTCTAGGCCAGTGGTTTGTTGATGAGAACTTATTGAAACGAGCCAGTTTTTGTCTAGATATCAAAAGTGGCTTTGAAAATTGAGCATATTTTTTTGAACAGATCAAATTATGCAGTATGGGCACGAGATATGGAAACCCTATTGAAGAGAAAAGGACTATGGAAGTATTAAAAAGATTGTGATTCCAAATCCAATGGACAATTAGACAAATTTCGATGTCTCTACACAGAAACCTCCATACTACGACCAAAAACTACATACACAGATAGAGATAGAGTACGGTTTCATGCCTCTACACAGAAACCTCCATACCACGACCAGAAACCATAGACATAGACAGATGCACCACAATAAATTCGAAATAAGACATGCAAATACTGTGGAAAGACTAGACACGTGAATAAAGTATGTTATAAGAAGAGATATGATTTAGAGGAGAAGTTGAAATTCCTTGAAGGAGACGTATTCGTTGTACGTTGTGTTATCTCCTCAAATAACACAGTCAGTTTTGTGTATTTAGGTGATAAGAAGTCATTAAAAAACACCTTTAAAAATTTAGAAAGGTTTATTTTTAAGAAGCTTATGTTTGTAATAAAGTTTCCAAACTTTGGTTTGGGGTTTATTATTTCGAAAAATGAAAAACACAGGTTTCGGTAGCTGAGTGTTTCTCCAAAAGATCTTCTAAGCCACTGAAAGCACTATCTTTCAGCAGCTTAAACCCAAAAGTTGAAGCTATTTTAGCTACCGAAAGCGCCGAAGCTTAGAAAAAAGTCATCCCGTCCTTTTGGGCACCTAAATCGTCGGAAATGAAGTTTCATGATTGCAAATTAAACCACTGAAAAGAGAGGAAGTAAGTTGTTTGATGACTTGGATATCATCTCTACATGACATATCAAATCTTTAAATTATCTGTTTCATTAAATAACATGGATATGTACCTCTTGTTCTATCATTTGAGTTATTAATGAACTGTTATTTCAAATCTGAAGTTGCCCTCTCACATACCTTGTAATTAGCGCTCTTCCTAAATTCATATCCCACATTTATCGCCTCTGTTGCAGCTGATCCAAAAACCCCTTTTTTCTGCGCCGTGTGGTTTCCCCTCCAAGCCCGATTTTTCAAAATTGCAGGTGCACAGGAATTTTCCAGTAGATGAAGACAGGAGGACCAGTGTTGAGGAGAGAGCTAGATAACATTGGTTATTTGGAATCACACCCAGAAGTGTGTCAACTCTTCAAGGACACAGGATGTAATGGATTTTGTGAAAAATTGTGGGGTTTTCACCAATAGGTGGCAGAAGCTTTCGCTCTAACTTTTGATGGGAGAAAAGTAGTTATTGGTCAAGATGAATTCCATGTAGATGAAGCCCTTATAGCCGAAGTGACAGAGCTTCCAAGAACTAGAGAAAATTGGTTCAAAACCACTGTTACAAAAGATATTGAATTCATGTCCTACTTGAAACCAGAACACAAATGTTTGATTTGGAAGAAAGATATTTCTATATCTTTTCTTGAAGAAAAATGGCAACACTTGTTAAAAGCCATTCTTGTTTATATATAACCTCTGAGGACAGATACAACAGGGTGATGATTTATCACTTTAATCTCATGAATCATTTTATTGGTAGGAGCCCACTCAACCTGCCTTATTACCTTCACAAAAGACTGACTAAGGTGGCTCATCAAGTTAAAGAAAAACCCAACAATATTGAATGTAGATTGTCTTATCATGGATTGATTAAGATATTATTTTGTGAGCTGCTACAAAGAAGGAACAAGGATTGGGGCCACTTCTTATTTTGGAATGAATTGCAGACACAACTACAACTAGAAGACAAAGATAAGTCTTCTACACCCAGAAGTGGAAAAAGAAAGAGGAGAGCTATCTCTCTAGTGACATATGAACAAGATACTCCATCTTCGAAGCCTAAAGAAACAAGGAAGAAGTTGGAGTTTGTTGAGGACACAAAGCAGGCTACACCAAAGAAGATAAATTTGCTAAATTTACCATATTCAGACTCAAATGAAGAACCAGAAAAAGAAGAAGTCCTTGTTGATGAAAGTGAAAAATTCTCCATGGAGCAAGCACCAGAAGCCGAGTGGTTCAGCAGTCTTGAAAAAGGTGAAACATCTAGAAAGAAAAAGAAACAGAGAAAAGCAAAGGAGATTAAGAAACTTAAAGAAAAAATAAAGCAACAGGAAGTGCTAGAGAGGGTAATTAAAGCTAGATATGAAATTCTATCAAAGAATTTTGCAGAAACCAGTGCAACCCTAGAAAAGCTAGCACATGAAAGTATAAAGGAAAAGAAAAAGAAGAAGAAGATGGTGAAATATTATAACATTGTATGGTGGCTAGCTAGGCATTTGAAGAAAAAGGCCAGGTTATTGAAGTCACGAACCATGCCTTCAAGACATCAACCTCAAGCATCTGTTGACCTTGAAACCCTAGCAAATGAAACCATCCATATAAATGAACCAAACACAACCATCCCAGAATATGAACAAGATGAAGGAGCTTCAAAGAAGCAACCTTAAGGTATGTAAAAGCTAAAACAAAGAATATTTTGAAATTTTGTCATTCTCACTAAGAAGGAACTTTCAGTGTCTTAGGCGAACATATTGATTGTTCATTAGCCATCGAAAGAAGAGCTTTCGGTAGCTAATCGGTGTAGATTTTTTCTACTTTAGCTACCGAAAGTGCTGACATGAAAAATAAGCATTGTTTTTGCACAGATCCAAGTTTTGCTTATCCAAATGCCTCAGGAATAGTTCTAAACATTGGATCATAATTAAAGTCATCATTATCAAGAGTTCGTTTTGATTTTGGAGATGCCTAGCAAGGTGGAAAGGGAAAATTGGTTACCTATTTTTGGGGGCAAAAAGATGTCTTGTGACAGAGGGTAGCATTTTCGACTTGTCCCATATCTTATGAAGAGATACTAGCCTTGGAAGGCTTACTACACTTGGAAAAGATTCTAAAAATATGAATATCACTTGAGATAAGGAATTGACCTATTTTATAGGACATCTCCCTATTTTCTTGTGCCAGTTATTAGTTTTTCTATTTTTGGAAATTTTGATCCAGTATTCTAGGATCTAGATATCTGATGTAAAGTCTATAAATCCACAAACATTTGATGAAAGAAGGGTTTGACCTTGATTTCTAATAGACTGTTATTATAATGCAAACACTTTCTAATATATATTCATCCTACCAGCTTCTTTCATTGCCATCGTCAAACCTTCTTTTCATTTATGTTCTATGCTTATGATTTGAATGCCATTCTTTATCTCTGTTTATATGGTCCATAAGTGATTTTCATCTCACTATCTGATTGTTAAGAAAAGAGTCATAAGTATCCATTTCTATTTGTTAACCTATCATATATATTTCTTTATGTATGTTATGTTTAATTAATTAGTTTCTCAATCCATTTTACACTCAACTATCTGATAATAGCTCTTGAAAGCCTTGTAGCATTTGAATATACCTAGACTATCTTGAAGATAAAAAATCAGTGAGCTAGATATTCATCTTGATCCAAACACTACCCCTTATTGAGAAAACCATTGCAAAAAGTAGTTAAGTTACCAGACATCTCTGAGATACAACCTAAGAGAGTTCCCTGGAGTGATAACAAATTGGTGTCGTTGTCGGGGAGAGGAGATTGAAGCTCAACTTTCCTAGGAGATGACACAGAGCTAATATTTGATGATATACAAGGATTAAACATTACATTGGTTGTAATCATCTATCTAGCGACTCCACAAGTTCATCCTGGCTCCAAAGAAGATTAGTACCAGGGCAAATCCACAAGAATCACCTATCACACCAGTGCCCAATCCAGAACTAATTATCAGAAGAAGAAGATCATTTCAAGTTCAAACTTCAAAATCAGGTACCAAAAGTAATCCTATTTCTCATTCTAAGAAATCCATAATAGAAAAAACTGAATCTTCTTCCTCTAAGATTGTCAGTGAAAAAGCATCTATAACAACTGTAGAAGAATCAATTATTTCTTATCAAGAGGAAAATGTCATTACAGAAGAATTGATAGGTTCTAATTTGGATGAAGAAGAATATAAGTCTTTAGAGATAAATCACAGCTCCTCATCCCTTGAATCCTTCCACTCATAGCAGGAAGAAGACCACATAAACCTTCACACTAACCTTCTTGTTGTAGAACATATTCTGCAACAACTGTTTTCTAAAGGTGAAAAAAAATTGGCTGAACAACTTGCAAATTTCTATATAGCTTCATATAAAACTTCTTTCCCATCAGAGAGTTCACCCACTTTTCAATTAAATCCCCCCAGCATTGAAGAATCTGAGAAAATCCTATCACCTCTCTCACCAATAGTCATTATGGCTGCACCTCCTCCATTGACTAAAATGCAACGAATTCTAGCTGCTAGATATGCCCCTCTTGTGTTTCCAAATGCACCCGAAACGATGCCCATTGGTGATTACTAGAAGTATATGCCAAAATTTACCAGAGAAGGAGATGTAACTATAGAGGAACATATAGAAGCTTTCTATAGTTATGTTGAGAACCTAAACATAGAAGATGCTGATCTCTGGACTAGAGTTTTTGTCTAGAGCTTGGATGGCCATGCTAGGAAATGGTTTAAAGAACTCCATGTTGGTTCCATAGCTAGAATAGAAGAGTTGGATGACATTTTTTGAAACATTGGGGAGATAAGAGAGACATTTTGTAATATATCACAGAGTTTGGAAACTTAAGGAAAGAAAATGGTGAATCTGTATATGATTTCACCAAGAGGTTCAATAGAATGTATAGTAAAATACCTGCTGAAATCAAACCTACAGAGACTTCTGCCCAAATCACTTATGCCAACTCGTTTGACTCTGAATTTTGTTTGTTACTAAGAGAGAGAAGGTCTGCTTCACTTTCTTTGATGCAAGACACTACCCTTGAAGTAGAGTAAAATATCTTAGCTTCTCACAAGTTAAAGGGAAGTGTTGATAGAAGAAGGCAGAAGGAAGAAGCCTCTTCCTCATCAATTCCAAATCCTAAGATAGACAAATTGGCTAAGATGCTAGAATAATTAACCTCAGAAATGTCCAAGTAAAAATTGAAAATAAGCAACTTGCCAAGGGAAAAAACTCATATGAATACCCTAACAGAAATCCAAATCAGAATCCAAATACCTTCAAGAGAAATAACCAACAAACACAGATTTTGAGAAGACAGAGAAATCCCATAGAAGACCAGAAGGTTAGAGTCCCTCTCCAAAACACTGTGATGGAGGAAGATGAAGATGATTTTCAATAAGAACAAGAAGATAATATTCACTGCGTTGGAGATGATGCAACAAAATCTTATTTAACACAACATGATTATGAAGAGGCATTAATGAATGTACAGATAAATGAATTTTTTTTTTGATAATGGCCTTTTTCAGATGGATGATAAGAACAAATACAATCTCATATCTAAGTCCAACACTGCCCAACAGAGTGCACCAACTTCTTCTAAGGAAATAGTTTCCCTTGTCAAGAAACAAATTCAAAAGGATCATATACCAAATGAGTAGCATGTAGCCTCTTCAAATGTGAATACATCAGCTCCTCCTAAGAAGACTGCTACCCCTGCCAAGCAACAAATTCAAAAAAATCATATCCCTGATGATCAACAAAGTACGTTGAAAGCTACTTCAAATGAGATAAAACTTTCTGATAAAACCTCCTCTTCTTTCAATTTTGAAGATGAGATGCAGAAAATCAAAATCCCCATCCCTTTGGTTGAGTTAATGAAGAATGAATCATTTAAGAAAGATATCCTCAAGACTCTTGACCCCAAATCCATATCTTCCTCTGCTATTATCCTTAATATATATGATGACAAGCCCACTATTGTCTTAGGAAAAATGATTGAGGATAGAGATGAAAGTTGTCCACCCTTTTATATCTCTCTGAACATTCATAACAAAACACTGCATAACTACCTGCTAGACTTTGGAGCCTCTCATAATCTGATGCCAAAGGAAGTGATGGACGTGCTTGGGTTATAAGTTACCAAAACTTACCATGATATTTTCTCATTTGACTCTATAAAAGTTAAATGCCTCGGGTTGATCAAGGATCTTCCAGTAACTTTAACTCGAGCACCCATGAAAACTATGATCATGGATGTAGTTGTAGTAGATATTCCACCCAAATTCGGATGTTTGTTATCAAGATCATGGATGAAGAGGTTAGGAGGAACCCTTCAAATGGACCATTCATATTCTACTATTCCTGTTTTTGGAGGATTAATAAGAGACTATACAGAGAGTCACAAATTGCCTACATCATCAGTGACGAGCAAAATCCAACCAACCATCCTATTTACTCAGTTGAAACGTGTATGGGATCTTACATATTACAAATTGATGATTCATTATCAGATACTTTGTTACTTAAAAAGCCTACAATTCAATCCACAGAAGTAGGAGAAGATGATCTTTGGAGTATGTTCTTTGATGGGGCATGTAATAAAGAGACTGCTAGAACAGGGGTTGTATTGATTTCACCATCCAAAGAAACTACACATTTTTCATTCAAGCTTGATTTCCAGGTCACAAACAATATTGCAGAATACGAGGCTTTCCTCTTGGAATTGAATGTTGCAAAAGAAATGAAAATTAAAAGGCTGCAAGCAAATGGAGATGTCGATTTAATCATTCAACAGGTAAATAAGTCTTTCCAAGCCAAGCATGTGAGGCTGAAAGCTTACAGAGATGAGGTTCTAAATGTGATTACTGCATTCACTGAATTCAAAATCTCATACATTCCTAGGGCTATGAATCAGTTGGCCGATTCATTGGCTGTTACAGCTAGTACCTTCATACCTCCTTTGCCTCCAAGGTTGAATTATGAGATTCAGGTGAAGTATAGGCCTTCTTTACCTGATAATTTTAAATTCTGGAAAGTATTCAAAGACGATGCAGAATTAAGCAGATTTTTAGGAGTGATGGATGAGTTTTCAGATTTACAAATTGATCAAGATAATGAGCATGATGAAGAATCTCATAGTCCTAAGTTCAAAAACAAAATTGGAGCCCATGAAATTGTGCAGCTCTCTACCAACCGAATCCCCAAAGGTTTGGTTCCTTTAGAGAGACTTTTTGATCATAATGATGTTTCCATTAAACTAGAAAAGGAGGAGGAAGATTCCAATGTGTTCCAGTTTAATGTAGCAAATGAAGAAAGTCCAAAGTATGTCAACTTAGCTTCCCATTTGAATGATAAACAAAAATCTGAATATGGTGAGTTGTTAAAAGAATTTTCTGATATATTTGCATGGCAGTATAGTGATTTGAAGACATACAATACATATATCATACAACATAAAATTCCTTTAAACAAAGACACAAAACCATTCAGACATAAACTCAGATCATTCAGTCGAATATTGTTTCCCATTATGGAGAAAGAAATTAAAAAAATGTTGGAGGCCAAGATCATCATCCCTCTTAGATACTCTGACTGGATTGCCAACCTTGTTCCTGTTAGAAAGAAAAATGGTGAGATTAGACTCTGTGTAGACTTTAGAAATTTGAACAAATGCTCTAGAAAGGATAATTATCCATTGCCCAAGATGGAACATATTCTGCAAAAAGTTTATGGAGCAAGTGTCATGTCATTCTTTGATGGCTTCTCAGGGTATAACCAAATTGAATTCCATCCGGATGATAGGGAAAAAACATCATTTACTACACCATGGGGTACATTTATGTACGAAAAAATTCCATTCAGACTGATGAATGCGGGATCGACATTCCAAAGGGCAATGGATATTGAATTTGTGGGAGATAAAGACAAATTTGTTCTGATTTATATTGATGATATCACCGCTTTTTCATACATCCATGAAGATCACTTGCAACATCTAAGAAAAACTTTCCTGAAATGTAGAAAGTATGGCATTTCTTTAAACCCCAAGAAGTATCACTTTGCACTCAGAGAAGGTAATTTTCTTGGGCATATTCTGTCTGCAGATGGAGTGAAGACAGATCTAGCAAGCGTGGAGGCAATTCAAAATTTGTCTCTCCCAATATCCAAGAAAGATATCCAATATTTTCTTGGAACCATAAATTTCATCAGGAGGTTTATTTCAAATTTTGTTGAGCTTACCAAATATATCACATGCATGTTGAGAAAAGATTCTAAAGAAAAGTGGACAGAAGAAGCCAGACATTCTTTTGAATCTATTAGAAAAGCTATTATGACAACCCCTGTCTTAATTAGCCCGAATTTTGGTAAATATTTTTATATTTTCTCGTTTGCCTCTAATGATACAATTTCAACAGTGTTGTTACAGAAGAATGAAGATGGGCACGAGCAACCAGTAGCATTTTACAACAAGGTTTTGAGGGATGCTGAAGTTAAGTATGACCTGATTGAAAAACAGGCCTATGCACTAATCAAATCATTAAAATCATTCAGGATCTATATACTACAGGCCAAGGTAATAGCATATGTTCCCTCAAGTTCTGTGAAAGATGTCCTTGTTCAGCCTGAAATTGATGGTAAGAGGAGCAAGTAGATTGCTAAAATGATTGAATTTGATATTGAGATCAAGCTAGTAAAGCTTGTGAAGGGTCAAGGACTTGCCAAAATCCTTGCAGAAGACAATTGTAAGATGCTTGAGATAAATCTTGTGGGCATAAATGCAGAGAAAATTCAGATTACAACAGACAGAGGTGGTGATAATTTGCAAGTTTTTTCTCACTTAGTTGATTGTGAGTGGTACAGTCATGTTATATATTTTCTGCATAAATTATCAGCTCCAACAGATTTGACAAAAAATCAGGTAAGAGATTTAAAACTCAAAACTATTAAATTATGTATAGCTATTAAAACAATCACCATGATGACACTCTTTCCTTCAGACTTCGGTAACCCTGTGATGAAATCCATGGAAACCTCCTCCCAACGCTGACTTGGGATGGCTAATGGTTGTAAAAGACTTGGGGTCTTAATTTCTTCCACCTTATTCTTTTGGCAAACCAAACATTCCGCCACAAACCTTTGAACATCATTTTTAACGCCATCCCAAAAAAAATCCTTCTTGACCCTATGGTAGGTTTTTAAAAATCCCGAGTGCCCTCCTACTGGAGAAGTGTGCAATTCCAATAGTACCTTTTGTTTGAGTTGGGATTTATTACATAAATATAAGCGATCTTTGTACCATAGTGAATCATTTTTCCATGTAAATGTATCTGATGTACTGGAAT
>JZKD02S1880029.1:51981-64082 GCA_000966675.3 Picea glauca | reverse complement strand
AAGGTATTGTTCCTTGTATCCTCATAGTGTGCTATCATTTCTTCCGTGAAAATTGTCCAAGTGACGAGTGATTTACAAGAACAAAGCCATCTATACCATACAAATTGATTGGGTTTTAAATATAAAGAATCAATTCATACCTTTTGTGTATGTGGAACATTGTGTAGATCAAAGAATTGGTCCATCTGAAGTATCCATGTGATAGGGTCCTTGCCATCAAACTTCTGCATATCGATCTTAGGAATGTGGTTGGTCTTCAACCCAAAGTTAGAGTTTCTCCATTCTTGATTCACCTTCCTTGTGTCCTCATCATGAATTTCATGGGATACATTTTCACTTTAAGGTGTCCTCTCTATTACGAAATTTTTCAATCCTTCCATGATCTCATCTTTTAAACCATCCATCTTAGTATTTATTGCCTCCAACTTAGCTTCCATCTCTTGTAGTTCATATTTTGTTACTGTCTTCTTTTGTAAATCATTTATGTCCCTACACATTTCTTCACCTTCATCAAGGGTCCAATTAGGATTTTCCAGAGGCTTATTTGGTGCAGAAGTTCCCTTTTTGGGTGGCATGTTGGCCAAGTATGACTTTTGAACCTTTATTTTGAGTTGGTTATGCTAGACAATCTTTCTTCTACTGTATATCCAAAGTTTTGGCCCTTCTAGGCATGAAAAATTCTTTTTTGTAGTTCTCTGATATTTCTTCTTTGAAATGCCACAGGTCTGATCAAAATTGGATGTGCCAAGTGGAATTTATGGTAACTTCCCCATAACTTGCTGATTTTTGGCCTTTCCAAGAGATCTCACTTGTATAGCGTGCCCTGCACAAAATAAATGATATTAAATTCTAAAACTCGTACCCAAAATACTACAGACTATCCACTATCCAATGCAATAGGTCTCACTCAATTTGGATACTCTAGGAAGAAGTTATGATTTTTTTACCTAGAACACCTTCTTGGGACTAGTCAATAGGACTAATCAGATACCCTATCTTCCACAGGGTGTATCTACAAATTTAAGATGACCCAGAAGCTGAAAGTTTTACCACAGACACCTTACTAATTTTTGTGAATATCCTCCAGAGTTCAGGGTATGAAACGTTACAGAAAATATTTTATAGCGAAAATTCCGCAATGATGTAGTTCAGGATGATTCCAGAACCTTATCTTGCCCAGGTTGTATCTCTGAAATTATAAGACCTCAGGAGCTGAAATTTTAACCCAACGTACCTTGATTCATCTAGTAAATATCCTCCCATCCGTTCCTTTTGAAATGTTGTAGAAAAAAGTTATAGAGATAATTCCAAGGTGTCTCAGATGTAGCAGCGAAACCCCAAGACCTTGATCTCTGATACCATATGTTAAGAACCAAATATCAATATAGCATAGAAAAACCTCAGAATAAGTACTCAACGCTTTGAAAAAGAGAGAAAATACGATAATACGCCTCTTCGAGGGGGCAACCTCCTTATGCCCACATAAATGTACAATTACAAGATGATTCAAAATGAAAATGTCTCCTTGGTATATATAGGAGACTAGGAGGTATAATTACAACTAATGGACTAAAGTCGACATAAATAAAATAAAATTACTAATATAATATGCCCTAATTAAGGGGTAATGAGCCACTATTTAGGGCTTAACAATGTTGTTTTGGAAAGATCCATTGGGGATACTATTGAGGTGTGTAAACAAAGAGGAATCAGTCAAAATCATGACAGAATTTCATAACAGTGAATGTGGAGGACATCACTATTGGAAGACTACTACAAACAAAATTTTGAAGGTTGGATGCTATTGGCCTTGCTTATTTTCTGATGTGCATACTTTTGTAAAAACATGTGACAAATGCCAGAGATTTGCAGTTAAACATCAATTAAAATATCTTCCCCTTAAACCAATTGTTGTCACAGGACCTTTCCAACAGTGGGGCTTAGATTTCATAAGGGAAATTCATCCACCATCCAGTAATCAACATAGATGGATCCTTGCTTCTATTGATTACATTACTAAATGGATTGAGGCTATTCCTACCAGGAATGTGAATCATACTGTTATCATAAATTTCTTACAGGATCATATATTTTCAAGATTTGGCTGTCCCAAGAAGTTAGTAATTGATAATGTTGTTGCTTTCAATGACAAAACCTTAGTCAAACTATGTGAGGAAATGGGAATTTAGTTGGTACACTCCACCTCTTATTATCCACAGGGAAATGGTTTGGCTGAGTCATCAAACAAAAGTTTGGTAAGGATAATTAAAAAGTTACTTGAACAAAATAAAAAGGCATGGGATTCAAAATTGAAGTTTGCTTTGTGGGCTGATAGAGTGACTGATAAAAAATCAATTGGTACATCAGATTTTAAGTTGGTTTATGGAACATAAGTTGTATTTCCTATCCAACTTTCGTTTCCAATTGCCAAATTCCTTCAAGAAATAGAATTTGAACCAAATGACCTTACCAGAAGGATTTTAAATTTGGTTGAATTGCAGCAAAATAGAGAACAATTATTGGAGAAAACATAAGTTCATCAGAGGAGAATGAAAGAAATTTTTGACAAGAAGGTTAAAGTGGACAATTTCAAAGCAGGAGATCTGGTTATGAAATGGGATGCAGCAAGGCAGGAAAAGGGAAAACATGGCAAGTTTGATGCTCTCTGGACATGGCCTTTTGTCATATCAACAGTACAACAGAATGATACCTTTGTTCTCCAAAGTCTATCACGTGAAGAAGTTTCAGGTGGCCCAATTTAATGGGCGGTTTCTCAAAATTTATTTTTCATAAGGCTTTCTTAAGCCTTGAACTATTTTTGTAAATATTTTGATTTAAGTTTTTATTTTTCAGTCTGTGTGTCAAAATAACTCCATGCCCAATGGAATATTGAGTCAAGTCAATTTTAAGTCTTAGGTGATAGGAAGGCTATTGAGTCATAAAAGTTCTTGAAACCTCACAGGGAGGTTTTCATCCCCAGAAGGAGCCAAATGTTATCTCCTCAAATAACACAATTAGTTTTGTGTGTTTAGGTGATAGGAAGTCGTTAAAAGATACCTTTAAAAATTTAGAAAGGTTTATTTTTAAGAAGCTTATGTTTCTAATAAAGTTTCCAAACTATGGTTTGGGGTTTATTATTTCAAAAAAAGAAAAACACAGATTTCGGTAGCTGAGTGTTTCTCCAAAAGAGATTCTAAGCCATCGAAAGCACTAGCTTTCGGCAGCTTAAACCCAAAAGTTGAAGCTATTTTATCTACCAAAAGCGTCGGAGCTCAGAAAAAGTCAGCCCGTCCTTTTGGGTGCCTAAATCATCGAAAATGAAGTTTCATGATTGCAAATTAAACCATCAAAAAGACAGGAAGTTGTTTGATGACTTGGATCTCATCTCTACATGACATATCAAATATTTAAATTATTTGTTTCATTAAATAATGTGGAGATGTACGTCCTATTCTAGCATTCGAGTTATTAATGAACCGTTATTTCAAATCCGAAGTTTCCCTATCACATATCTTGTAATCAACTCTCTTCCTAAATTCATATCCCACATTTCTTGCCTCTGTTGCAGCTGAGCCAAAAAACCCTTTTTTCTGCACTGTGTGGTTTCCCCTCCAAGCCCGATTTTTCAAAATTGCAGGTGCACAGGAATTTTCCAGCAGATGAAGACAGGAGGACCAGTGTTGAGGAGAGAGATGGATACCATTTTTTATTTGGAATCACACCTAGAAGTGTGTCAACTCTTCAAGGATGCATGATGTTACAGATTTTGTGAAAAATTGCAGGGTTTTCACTAGTAGGTTGCAGAAGCTTTCGCTCTAAATTTTGATGGGAGAAAAGTAGTGATTGGTCAAGATGAATTCCAGGTAGATGAAGCCCTTATAGCTGAAGTGAAAGAGCTTCCAAGAACTGGAGAAAATTGGTTCAAAACCATTGTTACAAAAGATATTGAATTCAGGTCCTACTTGAAACCAGAACACAAATGTTTGATTTGGAAGAAAGATATTCCTATATCTTTTCTTGAAGAAAAATGGAAACACTTTCTAAAATCCATTCTTGTTTATATATAACCTGTGAGGGTAGATACAATAGGGTGATGATTTATCACTTTAAGCTCATGAATCATTTTACTGGTAGGAGCCCACTCAACCTGCCTTATTACCTTCACAAAAGCCTGACTAAGATGGCTTATCAAGGTAAAGAAAAACCCAAAAAGATTGAAGGTAGATTGTCTCATCATGGCTTGATTAAGCTATTGGTTTGTGAGATGTTGTAGAGAAGGAACAGGGATTGGGGCCACTTCTTATTTTGTAATGAATTGCAGACAGAGCTACAACTAGAAGACAAAGAGAAATCTTCTTCAAAGAAGTCTTCTACACCTAGGAGTGGAAAAAGAAAGAGGAGAGCTATATCTCCAGTGACATATGAACAAGATAATCCATCTTCCAAGCCTAAAGAAGCAAGGAAGAAGTTGCAGTTTGTTGAGGACATAGAGAAGGCTACACCAAAGAAGACAAATTTGCTAAATTTACCATATTCAGACTCAGATGAAGAACCAAAAAAAGAATAAGTCCCTATTGATGAAAGTGAAAAATTCTCCATGGAGCAAGCACCAGAAGCCAAGTGGTTAAGCAGTCTTGAAAAAGGTGAAACATCTAGAAAGAAAAAGAAACAGAGAAAAGCAAAGGAGATTAAGAAACTTAAAGAAAAAATAAAGCAACAAGAAGTGCTAGAGAGGGTAATTAAAGCTAGATATGAAATTCTATCAAAGAATTTTGCATAAACCAGTGCAGCCGTAGAAAATCTAGCACATGAAAGTATAAAGGAAAAGAAAAAGAAGAAGAAGATGGTGAAAGATTGTAACAGTGTATGGTGGCTAGCTAGGCATTTGAAGAAAAAGGTTAGGTTATTGAAGTCGCGAACCATGCCTTCAAGAAATCAGCCTCAAGCATTTGTTGACCTTGAAACCCTAGAAAATGCAATCATCCATATAAATGAGCCAAACACAATCATCCCAGAAGATGAACAAGATGCAGGAGCTTCAGAGAAGCAACCTTAAGGTGTGTAAAAGCTAAAACAAAGAATATTTTGAAATTTTGTCATTCTCACTAAGAAGGAACTTTCAGTGTCTTAGGAAAACATATTGATTGTTCATTAGTCATCGAAAGAAGAGATTTCGGTAGCTAACCAGCCCAACTTTTGTCTACTTTAGCTACCGAAAGTGCTGACAGGACAAAGAAGCATTATTTTTGCACAGATCCAAGTTTTGCTTATCCAAATGCCTCAGGAACAGTTCTAAACGTTGGATAATAATTAAAGTCATCATTATCAAGAGTTCGTTTTGATTTTGGAGATGCCTAGCAAGGTGGAAAGGGAAAAATGGTTACCTATTTTTTGGGGAAAAAAGATGTCTTGTGACAACAGATAGAATTTTTGACTTGTCCCATATCTTATGAAGAGATACCAGCCTTGGAAGGCTTACTACACTTCCCAAAGATTCTAAAAAGATGAATATCACTTTAGATAAGGAATTGACCTATTTTATAAGACCTCTCCCTATTTTCTTGTGCCATTTATTAGTTTTTCTATTTTCGGAAATTTTGATCGAGTATTCTAGGATCTAGATATTTGATGTAAATGCTATAAAGCCACAAACATTTGATGAAAGAAGGGTTGGACCTTGAGTTCTAATAGACTGTTATTGTAATGCAAACACTTTCTAATATATATTTAGCCTACCATCTTCTTTCATTGCCATTGTCAGACCTTCTTTTCATTTTTGTTCTATGCTTATGATTTGAATGCCATTCTTTATCTTTGTTTATATGATCCATAAGTGATTGTCATCTCACTATCTGATTGTTAAGCAAAGAGTCATAAGTATCCATTGCTATTTGTTAACCTATCATATATATTTCTTTATGTATGTTCTGGTTAATTAATTATTTTCTCAATCCATTTTACACTCAACTATCTAATAATAGCTCTTGAAAGCCTTGTATCGTTTGAATATACCTAGACTGTATTGAAGATACAATCCAGTGAGATAGATATTCATGTTGATCCAAACACTACCCCTTATTGATAAACCCATTGGAAAAAGTAGTTAAGTTACCAAGTATCTCTGAGATACAACCTAAGAGAGTTCCCTGGAGTGATAACACGTTGACCTGTTGATAATTTTACCTTCCAGGTTAGAATTTCTCCATCCTTATTGTCTCATTCTATGCAAAACAAATGGTTAGTTAAATCTGGGTGCACTCATCACATGGATGAGGATGCCTACTTGTTCATGTGGTTGGATGAAGCTAAGGAGAGGAAAATATATGTTGCTGATGATTTTTCTTTGGATGTTGTTGGTCAAGGTGATGTTTCCTGCCTACATGGGAATATTTTCGATGTCTATCATGTGCCAAATATCAGTTCCAATCTGTTGTATATTTCTCAGTTAACACAGACAAGTAATATTGTGGAATTTTGGCTAGATCAATTCTATGTTCATGATTTGAAGAAATGTAAGTCGATTGTCATCAGTGGGCTTCTCGACCCGATGGAAAGTTTGTATAAATTATTTGACACGACTCGACTTGACACTGAATCGATTACACTTGTTTCTCACACTGATGAGAGAAGTAAAATTTGTCATGACTGACTCGGAAACCTAAAGTTTTTTAAGTCTATAGGCACTGATAACTTAGAATATGATTATTGGTTTACCGAAGGTGTTTCCCCCTAAAGGAGTCTGTAAGGGTTGTGTGCTTGGGAAGCATCATCAAGAACTACTTGACTCTAGAAAATCATGGCGAGCACAAAAACTACTAGAAATGGTTCATAGTGATGTCTACTACACCAATCTACCTTCACTAGTAGGTGCAAGGAATAGTTTAACCTTTATTGATGATTTATCTCGTTTCACATGATTTTTTTTCCTAAAGAACAATAATCTTGTCTTTGAAAAGTTCAAGGAGTTTCATGTCTTTTCTAAAAAGAAATGTGGTCGAACCAAAAAGTGATTGAGATCAAAAAATGGTGGTGAGTATGTAAATCAACCTTTTGAAGAATATCTGGTTCGATTTGGTATTGACAGGAAGTGGTCAGTTCCTCATACACCTCAGCAAAATGACATCATAAAACAAAAGAATTGGATGCTAGTAGAAATGGATAGATGTATTTTATAGGATAAATATCTGCCTCCTCGCTTCTAGGCGGAAGTGGTGTATTGTGAAAATTATCTGCTTAATTTCATATTGACTCAAGTCGTTCCTTCCATGACTCCAATCGAATGATGGTGTGGAAAGAATAATTTAGTAGGACACCTTTGTGTGTTTGGAAGTGTTGCATGGGATCACATTTCTGATGATTTCAGAAAGAATTTGGAAGAAAATAGTCATGCTTGCATCATGATGTTTTACTCTAAAGAATCAAAATCATATCGATTGTTTGACCCTATCAAATGGAAAATCATTATCAGACGAAATGTACAGTTTGATGAGAATTTTTCTGGCATTAAGTTGTTTAATTCCTCCTATGGATTTCTATAGGATGATCCCTTTAGTGTTGTCTCTGACACTAGTTATCTTGTTCCAAATTTCATTCCTTCGACCAGACAGTCCAATGTTGTTCTTGTTTCTACTAGATGGTCGACCTATGAATGGAATAGTATGTCGCCCTTTGCTTCGAATGGTCCACGGACTGAAGACTGTTTGACTTCTTATCAACCAACTACAGTGAATCCTAGTTCACATGTTTCTTGTTTTCCTAGATGGTCTGCCAAGAAAATTGAATTTGTTGGAGATGATGTTGGAGATGCCTCCTATGGACGAAAAACTTGAAGTCAAAAGCAAGATGAAAACATTGTCTTAATGATTTGTGTACTTGAAACTTATAATCATGTTGTCTTCTTAGATGCTGAAGGATCACCTGAATGGGACCAAGATATGCATACATAATTGATTCTTTGTTGAAGAATGACACTTGGGACTTAGTTCCTCGAACACAAGGAAAGAACATTGTGAAGTGTCAATGGGTATACTAGACCAACTTTACCTCTGAAGGCGTTATTGAGGGACATAAAGCACACCTAGTTTCAAAGGGATTTTCTCAAGAAGAAGGCACCAAATACACCGAAACCTTTTCCCATGTCACAAAGATGAATGTTACTCTGTTTGACTGATTCTTTTATTTGCATCTCGTTTCAGATGGAAAATCCATCAGATGGACATGAAGAGCGCATTTCTTCATTGATACCTATTTGAAGAAATTTTCATGGAACAACCACCTGGTTTTGTGACAGATTAAAATTTTGTTTCTCGACTCAAAAATTTTCTTTATGGTTTGAATAAGGCTCCCCGATCTTGGTATGCTAAGATCAACAATTTCTTTCTTCGACTTGGTTTCAAACGTTGTGAATTTGATCACATCTTGTATGTACTCCATACCAATGGAGACACCTTGATTGTTGTTTTATATGTAGATTACTTACTCATTATTGGAAATATTAATTATCTCATCCTTAGATTGAAGAAACAACTTGCTAACTCCTTTGACATGACATATCTTGGTACTCTGCATTATTTTTTGGGTCTTCAAGTATTACCACAATGTGATGGATTTTTCATTTCTCGGTTTAAATATGTGATGGATATGTTGACACATTTTTAGATGGATGATTGTGGGACTTTTGCTACTCCTTTTCAATATAGAGTAAATCTTACTAAAACCTATCAAACTCCTATATTCAATGATACTCTTCATCGAAAATTGGTCAATACCTTTATATATCTTACTCATAGTCGACCTGAAATTTCCTTTGTTGTTAGTGTGGTTTCTTGGTTTATGAAAGACCATAAATAAATCCACTAGAAAACATTCAAACTAATTTCCCATTATCTCAAGGGTACCTCTCATTTTGGTATCAAGTATTGTCGAAGTTTGGATTCGTTGGTCAGCTTCACTGACTCCAATTGGGCTAGTGATAATGATGATTAGAATTCCACTTCTAGATATGTGTTTCTCTTTAACATTGGACTGTTGGTGTGGTTGTGTAAGAAACATAAAGAAGTCTATTTGTCGACTACACAATCATAATATCATGGTGTCATTCAATTAGGTACTGAAGCAGTATGGATTCACCAACTTTTGTGAGAACTTGGCCTTCATGTTAAGACCTCAGATACAATCTACTGTGATAACTAGAGATTTATCCAAGTTGTTGATAATCTTGTTTCCCAGAGTAATATGAAGCATGTTGAGCTCCATGCTCACTATTTGAGATGGTTCACGAGAATGTTGTCTCTCTTGAATATTGCAGAATAGATGACCAGGTTGTTGATATCTTCACCCAACCTTTAGATGAATCTATATTTATAAAGCTATGCATGATGCTTGGGCTTTAGGAAGCTACAATTATGGGGGTGTCATGATGACATGATTTCACCTCCTAAATCTCCAGAGATGTGTGTTGATGGGGGGTGTTGGAACATCAAGCATTGATGGTTCATCACACATATCTTGGGTTCATTCAGTTGATAGGTCGACCTACATCTAGATACAATTGGTTGGAAAATTGACCAAAACACTACATCAGTCGGTCGAGCAATCGACGTGCCTTTTGATCAGATAGTTGACCAACATTCAAAGATAGTCGGGCAATGGATCAACCAGCCGAGAAATTGACTAGGAGTTGGACACATAGGACATCGGGTCAATCATTCTTGTTGAGATGACTCAACGATGCGGATTTTGTGAAGTCAACCTTAATAATTGACAGTTACATGTGGAAGAGATCTTTCAGATTTTATGGAAGTTGGTTAGATCTTGAGGCTATAAATAGAATACCCCTCGAATCATTATCATCATGGAGAATAAACAATACAACACATATATCATGTGGATCAATATGTGGAATATGAACTGTGATTTTTTTATCACAATGCGCTATGCTTAAGTGTTGTAACGGTGTCTTTAGACAACACCCTCTGTCTTTGAAATGTTTTTGTTCCTCTTCCATTATCTACAATATTGTGTTTTATGTTTCATGTCATGTTCCTTCCCATTCCCCAATAACATATCATGAGGTTCTTCGACACAATCCATGTGATGACTGGAAACAAATAAATGAATAATCACTTCATTTGACAACTCTCCCTTGGAAATATTACAAAAAGAAGACACTATATATTGCAAGCTATGGCATGGGTATGAAAATTCGTTTTTCTCTCATCCACTTCAATCTGTGTATTCATGAATTGGGGCGAAGCAACAATAGATGCAATCTAAGAGGTCAATTTTGGCTATTAACAAAAACTTTCCTAAGTTTGCATATACATGACTTTGGGAATGTAGCTTTGATGAAAGATCGTGTTACTCCACCACGTTGCTTGGAAATTAGAATGCAACATATCACTGAATTTTGGTTTCTCATCTAGGGTGAAATCATGAAGATGGGTAACAATTTTGCTTGTTTTATGAGAAAAAAAACTATATTTTCACAAGTTCTTCAACTTCCGTCATAGAAAAGTATTTTTTTTATTTAGAATTTCACTTTACAGTTAAAGAAAAACTTATGAAGAATTTTGTTAGCTTTCCAATGACTATTTTTCAATTTTTTTTTATCAAGATTTGATATGTCAATTTCACAATTGTTTAACAGTATATTCCTTAAACATAAAATGAATGATAATGAGTTATGTTTTCCCACAACAATGTATCTATTATTAAACTTATGTTTTTAAGAAACAAAATATACTACAACAATCTACAGAGACTCTATTTTATTATAACTATAATTTTGAATCTAAAAGATGAATATTATATTTTCTAGAATTTTTGAAGTTGACCAAGCTGAAAACGTTGCATATTTTAAACACATGTTTTTCTACACCTTCTATCTATCTTATTTTTTACTTAAAAGTAAAATCTAAATATACCCTTTTGAAAATAACATTTTAAGTATTATGAATATAATTTTTTCTAAATTTTTCAATGTATATTTTTAGAGATACCGATATTTCATTTCACCGAATCATAATGTTTGCTGAAAATATTATGCAGTGATTTTTTTAAAAAAATGAATAAAATTATATAAAAATAATGAAAATGAAAACAAATTATAGGAATTGAAAGTAGATTCAATTTTGGAAATGCTAGTGTCATTTTCGAAACCAAATTCTCAGTATTTGCAGGAGTCCGCAACCTCCGAAGTTCAGGTAAGCTTGGGGCAATTCTCTGGTTTTTGTTTTTAGTTCCAATTTCATGTTTTCAGCCAAAATAATCTTTCGTCTGAAACAATATTATTTCGGCCGAAAGACTAAAATCTAACGGAAAATGTAAAAAATGAACGGTTTCCAAGATTTTCAGTTGAAAAAACCTTCTTTCGGCTGAAAGCGTGTTTAGTGAATTCCGTCGATTGAAAAAAATGAAAAGACACGTCGTATCATTTCATTTCGCGCCAAATCATATAAATACGCTTTCGACCGAACACATTTAACACAATTCATTGGATGGATGGACATATATGAGATCAGGGATAGGGATTTCAAAGCATTTATATCACTGATTGTAGCTGTATTCTTTTCTTTTTTTATTTCTTCCCTCTGTTCCATAGGCTTAATTGGAGGATCGATATCGATACATGATGGTTTTCTAGAGAATCTAAACAAAGTTTTGAATCATCTTTTTGGTTTTTGTTGAATAATGTAATTGATGTTTGTTCAAGTTTTTATTGGAATAATAACTTATATGTTGAAAGATAAATGTTGAGCATTTTTTCAAGGCGAAGTCTTTGTTGAATATATCTTTTACAAATAACTATAAAATTCATGGGAAACAAAAGTTTGCACAAGATAAACTTTGATCATACTCGAGATGATACTCGCCAAAACAAAAAAGGGAATGCGCATTATTGGAGAAAGAAACGAGAATGTGCAAATATTGAATAAAGAAACGATGATAATGTCAATAGAGATTTTCAACAAGAAGAAGTTCAACCAGGTATGTTAAGGTCCTAACCCGCACATAGGTAGATCAATGTATTCGGATGTAATAAAGGTCAATATTAATAAGACCTTTCAATAAAATAGAATAAGGCGGATGTAAGAAGACCT
>JZKD02S1880029.1:24872-46795 GCA_000966675.3 Picea glauca | reverse complement strand
ATTGCTATCTGATTCAAAGTGTTATTTCTGTTGCTATTTCGTATATCATTTCTGTGTATTGTGAATATTATGCTGGATATTTTACTATTATTCTGTCATTTCTAGCATTTCGTTTCTGTTCAGCATATTTTATATATCTGGTATCTTGCAAGGTATGCATGCACATATGATGATTGAGCACACGACACACATTGGGATTGTATTTAGAAAGTACAGAATTCAAATTTAAAATATTGTAAATAATATAATTGATTTTAATTACAATTTGATGTTTTTCAAAAAACATAAATAGATTTGTCTCATAATGTCGAAGAAAAGGTTGAAACCAAAATCAAAGTAGAAGGCATTGAAACTGAAATTGAGGCAGAAGACATTGAAACCGAAATTGAAGCAGAAGACGAATCACCTATAGGTATGTACATAAATTTAGATAATACAAGATGAACACTCAAGTATATATAGTTCAGTGAATTTGTGTTCGGGTTATGTTTTTTAATATAAACTTTAAATTGAAAATGTAGGAGAATCTATCAACATTGATGATGAAATATTAGAAAATGTCGATATTGACAAATTTGGGAAGAAAAGAGGTAACCTCTATATAAGATATCGAACTAAGAATATGTATAATAATTTTTTCAAAGATGAATCAATAACATTACAAGCTCAACTTTTACTCTGTCTAATGAAGTCAAGAAAGTTAAAAGCAACTACATCATTATTGGGTATTCAAAAGTCGATGAAGGATACAAAGGTGAAACATAATGTCTTTAATAATATAACTAGTGTATTAAAAGCTTTTGGAATATCTTGAAAAGAAGATGTCTATGTTGCACGTAGAGTGATACAAACAACAGTTGTTTCATCTAGCAATATAAAAGATCGTTTGACAAGACACATGGAAAAAAAGATGGGAACGTCCAGAAAAAAATTGCACAAACATAGAAAATTTCGATTGCAAATAGATGCAAATGATGAACTCGCTTGTTGGACAATGATTTCTCGACAACCCTACAAAGATAGACTTGCAAAAAATGTTAAAGGATTGTCCCGTAATTGTTGGTTGGAAGAATCCCCTGTTTCACCACATACAAGGGATGTGTTGCATTGAAGAATAGAATGAAAACAATATGAAGAACATCCAAAACATATATTGCCAATGACACAAATAGAATTGTTCAATAAGTTCAAAGAAGAGCACAAAGAAGTTAAAGTTTTCATCAATACATTTGTGCAACAAAAACCATGGTTTGTTAGACCCATCATTGTTTGTGACACTTGTTGTTGTCGTTATCATGTGGAATTTAAGTTGTATTACGACACTTTTTTGGATTTTGGTAAAACTTTATGGAAAGGTTCACCTCCTCCTTCCACATTTTGTGTTTTTATATCTGAAATTCTATGTAAAAGAGAAGATGATGATGCATTTTACAAAAAAAGAATGTGTTGGTGGAAATAAATGTGATCGTTGTGGAAATATAATTTTGTTTCATTCAAAGTATCATATTGATATGAATGATCAATAATTTTCTAATATAAGAGTCAATTGGAAGAGATATGAATATATCAATAGCACAGATCCACATCCTTCAAATGTTATTTCCAAAAGGATTGATTTGAAGGTAGATAAAATCTGTGTGATAGAGCTCTATGGAAAGATCTACAATTCAAACAATCTCGTGAAGTTTTTCCATCAGGGACAATTTTTTCTGTAGTTGATTTTGCATAGAATTACACATTCGTTTCACAAAAAGAAATACAGAGTGAATATTATCATTCTGATCAAGTCACGATATTTTTCCACGTTCTATATAAACATGCTCAACGGAGTCTTGATAACATAGAAAGCACCAATGACAATCGACATGTTATTAAAGAATATCACTTTTATATAAGTGATGATCGAGCACACGACACACATTATGTACAACAATGTTTTGATAAATTTTATGATTCATTGAAAGAACGCGAAATCAAATTCGATCGACATTCAATATGGTAAGATGGGTGTGCGGGTTAGTTCAAATCTTCACGATCATTCTATTGGTTATGTCGTCTTCATAAAAAATTAAACATTACACATTGTTTGACTTTTTTTGAGACCGGTCATGGAAAGGGAGAGCACGATGGTGTAGGGACATGTACAAAATGAGCACTTCGAAGGTATCAGATGAACCCTCATGCCGATCGATTTGAATTTGCTGAATGGTGAAAAATGGTGCTAAGCCATGAATATAATCCATCAAGGGATGTGCACAGGTGTGTCTATATATAAATGTTACACATGTACACAAGATATTTTTATTTGAACATGTTCAAATTTATATTCAAACTTCAATCATTTTCCTGAGAGATTTCAAGTTAACAAGTTCTTGTCTTGTGCAGGTTTTTTTGGTATGTTGGAATCCAAGATGTAAATAGATCAATCTCATATGACACCAATACAATACCTGGGACATGAAAAATGCATTCAGTTAAAATAAAACATTTTCAAAATGTGTTTGCATTTGATAGAAAAAATGAGTCTTGTTTTTGTTCAGTTTGCATAGAGGACACAAAATCCATAGATATTTGCGAAAACAAAAAATGTAGGATATGATAAAGCTTGGAGACATGCCAAACTTAATGTAAAAGGGAAAATGCTACTTGCAATATCAGAGGGGACGGAATCAAATGAAACTATAGTGTTAGTTGATGGTGATAGAGTTTTTGATCTTGTTAGAGAAGGTAATTTTTATGTTTAATTTTTTTCAAATAACTTGTAGATGTACTTGTGTGATAATCTAACACGAACTATTTGTTGTCCAATATATACAATTATTTGTAGGAGATGTTTTTTCCATGGTTGCACCTGTAGACAACACTGAAAATGTGAAATATTATTTGATGCAATGCACATAACAAAAGATGAGGCTATTAGAAGATTTTGATGATAACAATTTTATATATGAAAGAGGATCCATTGTATTGAAATGATATTTTTTCGAGAAACCCATCAAAACGATACTCATGTTCACTTTCAAGACTACCATCTAGATGTCACAAGTTGTCAATATAGTCATTTGGTATGTGCAACACGCATAAAGTTAATAGAAGTTCAATAAAAAAAAAGTTAGAAAATGGAAAATGTCCAAAGTCGATCATGAATGAATAATTTAAGATGGAATACCATTACGATGTTTTTAAACAAGTGGCACATGTACATTCCACAATTTTTTATTTTTCATTAAAAGTACATTCCAGAATTTGATGACTTGTTTTGACTATTTTCAACCATATTTCCAAATAGGATATTTATAAAAAGGGTATGTATAAAAAACTCTAGATCATTCTTAAAAAACATAGATAAAATATGCTTCAACCATATTTTATCTGTGTTTTTCAACAATTACACCAATCAAAATTATTTTATGAGCATTACACCAATCAAAATTGAGTTGTATACCTCTTGTATTGTGAGTATTTTATTTTAAACTAAAAAATTGTTAAACACCATTTCCATTGAACACTTACGTTTTTCAAAAGTATTTTGTTTCCATTTTATTTTAATAATATTGCATTAATTTTAAAAAAAGTTAAACATATTTTATATTTTCTATTGTAATAATATCTTGTTTCAAATTTTAACTCATTCCGATTTTTATTTTATTTTACGAGCATTATATAAATTAAAGTTGAATTGAACATCTCTTTTATTTTGAATATTTTTTTTAATTATTGTTCTCAAAATTAAAGAAAAGTTTAAAACATCTCTTTCATTTTGAGATTTTATTTTATTAAGGGTATATGAACTTTGAGGTGAATATCTCTTCTAGCTTTAGCATTTTTTTAATGACTACAGGATAAAATTAAAGAAGAATTGATCATCTTTTCCATTTTAAGGTTTTATTTTGTTGTCACATCATTTTGAGCATTTTATTTTATCATTATCACACAAACTAAAAAAGAGTTGAACATCTCTTCTATCTCAAGATTTAATTGTATAAACATTACCTATAATTAATTTGGATATCTCTTCTATCTTGAGAATTTTATTTTTATTACTATTGCACCAATCAAAGAAGAGTTGAACATCTCTTYTATCCTWGATTTGAGAGCATTGAYTTCTTTAAGTRGTMATTTWTTTWTTYATTTTTTWRATTAATATKAACTAACAACTAAAAACAAATTTAAACATCTCTTCCACTYRTTGTAATAACACTTTACTAATAATATCATATATATACCAATATCTYCAAATTCTAATTRTTAAGTTGATTTACATTTAAAATTTGAAATTATTTAGAATCTCCATTTTAATAATTAAGTTGATTTTCATGTAAACTTATTTAGAAGTGTTAATCATTAGAATTAAATTGTAATTAATAGATAGATCTTCTCTAACAAACTTAAGGAAATTAATACAACTTTGCCTAAAGTCAAGTGAATTAAGTTGTAATTAATAGATCACTTCTCTAACAAAGTCAAGGAAATTAATACAACCTTGCCTAAAGTCAAGTGAAGACCCTTACAAAAATGTGGGTTTATGTGAATAGTACTAAACCGTAGCCTGCAAATCATTTTCCTAATGTAATTCCCTTTCATACATGTTATCGAAGTTTTACAAGGGGTATGTGTTGTTCCTTGGCATGTCTAAAACACAATGCTTGAATGCATACCTCCTCCTTTGAATTCCACATTGGTTACCTTCTTCCAAAATCAAACACAAGTTTTCTGAAAGGAAATTGGTAGATCATGAAAATTTCTTCCTTTTAGTGCAGTTCATACCAGCATAGGCTTTGCATGGTTTAAAGTGTTTTCTATTACCATATATTCTCAAAAACATTTTGCATGGTTTAACATGTTGTCTACTATCATATATTCTTAAATAGATATGCAATGATACAATCTTGTATGTTTGACAGTTCTATTTTTTTGTGTCCATCTATTGAGTCTGCATATTCTTAAATATATAAACAACACATTCTTGTATTATTGACTTTGCATATTATTAAATAGATTAATAACAGCACATTCTTTTATTATTTCACTTTAATTTTTCTTTTCATTTATTTAGCAGATCTCATATGCCTATCTTTCCTTTAGTTTTTCTATTAGTTAAATGCATCTATGCAACCAATTTATTTAGCATCTCATATGCCTATATTTCTGTAAAGACCCCAATCGTTACGACTACATGCGAAGTGGAAAGTGCAATTATTTTTTTTGTTTGAAGTAGCAAAGCGACGAAGACCCATAGTTGAACCACACAACCTGACGATGAACCCACACACACAGATCGAGAAATAGAAAAAAATGAATCAACACACAAAAATGACAAACAAAAAGGGTGGGACCTATGAAGGTCAAGGCAGATGAAATCGGTTACCCGCCCAACACAAAGAGGACAATGCCTACCAGTTAAAGGACAACATCCACCACCTAACACAACGACATCGAAAACTAGTGTTAGAAACCTCTACGGCGTGTAACCAACGCCATGAGGTGTCACAGAATCAAGTACTAAAATTCATTTACAAAAACCACTTCACTCTACATGGGAAGCGCATGACCCAACCAGGTTTCATATGTGCTTCTCTATCAAGCACGCAATGATCCCATCCTAAGGATTCATGCCACCACCCAGCGTCCAATGCAAAAGTAACTAAGGCGCAACTTAACAACCCTAACCCCTTAAACCCAGACACAAAATCCCCCCCCTTGCAAGAATCCAAACTAACAGTCATACCTAAAAGGAATCTAAGGATGATAACTCTAAGTTCTATCAAGCTATACTTTGATGTCGGGTAACTACATTCAGTACTTTTAATTGCGCATAGGTTAATTTACAAGAGCCACGAGCCAACTTGATATGACATGTGATACATGAGAATGGGTACAGGCAATTTCTAAAATCAATCAAAGGTCAGAAGCAATAAAACTAAGTAAGGGAAGCGATCTCCTAACATCACACAAGGAGGCAAAAGGAAACCTAGGAAAGCAACGATCACGCTTCAAAAATTCTAAGTGGCAGAAGGGTTCTAAAAAGCATGACCTCCGGTAAGAGCATTAACTAGAGACTTCAAATTTCTCTCAACAAGGTTGTCCGTAATTTAAGGTTGCCAACGATACAAGGGATCCTTAGCCACGCTGGAGTCAAGACAACCACTACCTTAAAACGCAATCTAAAATCTCATGTACTTAATATAATTCCAATCGATAATAAGGTCTTGTATCAGAAATCATGATATCCATTTAAGAACTGATTTATTAAACATTTTAAAGAACTGTTGTAATAAACATTAACAATTAGAGAGATGGTCCTAAACAATTACATAACTAATATAATTACCATTGAAGCAACTACTAAAAACAAACAATTTAAGAACTGTTGTGCAATAACAAGTCTAAACTATAGAACGTTGTCTAACATGTAAAATGTGTTGTCAGTAATTCATTATAAATAAAAGGCTTTCTAAATTCGCAAACACCACCATCAATGCGCAGTTGTTGCACAGTCAACATGCAATGATTAATTCGTTGTCAGCCCATTGGATAAATTCACTGTACATTGTCGAATCTATCAATCGATGAAGCTATAAACACGTGGCCTATCACAGGAGTGTGTCTAAAAATGATCACTATGGGAAACGCTATGAGTATCTGGGTAAATCGTTGTCAAAAAGGAATCACAGAGTAAATTGAGGTCGCTTATTATAGCCATAAAAAAAATGTAGACCACCAATTAATCGCTACCTTTTAACTCTCTGTATCTTAATGTCTTGTTGTCCTTTAAAGTAAGGAGGAGTCACTGTCTAAAGAAGATAAGGATACGCTTGGTTCAAAAATGAAATAAACAATATTGCTACCTGTATAAATAGTTGTCTTGCATCAAGGAATAATGATATAAAGAATTTATCAGGAATTAATGATACCGCTCGCGGTCTAATAATGCATTAACCAAATAAGAATCTGTCTCATTATATCATTGTTATAATACCAATAGCTCTATCCATTAATAACCTAAGTTAACAAAGATACTTCTGTACAAAAACAACATCGTCGTGCCTGGCCGTCTGCTGCCAACAACCTTTAAAAACGCAGGTGTAAATGCTAACAAAATATTGCTAGTTAAATTCTGAGTGGGAAAGGCAATAAACTCACCACTCAGAAAATCACCTAGTAGTTAAATTCCTATGGTAGTCAAACACAATGGTGTAAAAATCGCATGGTAAAATTCATAAGGCATCAATGCGATACTAAAAATTTGTTGTCCTAAAAGACGGTTAAACTCACAGTCGAGATGGATAAGAAATTGTTGTCATAGATTGCTAATATTTTTCATTAAAGGATGAATTCTAGCACTGGTGCACATAGTGAAATGTCAAGTGGTAATTAGCAGTGGTAAGGATATCATTCATAGGTCGTAGGGTAGGGTCACCATGGTAGAATTGTCAGGGTAAATCAATAAATTCAAACATTATCACATTATCAGTCGTATTCATTGTGTAATAAAATAACAGTCTCTACCCAAAACTTTGCAGTCAATAATAAAACGCAGTCAATAAAGTAATGGAAGTCAAATATAAGGGTAAGTTCATAGGGTAACATTCACCAGTAGAAAGTAATAATTTGCAGATATGTACGTCGGCCAGAGGTGTTAAAACGTAAGGTAAACTCGCATTCAAAATAAATTAAATTATAGAGTTAAAAAAAATTGGGGACGCAGAGTTGACAACGCAGAGGGAATTTAGAGGTTCACATATAGGAAGGGATAACCAATTGCATAAGTATTCAATTGCAAAAGGAGGAAACCATCAATCAACCAAGAACAATCGATAAGGGTAGACGACAGGGGCATCCTTCACTCATCATCCACACTAAAAAAAGCAAGGTGTTGAGATCCATAGGTCTATTAACGTTGAAGCGACGATCGTATATCAGGATCCTGGTTGACTGCTTAGGCGCAGACTGATGATCTAGGGACGAAGGAAAAAATAAACTGCAATCATCGCAATCAATAAACCTCAAGACGGTCAAGACATGTAGGGGTCAAAGGCCATGGAAATCAATCAACATCAAGCTAAGGCTATGGGGAAGTTTCAGTCATCAACAAGAACGCTAAGACCATCATATTCTTTACTTGATTAAGCATACAAAACTGAAAGCATAAATCATACTAACAATATACCACGCAAAAATAAAGGAAGCGTACCATTTCCCAAGTCGCCTGCTCTGATTTTATGTCCTGCGCGCTCCGTGCAACTCTCGCTTTCCGACCGAAGAGACTTCACCGATACCTCCCAGCCAATGCTAGGGGTACTCTTCTTCCCCCTTAGCCGCCCTAGCCACAAAGGGCCACACACACTAACCAAAGAATAAGCTAGCTCACAGCTCGCCTCGCAAGGCTGAGCTACCACTCCTCACCGAGCTGGGTATCCCAACTCCCAAAATCTAAGTCAGTCAAGTATAAATTTTTGCAGTGTAACATTACGCATAACAGAAGAGATCCATCATCATTCTCCTCCCTCCATTATATAGAGTTTCAAAGTCCTTTACTTTCCCGAAATCCCATTTAATTTAAAGTTTAATAATTTAATCCATAAAAGTCCTCCCCGTACAAGTGTCACCCATCCCCTTCATTCCTCCATAAATTAATTTCATTTATTACATTAATTACCCCTATTTCCCTCACTCACCTAAAGGCACTCCTAGAATCACTCCTAGGTGTCCCCATATCCCCTTACAAGTTTTAATGACTTTCCCCCTTATTAATTTACTAGTTGAGTTTAAATTAGAAAGTTCTTAAATGCTAGATACCTTACTAAGTTAGACTATCTACTTTTTCCTTGTGTTTCTCCTTTCTTTTCATGTTTCCCTCTTTTTCCTAGTTTCCTAATTATTTTAGATTTCCCTCTTTCTCCTTTTTATTTAAACTCAAAAAGGCATATGCATAAACTTACCCTTTTCCCTTTTTCTTTTTAATGAATAAATTTTTAATTAGCATAATATACTAAAACAATTATTTCCCCTTTTTAAATTTTATCCCAAAAGATTTTTATAAATCAATTTAATTGTTTACCCCCTTCTTGTCACAAGATTAATGAAGATTATCATTATTATTTATATATATATATATATATATATATATATTATAAATAGATAAAAATGTTATCACAAATATAATTTAGACCTAGACTTTATTTTCCTAGGTTGGGCGACGTTTTATTAGGGGAAAGTTTTAAATCTTCCTTAACATGTTATTCATCCTAAATACATCTAGTTTTATCCAATTATTAAATAACAACGTGACGTGTCCTTCAAGATGCACCAGGTACTCCAAGGGTGTCACTTGCCTCTTTTTGTTTCTCTTGCGCGATGTGCCCTTCAGGATGCACTACGTGAACTAAGGGTGTAACTCGTCTGTTTCCATTTTTCTTGTGTGACGTTCCCTTCAGGACGCACCATGTGCTCCAAGGGTGCCACTCGCCTCTTCAATGACTTGGTAGACATAAAAAACCCCTAGAGTCAAAACTTTGCCAGGTGATCCTGTGGGAAACTAAGGGCCTATAAGGAATAAGGCCCCTGCCTTATTGCACACCCCTTAGAATCATCGTGAGTGACTGTTTTAGTCTACCCTCACGGCATCGTGGGTCCTCTTGAATTAGGTAATCGCTAACCTATAGTTCAAGCCATAACAGGAGTGATAGTAGGTTGTGGCAGGGTTGTTGTCCACACCTCTCCCTCAACATCTCTGGTAGTCCTGCATGACCCCTCTACTCCACATGTGAGTCTGGTCGGAAAGCTATCGTCAGCCTACATCATGAACAAATCATGTCAAAAATATATCCATAATCATATCATCTAATCAGATGCACTAATATCACATATAAAATGATCAAACCCCAATAGTTCACTCCATGACTCGATCTAGAGTCCAAGGGGCTCCATCGATACCTCTGCATCCTTTAGGTCCAAAATCCTGCACACTCAGTGAACCCGAGTCAATAGCACCCGTCTATGTCAATGTAGCAAAACAACATGTCATCAACCCATAATGCCTCATAATCCAAATCAAATGTTTAATAGTATAATAATCTGGATCACTTGTGAGAAAGTGTCGTCAAAGAATAAGTTCGCTCAGTGTGCGCAAGAGCGGGATGTTACATACATATTGGTCTAAACTTCATCCCGAACTTTCATAGTATAAGTGCCGAAATAAAGTGTATCACAACATCATAAGTCTATCTATCAAACACAAATGGAAACTCCTGGCGCATATCCTATGCATCCTCCTAGGTCGCCGAGTGTGGACTATAGTTGTCCCACTAGACCTTGACTTTCTCTACTGTTCGACGTCGTAGCTGTCGAACGCGATGATCCAAGATGCATATTGACTTAGCCATGAGCGCCCCCTCCTTTGATACCTACAAGGAACTCCTGTCAATAACATGTGTAGGATCACTAATATAATGTCTCAAAATAGATACGTGAAAAACATCGTGCATACGCCTCAAGGAATCAAGCAAGGATAGTCATTAGGCCATGGGCCTCTCTTTTCCACAGTCTCGTAGGATCCCATGAACCTATGAGATAGTTTATCCCCTTTTTCGAACTTGATCGAATGCTTATGTGGTTTCTGCTGCAAAAATACTCGATCGCCACATCGTAACTACGGTCGACACGACGCGCATCAACATAATGCTTCTGTCGAACCTGCACTTCCTTGATCCTTTGTCTTATAGTTTTCATTTAATCTTCCATTTCTTGGATCACTTTCGTTCCCACCAGGACCCTATACTCAAGCCACTCCCAACTCAAAGGCGTATGACAAAGTCGCCCATAAATAAACTTGAAAGGCGCCATCTTAATGGTGTTTTGGTAACTGTGGTTATAAGTGAATTCCACCAGTGGCAAGAATTCTTCCCAATGCTTTTGTTGGTCTGTAACATACATGCGCAACATGTCCTCCAAGGTATAGTTCATTCGTTCGGTCTGCCCATCAATCTTCGGGTGATACGCAGTACTGAAGTTAAGTTGGGTTCCCAAGGCCTCTTGGAAACTCATCCAAAATCATCCAGTAAACACCGATCCTCGATCTGATATAATCCTCTTAGGCACTGCATGCAGCCTCATAATCTCATTGATGAAAAATCTAGCTATGTCAGGTTCCTGATACATCATACGCATAGGAATAAAATGAGCACTCTTCGTCAGTGTGTCAACTACTACGAAAATTGAGTCAAGTCTCCTTGCCGTCAGTGGAAATACAACAATGAAATCCATTGAAATAACCTCCCATTTCTATTCCGGAATAGCGTGTGGCTGTAGTAATCCTACTGGATGTCTATGTTCAGCCTTTACCTGCTGACATCCTAGACATCTGGCCACATAGTCAACTATGTATGCCTTCACTCCCTTCCAGAAGAATAAGGGTTTAAGGTCCTCCCTCATTTTCGTGACTCCTTGGTGAGCCATGTATACTGCTCTATGAGCCTCGTCTAGGATCAAACTCCTCAACTCTTCGTTCGGTGGTACATAAATCCAATTTTTAACCCTCAATAATCCATCATTGTCAAACATAAATCCTTCAAATCTCGATACCATCATTGTGTTTAGTCCGAAAAAAATCCTCGACCTCTTTGTACCAGTCATCATCGTGCTATAAAGTTAGAATCTTTTCATGTAGATTCGTCTGAAGAGGCAACACCGGAAATATGTGTGGTCTCCGAGTCAATGCATCCGCCACTCGGTTCACTGTTCCTTTTATGTAAGTAATATTGAAGTCATACTCGCTTAAGCAATTCCAACCAATGCCAAGGTCGTGTGTTCAGGTTGCTTTGCGCAAGGATGTGTTGTAGTCCACAATGGACAGTTTTTAATTCAAATTTTCATCCAACAAGGTAGTGTCTCCAGACCTTCAAGGCATGTACAATGGATAACAACTCCAAATCGTGTGTCGCATAGTTCTCCTCATGCCTTCTCAGTTTCCTCGAGATGTAAGCAATCACTCGACCATCTTGCATCAAGACTCTGCCTTAGCCTTCCTTGGATGCATCAGTGAAAAATAAGAAGTCTACGTCCATGTCAGGGACCTTTAGTATCAGTTTCATTGTCAACAACTCTTTGAGCCTCCGGAATGCTTATGCGCATTTCTTGGTCCCAACAACTTCTTGTTATTCTTCTACAATTTCGTGATCGGATTTTCTATCTTCAAGAATCCCTTGACGAACCGTCAATAGTATCCTGTTGAACCCATGAAGTTGCGTACTTCTGGGACATTCATCGATGCAAGCCATTCCATAATAGTCTTGACCTTTTCTGGATCCACGATGATACCTTCATCGGAGATGACATGCTCTATGTAGTGAATCTTCGATTGATAAAACGAGCATTTGGACAATTTCCCATACAAATTGTGCTCTTGCAGATAATGTAGTACCAAGCATAAGTGCTCATCATGCTTCTTCATTGTCTGGGAGTAAATTAAATTTAAATTATTATAACACATTAGATTTAAATGATTTTAAGGCATTAAATGATACCTGTGAACTCCCACCCTCTTCAAACTCTCCTAATGAGAATTGAGACAAGCCTGTCCAATTAGTAGGAGATGGAATAGGGATCTGTGAACAACACAACTAAGAACTAAATATATGATTCAATGTGTTCACAATTATACAAAATTATAAATGTTGTTGATCTCTTATTCAAAAGAGTGGAGATTGAACTATTAGAAAACACATACCTGATTCAACCCATCCAAATTTAAACTTGTGGAATCAAGTCCCCTACTTACTGGAGATTCATTTAACATATTTCCAAACTGCAATTAATGGCAATAACAACTCGATTATTTCTATAGATACAATGATTTATAAATATAGAATTAGAAGTAAACTATCATAAAATGTGTAAAAAATTTCCTAACTAGAACACATACCAATCTGCGGTTCGAGTCATCATTTGAATGACCTTCTTCCAACCATCCTGACAAAATTTTGCATACTCCAAAACATATTTTTCTGGCATGGTATCTAACTCCGCATCTGTTTTATAAACAAATGTGGTCTGGGAATTGGCTTCCTCTTGCTGACGGTTCATGCCAACATCAACACCATAAAAAATCGCTGCAAAATTTTGCTCGATTGCAGTCCTGGGCTCTTTGTCAACCTTTGATGTAGCTTGAAACTCTGAATGTGAAGAAAATGCCCCTGTTGGGCGAGGTACTAAAGGTTGTGGAGGCCTCGGCAATATCACACTTCGATATGCCCTTTTGCGATCATATGTATGTCCTTTACTAGTCCCATAATACTTGGACGGTAGACTAGTATAATTAGGGTGCATGTGCAAGAAAAACTCTGCAAAAACGTGTCTTTCAAAATAGTATGGAACCTCATCATTCCACGACAATTTCCCATATGCCACCAAAAATCTATTATACAGATGTCCTGCAATGTCATGGTGCTTAAAATATTGCACCTTCAACATATTCCGCTTTGGGCCCTCTTTGAAATTGAACATCAAAATGACATCTTCTTTTGAAACTCTAATTTTTACTGCCTTCCATTTGTCAGGGCCCATCACCTCTAAATTTTGTCGCCTCATTAGATCGACAAAACTGTCAGTGGTTGGCCCCATCTTCTGATATGCGTCCATAAAGTTTTCCAATGAATGCAAACCAATTTGCAAGATTTGTTTATTCTCCTGATGGAGTTCCAAGACCACCAAATCGTTTTCCAACCTCCTTTTAACACTTGAGTATCGCTCAAGCGTAATTGCTTCATTAATCCTTTCCCAGGGAAGTTCATCACCAACATCTGAAGGATAGGTGGACGTAGGCATGTAATCTTATGTTTCTTGATAACGCAGCTTCCTAAATCTACCTTCACCCTCTGCACCAACACTTGAATCTTCGTGACAACCACTCTCTCTTTCATTATCGTCCCTTGCTCTAAACTGATTGTCTACACACACATTTGAAAGTAACTACAAGATTTAACTTCACATAAATTTAAATACAACAAAAATAAAAAAATCAAAGAAAATTACCAGAAATATTCTCTTGTCAAGAGGTATTCCCTACATTCTCAGGTGTAGGATTATCAATGCACAACCTATCTAAGAATACTTCATCCATAACACTTTCTTCAACAGGTTCTGCATTTTATATATTCACATACTCATTTAAAAATATCCTTTGATGAGATTGTTGTTGGTCACTGAGAGTCTCAGTCGAAGGAGTTCTTGTTCTTCCTTCTTGGGAGAACCTAGAGCATTTTTGAGGAATGTTTGGAGAATCCCATGTCGACATCTCTCCTCAATATCTATCCACAATGCAGAGTTTATCAATAAAAATGCAGATATGTACCCAAGTTCAAGCAATTAAAAACAGAGAGAGAAATCAAAGTTTTAACCAATCAAGCCGCAAATGTACTCGTTCATAAGAAGGCGCAAAGACTAAACATTCATCCATGAATCAATCAACTTAAAGATAAGTAAGTGATAGACAGTAGGGCAAATTTTTATCCTTTACTCATCATCCATACACAGAAAAGAAGGGCATTTGAATCTATAGGTCTTTAAACACCGAAGTGAAGACTGTCGATTCAGCTCCAAGCCAACTGCTCAGGCATAGACTGATGACTAAAGAGATAAGGGACGGAAGATAAAACCACAATATTTTCATAATAATCAATAAAACCCACACAAAGAATTCATTGAAATCAGAAGTTGGGTTCGCCAAAGGAAATCAATTCAGAAAAACAACAAGCAAGGGATTCATTAAAAGATCCCTATGGTTGGATCCACTAAAAAAATGTATTAGAACATTTCTTTAAAATTCCTTAAAATTTCTCTATGGTTGGATCCACAAAGACCACATATAATGTAATGCATTAGAATCCCCAAAACAAAGCATTTAATATACATAACCTCACACACCCACTAATAACATCAACATGTTTTAATCACAACGAGGTGAAGGCCTTGCATGAACATGGATTATATGCCAAGCATATTACATTAAATGTTGTCGGATAAATTTCAAGGAAAAACCAAATCTACACAAGTGTATATATTCTAGAGGTTGAGGGAATGACTATAGTGAATATACTACCTATGTTTCACAATTTGTTTTCTATTTGTTGTGCTATAGTAATGCAGATTTTCCATATCATATTACAATGTAATATGTCATAACATATATTACTATATAACATATTACATTGTTACATTGTAATATGTTATAACATATTACAATGTAATTGTATGTTACATTGTAACATATTTTTTCCTAGTAGCGTTGTCACACCCCGAGAATCAAACCTTCATAAGGTTTGACTTCTGGAAGTTCTTGGCAAATACAATGCACCAATAGTTTAAATATTTTAGGGGTACCATGTCTTTCATGTACCAATCTCACTTGATCCATATGTTAATCCATCAAAACTACTCACATCAGGGTTATTTTAATTCAAAGATGGTGAATGACCAGCCAACATGTTGCTCTCCCAAACATTGAGTGGTTGCCTGTGGTATGAGAACATGTCACCAGTGAAGGTTTTTTGTAGTTTGTAAACTCTTTTATGTCTAAATTAGACTTTATTATCCACAATGAAGTATTCATTATAATTATTCCTTTAGTCAAAGGGTCACTACAATTGCAAAACAACATCAGAGTGGGAGACTAAATATGTATGTTTATAAATTATTTATTAATGTCTAAATATGTATGTTTATAGTATATTTATTAAATTTAAATATGTATGTTTTAAAAAAAATTCATTGTATCTATATTACTCCTCCATTGTACTCTAATATTACATATGTAAAAATGGAATTATAAATTTAATTCCTACAGATTTGTAATTTTTATAAAATAAAAACATGAACAATTTGAAATAAAAACATGAACAATTTGAATTTTTTATGAATTTTTTATAAAATACAAAATGTTTGAAATGACTGTGACTTGGCAGAGGTGATCATTCACAATGCATATTTTATCATTAAAATGCAGAGATGTACCCAAGTTCAAGCAATTAAAAATGCAGAGAGAAATCGAAGTTTTAATCAATCAAGCCACACATGTACTCGTTCATAAGAAGGCCCAAAGACTAAACATTCAACCATGAATCAATCAAATCAAATGTAAGTAAGGGATAGAAAACAAAACAAATTCTTATCCTTCACTCATCATCCATGCACAGAAAAGAAGGGCATTTGAATCTATAGGTCTTTAAACACCGAAGTGACGACCGTCGATTCGGCTCCTGGCCGACTTCTCAGGCACAGACTGATGACTAAAGGGATAAGGGACAGAAGATAAAACCACAATATTTTCATAATAATCAATAAAACCCACACAAAGAAGTCATTGAAATCAGAAGTTGGGTTTGACAAGAGATTTTCATTCAACTCAGAGGTTTATCATTCACAATGCAGAGTTTATCAATAAAAATGCAGAGATGTACCCAAGTTCAAGCAATTAAAAACACAGAGAGAAATCGAAGTTTTAATCAATCAAGCCGCATAGGTACTCATTCATAAGAAGGCGCAAAGACTAAAAATTCAACCATGAATCAATCAACTCAAAGATAAGTAAAGGGATAGACAACAAGGTGAATTCTTATCCTTCACTCATCATCCATGCACAGAAAAGAAGGGCATTTGAATCTATAGGTCTTTAAACACTAAAGTGAGGACCATCAATTCGGCTCCTGACTGACTTCTCATGCAAATACTTATGACTAAAGGGATAAGGTACAGAATATAAAACCACAATCTTTTCATAATAATAAATAAAACCCACACATCGAAGTCATTGAAATTAGAAGTTGGGTTTGCCAAGGGAAATCAATTCAGTAAAACAACAAGCAAGGGGATTACAGATACAAGTTAATAATTTATTAATGGTAGGAATGAGTGGTATATATTTTGAAGAAGATGCAATTGAGTGATTCTTAATTGTCAAAAAAATTATGGTGGTAATGAAACCTATTTCTACAAATAATAATGTGAGTTTTAATGCCATATATATTTTGAAGAAGATGCAATTGAGTGAGTCTTAATTGTCACAAAATTAATGGTTCCAAATGGTAATGTCTACAATTATGCTAATGGAGTATTTTAGGTGATATTCTTACATTATCTTTGTGATCTAGAAAATGATTTTCTAGGATGTTTTGTTTTGAAATTTGATCATTCAATATATTTTCCATATTTTCCAATATATTTTCCATATTTTCCAACATGTATAGTTTACTTGTTATAGTGTATAATATATTATGGTTGGTTGGGATATTGCATATGACCTTCTTGATAAATATGATAAATATTTGAGTGAGTTAAAGTTTAAATATTTAATAATAATATTGTTTTTATATAAAGTAGGTCATTATTTCTAATTCTAAGACTTTGCAAAACTGGTGATATTTTGAAAGGGGCATACAAGGAAGCTGAAAATAATGGTAGAAGTGCACTATTAAGGGTATTACTACTATGATCAAAGCAAGTAGAACATGAATATAGTAGGTATGTGTGTGAGACACGATACACCTTATTAGGATAAGAGCTAGTATTGAGTGCAAGTAAGGTAATCAAGCGTATTCATACTAACCAATTAACAGTCTATGTTATCAGTAATTCCTAATCAATTGATTACGTAAAGAGATGTTGTTATACTAGTAATGAACATACCATTGCAAGGATACATCATATCTATAATAAGTATGATGTAAGGTTAATGAAGCTTTGTAACAAGCTTAAGAATAGTGATTAACAAGACTAATCAAATCAATATGAGCTTGCTTAGTTAGCGTGAATAAGTTGTAAGTGATACCACTAAGAGTTATGGATTCCAAGTTGTTATAGTCTAGTCATTGTGTTTAGTTTAAGCATTTGTATTACACTAATATGAGCTCTATCACATAGCTTGTATTCAATAAAGTATGGGAAAATGGTAATCATACTAGTATCATTACATTTAATGAAGGGTCCATGTTTCTTCTATCATTACTTAGGGAATAATCGTGATGTTATAACTCATATGGGATTAGATCTCTAGTCATATCTTGTCAGAGAGTTGGCTTAGGTTGATGGATAGTTGGTATGGATTTTTGGTTGTCATTGATGTCAACTATTGGAGAGTGATATTGTAGATTGATGTCAACCCTTAGTGATTAATGTCAACCCTTGGAGAAAGTACGGTAGTGAATTCTAGTAGCACAAAGGTTTGGGTAATGGACCCAAGTTTGTTTGATGTAAAGATGACTCATTATTGTCTTTTCATGGTTGATAAGAAGTACATATGGATGAACTCCAAAGTGGTCCCCTTATGGTGAAATCCCTCACGGGAAGACACTTTGTGGATTGTGTTATCCTAGAAGTATGGTTAGAGAACCCATGCTTATTTGTGGAATAATGAGATCAAGACAAGTGAATTTTTCAGTGAAACTATCCTATATGGATAGTGATTTTAATTCCATTTCCAGTGGTATGTGGAACATCACATAACTCCTCACGGTTAGAGAGTTATGGCCATGAGAAGTTGGAGAACCCAGGTTTGGGTAATGGACCCACGTTTGTTTGATGGATAATGATATGAGTTTTCATATATTTTTAGGTAATACTATTATATATGGATAGTACATTTCATTCCATTTCTGGTGGTATGTGGAACGTCACATAACTCCTCGCGGTTTGAGAGTTATGGCCTTACGAAGTTGGAGGACCTTCATATATCATATAGAAGCCCCGAAAGGTAAAAGTAGTCAAAGTGGTTTAAGAGATTTTAAAGGTAAATAATAAAGTGAAGTGATGATTGCATTATAATTCAAAGTGAATACAAAATAAATTATTTAAATAATAAATTTAATGGATAAATTAGAAGTGGGTTAACCCTAAATTAAGGAAAGTGGACAAAGTGACCTAGAAGATGTTTTTAAGGAAGCTACTTGGAGAGTATAAATAAGAGGCAAGGCTCTCTCATTTTACATCACACTTGAGCATATTGAATATCTATAGGTTTCTGAGGTAACCGAATGATATCTAAGCCGAATTTATGAGGAAAGGTGAATAAATGAAGGTCGGAATTCAAGGAAGGATAAATTCCTTGGATGATGCTTTCTAAGGTATGTTATTTATAGGTCATCTCACCATTTTCAAAATATATTTTTTTCTAGAATTTTTCAGACAGTGAAATTGCTATTCCATTGAGGAAATATATCCAAGTATCTGTGGTAAAAAATCATCTTGTGGGTCGTTGTATTTTTGGAGTTACATTCCATGGAAAATAGGGTTTGTGGCTAGTGCTGAAACTAGTCTAAAACAGGTGTTTCGGGTAAAAACGTCATAAGTTATTCATAACAGATCCAAATTGAGTGAGACCAAATGTGTTGGTTAAAGTAAAAAATTAATATTATTTGTAATAGTTTCATATTGATTCAATAAATATTTTGTGTTGGGCACACTCTACAAGGTCGCTCTCTAGAATAAGCCAAAATTCAGCAAGGTATGTCATTTTTCCTATAACTCTTTTTTTGAGAGGTTTCAAGTAGTGAAACCTATAAGAATCGCATAAAACACATCGAAGAACAATTTGTATCAATTTCAAATCTTTAGTCATTACAAGTACAAATCTATGATTATTTCAAGTTAGGGTTGTTGACTAATCCAAAACTAGGCATGTGAGACTAAAGAAAAGTTTGATGAAAATGGTAGTCTCTTGTTGTTAAAGTTAAAGAAGGTTTGCATGGATGTGATCATATACACCAGGTCTATTACAAAGTTACAAATCAGATTTGGATGATGAAATTGATGAGGGATTTTGGTTGAGGTACATGTCGGGTACATGGTTGAGACAAGTAGTTGATGAGTTGGCACATACATGAGGTGTATAGTTGATGATGTTGGTACATATTGATGAGTCATAGTTGATGAGTAGTTGATACATGATTGGTACATACTTGGTACATGGTTGGAGGCACTTGTTAGTAGTATTGATGACACGTGGTTTATGGATGATGTAGCATACTTGTATTATCAGAAGCACATATTGATATTGGTGATGATTATGTGTTGTTGTGTTATACTTGGTTGATGCAAATATTTGAGAGTTGTCTTGGTGATTGATCTAATTTGGTTGATAAGATTGATGAGACAGGTTGTTGTGATAGGTTGTTTGGACAGGTTGTTGTGACAGATTATTTGTACAGGTTTGGTGCATGGTTGATGCACTTTTTCATGGTACAGGTTGGTGCATGGTTGATACACTTGTTTATGGTACAGGTTTATTACAGGTTGAGGTACAGGTTGATGCATGGTTCAGGTTATTGGTACAAGTTTTTTGGTACAGGTTGATTGGTACATGTTTACATCAGTATATATCACAGTGATAGTGTGAGAGTGGTTCCATCATTCTACTTATGATTCAGGGCGGTTGGATGGGGCAAGGATAGGTGGTTGTAGCCACCTTCCGGTTGTAGCTGGAGAAAATAGGGGGTTGTAGCCTTCTTATGTTTGTAGCCAGAGAATTGGGGAGTTGGAGCTTGCCTCAGGTTGTAGCCTAAGAAACTATGGGGTTGGAGCCTCCTTCCAGTTGCAGCTGGAAAAGAAAGCAAGTTGGTGCTTCCAATGAATGTAATTATTGAAGACGTATAAGAAAAAACATTCCATGGTTTTTTCCTTCTTTGGGTTTCCACATAAAACGTTGGTGTACTGTGTATGTGTATGATTGTTCATTTGCTCATTGTTTATTTACTCTGCAGTTATTGGATGATAATGCTACATTGATATAACACTTGGATTATATGGTTAAAAAGGATTAAATTTCTCTATTATTGAGTCACCCCCCCTCTCAGTAATCCAACAATTGGTATCAAAGGGAGGTTCCTTCAGGAAACAATTTAACCACTAGAAGGAGATCATGGATTATTCTGAGAATGGAGTACTAATGTTTAATGGTTAGAATGGTTTTAAGTATGAGATGTGGAGTAGAAGGATGAAAGTATTTTTACAGGCACAAAGACATTATATTTGGCTAACAGTTGTTACAGGATATGATAGTTCAAAAAGGGCAAAGACTGCAGCCAAGAAGGAATTAAAGAAGAATAAAAAAATAGCAATGGATTTCATCTGGGAAGGATTACCTAAACTGATAAGAGAAAAGGTTGGTAAATTTTCATCAGCCAAAGAAATTTGGGATAAGTTACATGACATATATTCTTCACCCATCGCAGATTAAGAAAATTCCATAGAAGATGCATATATAGAACAAGAAGAAAGATGTTCATCATGTCAGACATATTCAAAAGAGGAAGAGTATGATGAAGCAGAAGTTGATTAAAGAGAAAAATTGATCAACGCAATTAAATATCTAAGGAAAGAAAGAGAAGAAAACAAGTCATCCAAGAAAGAATTGATGAAGCAAAAGAAAAGTGTTCAAGGTTCCGAAAAGGATGAGCAGGTCATCAAGAATTTAAGAGCTCAACTAGAAGAGACCAGAATAATTGAAGAAACTCTATAATATCAAAAGAAATGTTTAGAAGCCAACATAGCAGCACAAAAGGAAGAAACATAAAAGAGAGAAAATATATTGATGGATCATCTCAAGGAAAAAACCAATGACTTAAACCAACTTGAGGAAGAGTTTGGTCAAGAAGAGAGAAGACTGGAAGAATAAATAATTACATTGAAAATCCAACTTGAAGAAGCAAAGAGAACAAAAGAGGTCATGAAGTCTTAGATAATGAAGAAAGAAGAAGAGGTTGAGAATATTTAAGAATAAGTTGTCACACTAAGAGTCAAAATCTTCAAGCTTAACAAGAACATTGAAGAGACAGAAACATCCACATCAGTTGTAGAGAATGAAGAGAAACACTCTACATTGCTAGAAAAGAAGAATGAAGAAAATAGAAAGAGTTATGCAGAAGTACTCAAAGGAA
>JZKD02S1880029.1:0-17237 GCA_000966675.3 Picea glauca | reverse complement strand
ATATATAGTTGAGGTACCACTTCATACGATCTGCCTTGGAAGATGGACATTTGAAGTTGGAAAAGATACACACTAGCCAGAATCCTGCAGACATGTTAACAAAGGGAGAAACTGAGCTCTTGCTCAGTTTCAGTTGGTCTTCAAGAATGAAGATGAAGATGAAAAATTTTCCAGGTCCAAGAAGGTTCAAAGTCCAGCATATACAACAGCGGTGGAGTTGTTGAGATTAGTCTCCAAGTGGGATATTGTTGGTTGTGGAGCCTGATTATCTTCCTGATTCAGAGGTATTTTACTTTCAACCGTGTTTATACCCCATGAAGTATTTACACCCCAGAAGTATGTACACTCTTCCACGCGGGGGACTCCAGAGGGGGGGTACCCCCTCTGCGAGGTTTGGGGGGGCTATCCCCTCGTCTAGGGGGTCTGGGGGAAAGTGGGCCCCCAATGGGGGTTTGGGGGCGAAGCCCCCGAAGGAAAAATTGCCTTGTAAATGTATATTGTAATTTCATTGTAAATTTGGACCGTTCATTATAAGGTCGCAGATCTAACGGTAGAGATTATGTTAGAGTTTTTCTCCCTAGAAGGCAACCCTCTTTTATGAGGGAAATGTATTGTGGCTATGGTTGATGGCGAAGATTGTATTCTGAGATAGGAGACTGTGAGAGAAAGAAGAGGAAGTTACAGTGAGTTTGTTGTAGGTTGCATCCCTTCATATGTTGGATAATAATAAAAGAAGGACCTGACAATTTCTCTAGTGGACGTAGCCCACACTGGGTGAACCACGTAAATATTTGTCTCTATTGTATTGTGTATCTTCTGTGTTTTGTTTCCACATTTGTTTTATTTTATTGCTCCACGGTCCTGTTTTTCTAACAATACATCGGGTTTTGTGCTCAAAATTAAAAAAAAATGGTGTCGAGTTTCCATGTCACGTCACGGGATCCACGATCCTTGACCTTCCATATACCGAAAACGTTCTGAATCGACCCTTCAGTTCCATTTGAAGGCTATAAATGGGCCTTATCCAAGATGTGGACAAGAAAGAGAAGAATTCAACTTTGAGAGAAAAGTTACTCTGGAGAAATTATTCACTTCATATTGAGTCTGCATCCATTTGTCCTTTTAAGTCTGAACACATTGTTCAACCCCCAAACTCTTCCCTATTTGATGGATAAAATCATTGGCTCTCTTATATGAGCTTTCCTTTGGCGGATCGTGTAGAAGAATTGAAGACATCAGTTCATAGTCACAACTTTCCTGAGTTGTTGCTATCATTCATTGGACCAGTACCTATATGACTTCAGTGATCATGTGAGATCAGATTGTACTGCGTTGTATACAGATATCTTCAGATTAATTTTGATATTGGTTTTCACTGCGCCTTGTTCATGACTATGATAGCCTATGGCATGTATCTACTTTTGTATTTCATGTTCATGGCCATGAACAATTGTTTGGTATATTTCCACATGGATTTGCAGTGTAATTCAAATTGGAATCCATGTGCACAAAGTCATTATGGATTGTAATATTCTTATGAGAAACTAGTTCGTCCAGTTGGGTATCCATTACTCCACTTATGGGAATTATAATGTATTTCGTCCATCACAGATACTCCTTTGACCTCACACATTAGGGGCATCTATTATAGAAATATTTTCCTCACCCCATGCAACTTTCTCAGAAGGCCTTTTCAATTTCCCTATGCATACTTGAAGTCCCCTTTTGCAGTTTCCAGAGATAAAAAAACATATTTTTCCACACATACGCTCCCTAACAACTATACAACATGTGTATACATAGGTTGCACCATTACAACCCGCATACATCGGGTTTTGTGCTCAAAATTAAAAAAAAAAGGTGTCATGTTTCCATGTCACGTCACAGGATCCATGATCCTTGACCTTCCATATACTAGAAATGTTATGACTTGGCCCTTCAGTTCCATTTGAAGGCTACAAATGGGCCTTATCCAAGATGTGGAAAAGAAATATAAAAATTCAACTTTCAGAGCAAAGTCACTCTGGAGAAATTATTTACTTCATATTGAGTTTGCATCCCTTTGTCCTTTTACGTCTGAACACATTGTTCAACCCCCAAGGTCTTCCCTATTTGATGGAGAACCTCATTTTCTCTCTTATATGAGCTTGCCTTTAGTGGAGGATTGAAGTGGTGGAGGCCCAGTTGGAAGGGACTTAGTTTCTCGGTTTCGAACGTGTCGACACAGAAGTTTTCCATTCATACACTTCTGTTGATTACATTTTAATAGAAATTCTCTTTTCTCATCCAATTAATGTCTTGCAAATATATGAATTGTTATTCCATGGGTGTATTTGTTATGAACATTGATGGATTATGCTATTATATGTGCTAATTTTTTATATTGTCACCATATTCTTGTGTATCTTGGTTGTTGAGAACAAGTTGCAGGTGTATTTATTTGAGTCAAATGCTCAACGGTGGACTTTATCGAAGATCTAGATGAGGTAGTCTCTTTATCTTGTCTTGTTAGTATATTTGTTTATATAGCATACTTGATATTAGAGTTGATTTCTGTAGTCATCTCCATCTGTTGTGGTTTACTCCATGCCATAGAGTGATTTTCCTCATAACACTTTCCATTCCGAAGATACAACATAAAACTGCCTAGCCAAAATCCTTGGCAAAACAAGAAAGATGAACCCAACACAAAACCTCCTTTCCTTGCTACAATTTTTCACTCTCTTAGGAGAATTTCATACCAAGAGATCCAATGACATATGTTATACAAATGAGGGTATAGCGTCCTCTGTTTATATTTTTTGGTGACACATCCAAGAGACACAACTCTTGGGTTAGGGCCGACTTGACTTATGGCCAACTTTACATATAAAATAAATATTTTCCAGAAATTTATCTTGACATTTTAATGGGGCTGACTTGAACATTTAATTGGGGTTGGCTTTAACAATTAATTTGGGTCTGAATTTATAAATAATAATTCCCCAACAAATACACTATGAAGATCGACCATAGTTACAAAAATTCAACACTCCCTCTTAACTAGGGAGGTATTCATAATAGCAAGTTTGACTCATCTTCTTGGAAATCCTCTGTCATCGAAAGGTTTCATCAATAACTATTTTCCTTGGAATATCTTCCCAATGCTACAAACATCAACACTTCCTCTCGGTGAGGAAAGATATTTTTTATCATCATACCAACTAGATCAAATCATCATCACTATTAGCATCATCTGGTAGCAATACTGGCATCAAATATTCATTTACATCATCTCTCGTGGCCATACTCCATATGAGTAATCATGCATTATGCTAAGTTAGGTGTTGAACCGTGCGCACTCAACAGAGTGCCCCACATAATTCATTCACTCAACATAGTGATACTAGGACCATTTTTCCTAATTTGGTCACTACCTGTGACACATGAAAAATGATTGTCCTCACAGATGTTGAAAGCCACACTATGGGCTACAAGAACCATTCTTCCTAATCTGGTCACTTCCTGTGACATGGGAAGAATGATTGTCCTAAACCATTTTCCCTAATCTGGTCACTACCTGTGACACAATGATCCAGGTGGATATCGCTGGCCAACCACCTATTCCAATGGCTCGAAAAACATTTTTCTACCTTGGTAGTTTTCCAATTCCAAACTTCTGGGACCATTTTGAGGCCCTAAATAACATTTTTTGGGGATTTGGGGCCCACGTGACTATCAATCACATCAACCTAAGCCAGTCGAAATTTTTTCTTCTCAGTTAGACCTTTTCAATGGGCTATCATGCGCCTAAAACGGAGATCGTATGCAAAAGTTACGACCCCAAGAAGTTGATGTACCAACTTACCCAAATGGGGCCCACATGACTTTTGGCGCTTCATCTCCTAGGGTTAGGTTTTTTTATGTCTATGGTTTTTGACATTCCTGTTTATTGTAAAAATGCCTTCAGAGCCTCATTGTAATCATCTTCTTGTGAAGGAGCACAGTCGTCACATCTCTTCTCAGAGATAAGTCGCCACCATTCCAACGAGCTTGTTTTCCATTGCATTTTATAATTTCAGCTTATTTCCTTATTGAATAGAAAACCAATTTTATTGTATCTATGTTATTATGTGTTAAGCATCTTTTAATAATCTATATTCATTTCGTTCTGCTCATAAAATCTAGATCACACAGGGAAAATGATTGTCATGTACCAATCTTCCTAATCTGGTCACTACCTATGACACAAGAAGACAGACCATTCTACCTGACTCGGAAATTCCCAATGAGAATGACTATCCTGGACCATTTTCATGTAGAAAATATCTTTCCATGTTACATCAGCAATATGCCAAACTTGGACCATTCTCCACCAGGAGAATGACTATCCACCAACTCACTAACTATCCATGGTGCCACATATCAACACTCCCTCTCGAACAAGGAATTCATCTCCCTCTCAACCAAGGGAGTAATCTCCACAAGTCCTACCTTGTCGCTCAAGTATGCAAACTTTATGTTGCACAGAGGCTTCATCAAAATATCAGTTGTCTACTCATTGGTGGAGATGTGCTAGAGATTCGCTTCTCCCTTATGGACTTTATCACAGATGAAGTAGTACTTGATCTCAATGTGCTTCGACATTTCATGSAACATGAGGTTCTTTGACAGATTTACACAACTTTGATTATCAAAATATATCACAGTCGAATCCAACACCTAATCAAATATTTCAAAAACCAACTTACGAAGCCATACTACTTCCATACAAGCATCACAAGCTGCAATATGCTCTGCCTCTACAGTGTTGAGTGCTATAGAATTCTCCTTCCACAAATCCTAACTGATATCATGTTGAAGAAGCACCCTCTGGTGCCCTTTCTGTCAACTTCACTCTCTTCCCGGTAAGAAGTATATATCTCTACAACCTAACTCCATCACCTGGGACATATCCAATTGTACCATACTGGTACACATGCACTGTTGCAACCCAATGTATATGCCTCAACTCAACCATGAGCTGACTTAAGGTGCTTTCTGCAAAGAAAGTATCTGATCAAGTACATCAATGATCTAATTAGCTTCTTGTACATCGTGGGATCCACCAAATCTGAATCTAAAGCAGAGTCACTCAGCTTCTTTAGATTTTTCATCATAGGTGTAGTCATGGATTTGTAGTCCATCGTTTTGTATCTCTACAAGATAACAATTGTGTACTTCCTCTATCTGAGGAATTTTTTTCCTAGCCTCTGCCACACCTCCAATCCATTGGAGAATACTCAATCTCCTGACAAGAACAATCGATCATCGCAAAAATATCCAATCTAGGACTAGCTCCTATGGAATTGGATCTACATGTACTGAGAGTAGTTCCTCCACTCTCTTTGCAATTGCTACCTATGGAACTCTACAACTACTCCCTTTGATCTCCTACAACTACTCCCTCTAGAACTCTAAAACTGCTCAACTCTAAGACTGACAATATCTCCTCTACTCTGTCAACAACTTCCCCCTCTAGGAATGCTCCCTCTGGAACTAGCTCCTCCACTCTCTCTCTTTGCGATTGTTCCTTCTACAGCTGCTCCATATGGAACTAGCTCCTCCACTCTCTTTATACAACTGTTCCTTTTACAGCTGCTCCATTTGGAACTGAGAGTGTCTCAATAATTGTTCCTTCTAGAGTTGGAGGTGAATCCTCCTTTGTCTCTGCTCCCTCTGACACAGAAGTTGCTCCACCTCCTATCCTAGAAGTGGTTCCATCTCTACACCTGGAAACCGAAGGTGACTCTACCTCCTCCTCTGGAGGTGTCTCTAAATATGCAGGAACAAATACCATGCCTGCTCCCTCTGCTCAGATCATGAACTTGGATGGTTATACCTGCTCCCTCTGAGTCTCATACTGTATCCACTTCCATTATTGAATTCATCACCATAGTTATGTTGGATGCATCCATATTAGTCACTAGAACTATTTGTTATTTGGTATGATCTCATCTTGGGGGTATACTGCTCCTAGAGATTTTCTGTCTTTGAGCATCACGTCTGGAAATATCTCTCCTTGACATCATGTTGGTAGGTCTTTCCCTTCGTGTTTTCCTTTACGCATGGGCCAACTATCTCCCTCAGAGCCTTGACTCCCTATGAGTTTGCATGATCTTTTGACTCTGATCTAGTGTCGTATATCTGTAAGAGATACTTGGTTCCAGTACCAACTTTAATATAAAAAATTGAGTCAAACTTTTACTAGGTTATGATTCTTGTCAAGTGACCTCACTATCCACTAACCATGTCTTCTCTTCGGGAATCTGCAAGACACTATGAGACATACTACGGATGACATGTATAACACTATTGAACTCTCGTACTAGGGATAATGGGTCAATTACAATTTCAGTACTCCATTATCAGGAAAAATGGCCCGACTCAAATAAAAATATTTGTCGGGTTCCCAAAACCAGGGAGAAAAAACCTAACTACCAAAATAACTTGTTGGGCTCCTTAACCAGGAAAACAACCCAACTACAACAATAAATTTGTTGGGTTCCCAAGTCTGGAAAAATAACCCAACCTAAAAATAATAAATGACTCAAATGAGAACCTGTTGGACTCCCATTCCAGGAATAATGGTCCAACTTACCAAGACAAGTTGTTGGGTTCCCAAACTAGGGAAGATGACCCAACTTACATCAATTGCAACAAGTATGTGTCGAGATCACAAATTCCTTGGACATAGASTATAAAGGGATATATACTGGAAAATTGAGCAAGTAGAGASGGTTCTCGTACCAAGGATAATGACCCTCCTTACAAAGAAAATACTAAGTGCACAAGATCCAATGCCATTTTACGAATCAATAATAAGAAGAGTACATACCTGAAGTGTACATTGAYGRAGATTCTGCTTGTTTGTCAATGTCATGGTGAGCAATTATATTTCTTKCATGCTTATCGTAGACTAGAAGGCAAATTATGATGTTGTAGATTCCTATTGCTACCTACTACATTCTATAAGCAAAATTGTTTGTATTTGTAGCCACGTTGTACCATACAAGTATTTGACGAAGTCTTCATCAACCTTTACTATTGTAACTAATACAAGAGTATCACATATTAGCAATTTTGACCTTTTGTTGATGATCCAACTTGCTATGAATATTTTAGCTTATCAAGGTCATGTCCATTGTTGACATTCAACAAAATTCCAAACACACTATTGTAGCTATCCTTGTAGCTCCTGTTGCTACTCAAAATTGTTACAACTTGACTTCAAATATGTAAATAAGGGTTTCCTGAATTTGTAGATTACACAAGTAGTAAAGATGACATCTCTTTGTTTCCTTTAGAATGTAGACAATCTCTTCTTATAGTAGATTGCAAGGTCGGTCAATATTGGTTTTCATTATGACCATTATTCTTGGAAATAGGTCATTCATTCTTGTCCTTAACTTATAAGTGCCAACTAGTACATATTTCCAAAAACGAATTTTGTTAATGACTCCCAATCTGGTCTTTAATTTGATAATAAGTCTGTGTTTCTACTTTGGCAGAGCTCTGTCTTGTCCTATATCTCCTCCGCCTCTTTTTTTATTCACAAGATCTAATGTGACCTGTTGTTAGAGGCTTGATTGAGTCTACAACTTGGCTTAAATGACCTCTTAAGTCCTTCATTCAAGCTTGTAATATATGTTGCAGGGTTCGAACCTCAATAGTTCTAAGGATGATGTATTTTAAGACCTTGATATGCTTATGAAGATGCATGATTAGGTCCTTAGGGCTTGCGACATCCCTTTAAGGTTCTTCCATTGTTGCGGCTAGGGTATTGAGGCCTTTCTAGACCTGTAGTTGTCCTAGAATGGACTCGTCCCTCCTTCAAAGAATGCAATCCTTCTTCTTTTGATCTGTGGCTGAAGTTGAGGCTTATATTTTGCTATGACTAGTGTTGTAGGGTTGCAGCCTATCAAGATCTACCAAATGTTGCAACAGATCTCATATCTTTTTCACCTTATTGTGCATGGGGATCTTTTATAGCTCTGATACCATGTTGTTTTTCCATGCCCAGATATGATGATTAATTATTATGATAATATTAAGTACATTTTCCATCATAAATTAACCACACATTGAACATGCAACATACTAGCAGCAGAAATACATCAACGGAACAAATAAAATAGAGAACACCATGCATAAGTGAAGACACATTTATCCTGGGAAACCCTTTTAGAGGAGAAAACCCAACAAAATCTTTCTCTAGAAGATAACTTGCCAGTATGAAGATACAACGTAAAACTGCCCAGCCAAAATCCTTGGAAAAACACTAAAGACAAACCCTCCTTTCCTTTCTACGGTTTTTCCCTCTCTTAGGCGAATTTCAGACCAAGAGATCCAATGATATATGTTATACAAATGAGGGTAAAGCGTCCTCTATATATAATTTTTGATGACACATCCAAGAGACACAACTCTTGGGTTAGGGTCGACTTGACTTATGACCGACTTTACATATAAAATAAATCTTTTCCAGGATTTTTTTTTAACATTTAAATGGGGCCAACTTGAACAATTAATTGGGGCAGGATTTAACAATTAATTTGGGGCAACTTTACAAATAATAATTCCCCAACAAATACATTATGAAGATCGACCATAGTTACAAAAATTCAACATGTGACAGGGGTTGGGTTTCAATTAACTATGGCATGTGTGGTTTTTATGAATGTGACATGTGTTTCAATTAGCTACTAAGGCGATGCTACATTGGGATGATTTTAAGATTATCCCCATACGACACGAAGATGAGGACCGAGTGATATGCCATAAGACAAGCTACACTGATGGATGCTCCTCAAGAACACTTGGCTGCATCAATAGAGTGATGGCTCGACTGCATAAACATAATTGTTGAATTGAATTGAATAGAAATTTGGGTGTATTTATGATTGTGCAACATCTATAAAGTGAATGCAAGAAAACTCGTGCATGTGGGATTAGGGCCTCTGGGATGTGCAACACATTCTTGTGGGAACGTAACAATGACGAAGGGGAATCCATTAAGGAAATAAATAGCATGGTGCTTGGGTATAATTTTGCTTTGAGGTACATGGTCGATTGGCTCAAATACAAACTTCCAGGATTGTGCACTATATCCATGCTTGCATCATACATGTTGGGGAATATTATTTTCACTATATCCATGCTTTCATAAAACATTTAATACTAGAAATGATTATTTGATTTTTGTTGTCTAACCCCATGTCAAGTCATCATAAAATTGCAGGTTTTGTTTTCGAATCATATTGCAACATGATAATTTTTCTCCTTTTGCTAATGAAAAAATATTTAAAGGAGAGAATATTTAGTCATGGCTAGCCGATAACAACATATTGATTCTCCAATAACACCACCACCACAGAAAGACAAATCGAGGCACAATATTTTAAAGTGGTTAATGACAATTTCCACACCAAGCTTGAACCACTTTGCCGACAGAGTTTAGACTCTGGATCTCCTGCTCCTACATGTAACGCTACCTGCTCAGTCATATGTGAGAGATTCGTTTCTACAAGGTAGATCACAATCTACAGAAGAAGTGCCCATTTAGAATAAGGTGATGGCGCTTTAGAATTAAATAATTGTTTACCTATAACCATCACACACACGTGAAAATAAAAATGACTGCATAGACTAAATTTAAAATTATAGAGAATTAATTTATTTCAATCAAATTTATTATATAAAAACAAAACTAAAATATGGCAACCAACTCATGCAATACCAAATTCAAAATTTTATGGAAATAATTTACTTTGAAGTAGTTATTATATATGTGCTTTATATAAAAGAAAAACTAAAAGATGACAACCAGCTCATGAAATGTTGGAACCAAAAGCCTTTGTTATTAGGGTTATTAGGAGTAGATTAGGGTTATATTAATTATTTTATAACATTTATTAGGTTTAAGGTATATATTATATTGAAAATATAATATATAATTATAATATATAGAGATTTTGTTTATATTTTATTATTATTTTTTTTTATCTTATAATGAAATAAAATTTTCATCAAAATTAATTATTATTATATTATCAATGTAACTAGCAACAACTAAACCATTTTATAAAAATGATTGATATATATAGATAGATTTCATTTTCCACATTTCCAAATTAATAACTTTGATCCACATGTATCAACCACTTTTATAAAATATTTGTTAATAATATATACACATTGAATATATCATTAATATATAATGTTATGACTTCAGTTACATTCTGACTTTGTCCATAAAATTATGTTTACCCCTGCCACCTTATATACACATAGAATATATCATTAATATATGATGCTACGATTTCATTTACATCATGACGTGGACATAAAATCATACTTGCCCCACCGTCTTATATATACACATTGCATATATCAATTAATATATGATGCTATGACTTCATTCATATTAAAGGAAGAAGAAGGCAAAATTTATAAATTTAAAAACCTTAAGTCTAACTTTTCTATGATTTGGTCCTTTTCAAGAGATATTTTTTTTTTACTTTTATTTGTAATTCTACCAAAATCTCCAAATTTGAGTAACTAAAATTGTATATGCTCAAAACTTATAACAATCAAATAACACCCATTGTAAATCATCTTACTTTAATAGATTACAAATACTATTTTACTTATATCATAAAATATGATAAGTTTTCAATTAAAAAAATACTATTACTTATTTCATATAAAATATGATAAGTTTTCAATTAAAAAAATACTATTACTTATTTCATAAAATATGGTAAGTTTCGCATTAAAAAAAATGCAAACTGTAGAGTAGAAAAAAATAATAGAATTAAGGGTTCAAGGGAACAATGGATTACGATACGCCTTTATGTGGGAGAAGGTTCTACTAATGGTTCATTAGGTAACAATTTTTGAGAGTGGGATATTGGGTCATCATATAGCCTTGTTATTTTTATTGTTTTTTTTTCATATTTCAATTTAAATTTGGTAGTTGAAATTTTTAGTGTAATGTAAAATGTAAAACTGTAGTATCAACCATTGTAAAATAATTATCATTTTAAACTAATCTATTTACATACTCAAAATTACTATTTAAATAATATAAATTAACATTTTAACAATTCTTATTTATTATTATAAACTAATCTATCTAAAGACTCAAAATTACTATTTAAGTAATGCAAATTAACATTCCAACAATTCTTATCCTTCCAACAATTCTTATCAGATAATTTCTACGATGAACTGGAGTCAAAGATGCATGTAATTTAAACAAAAATTACTATTTAAATAATACAAATTAACATTTTAACAATTCTTATTTATTATTATAAACTAATCTATCTAAAGACTCAAAATTACTATTTAAGTAATGCAAATTAACATTCCAACCATTCTTATCCTTCCAACAATTCTTATCAGATAATTTCTATGATGAACTGGAGTCAAAGATGCATGTAATTTAAACAAAAATTACTATTTAAATAATACAAATTAACATTTTAACAATTCTTATTTATTATTATAAACTAATTTATTTAAAGACTCAAAATTACTATTTAAGTAATGCAAATTAACATTCCAACAATTCTTATCCTTCCAACAATTCTTATCAGATAATTTCTATGATGAACTGGAGTCAAAGATGCATGTAATTTAAACAAAATTAAAACCAGGTGGTAGAAATGAAACTCAACAACCACTGTGCCAACTAACCTACCAACTCAACCACACACTTTGCCAACCAACCTACCACTTGGGGCTTGCGAAAGTGCTTACGAAAGCAATAGTCTGCTTGTTCGCCACGCATCAACCTCTGACCGATCGCCGCCTTTACAAATTATAAAACTAACCCGTATAATTGCCTTCCATGATTCCTATCTCTCTGTTATAAGTTCATCGCATGTTTCGTAGCTAAATTTATCCATCCATCCATGGATACCTTCATCGGCCATGGCTTGCTAGGGTCCTGTTTATTGATTTTGGCGGATTATTATATAATTTATCATTTATTTTGGTATTTTTTTGGTAGAAAAATTGAAGGAATGGATTTGTTGGGTCCATTTTAATGACAGGTTTCAATTTTGGTCCATTTTAATGATAGGTTCCAATTTGGAAAATTGGGGTCTGGAACATTCTAGATCCATAGATCCATTATGAGGTATTAAATGACATTTTTTTCGGTTACAACATCCAAAACTTGTGCCTTCACCCTCAACATTGATCTACACACCGATATCTTTCGAATGTTGAGAAAATCACCTCAATTGGAGCTTGTATACGAAAGTTATGCCTCCCGCAAGTTGACCTACCTTTTTGACCATCGTGGTATGAGTGGATGTCACGTCAGCCCCCCATTACTCATACATATGGGGTTAGCCATTTTTGGACTTTCAAGAAGATCCTAGAAGGTCCAAACCTTATCACTAATTGAGGGTTGAGGATGCAAAAACCCTAACTCTAGACGACTATCGAACTATATTAAATACTAGGCCGCTAGGAGGAGAAATGGTTCAATTCTTTAGGATCGTATTTTTTCCATAGTTGAGCATAACATCTATGAGTGAATGTCTCTTTCTTTGTATTTGCATTTCCATAATTAAAGAAAAGAGAGCAAAGCATAGGGCTCGCCTTCTAGATGGGTTTTATCCCGTATTGGGTTTCTCAAGATACATCTTGTGTTCATTTGTGTGGATGGTGTGTTCACTTACTTAGACTTTCATTTTCATAAATATGACCAATTAACTAGTAATAATTAATCTTTGATCTAAAGAAATAAATTGCATAATATAATATTTCAGAATGTTATAAAATCTGTTGTGACAAATTGTTCCAATGAGATATCCATAACAATTTACAAATCAAACACCCATTTAAAAAATATACAACTTCACTATCAAAACATTATGTTTTGAAGCAAGAGACAATAACAAACTTGTCAACAACCAACACATTACATGACATGCTCCCTCGGTTGCAATGCATCCTACAAACCACAACAAATTTTGAAAAAAAATGCATTCTAAGAAACAATACGACACTTTGCCCCAATTAATGGATGTGACATATGAGAAATAATTAAATGACATTACCAACGTATGAAACTTCCATGTACAAGGGAATTTCATGCAAGTGTCATTTTGTACAAAGAATGATGTGCATTGTATGTAAATAGTAATGATATAATTTTCATTTTTAAAACAATGGAAAGTGCACTTGTGCCTAGTTTCCATTTATGTGAAGATAGAACAACTATCTAATAACTAAAATTGCATTTGCATTTTATAGGATGTCAATAAAATAAATAACTCAATTAGACAACATCTTGATTTAAAGAACTTAAATCTAGTTATTCATATATATGATACTTAAATGTCTTCCTTCTTACCTTTGTTCTTTCATAAACATTGTGCTCTTCCTCACTTCTTTCTCCAAGCGCAAAATCATATGATAACTCATTTCTTGTGTGGGGAAAAAGTATAACCATGTCAATGCTTTTGTTAACTTGTGACTTCATATACAATCATGAAGCACTACCTTATTTTATTTCACATTATGGGATGCAGTTTTTATCCTAAGTGTGTATTAGATTTTATTTTTCCTCTTCCTAGTTTTATCTTTTGATGAAGTGTTAGTGTGAGATCATATCTAGTTTACAAGGTTGTTTCATCCATGTACTATAAAATTGTATTATTGAAATAAATAATGTAATGTGTAGAATATGGCTTAAATCATTTTCCACTAACTTCTTGTGTCTTGTCATGTGTTTTATTTCTTAACATTATATCAGAGTTCTTATGGTATTAAGGACATGATAACACCACGATGAAGTGATGGTGATGAAACTACTCCATGGAAGAATCCAATGGTAAAGACGAGAAATGGTCATTAATTATCAAGACATCTGGTAATGCTAATTTGCATTGATATTTGGTAATTCTTATTTGTATTTTGCCATTGAAAATTGTGAGCATTTGTGTGCACATAATTCCTCTGATCAACTCGGCACCATGTTTTCCAAGAACTAGTGTGCAATCTAGTTTATTTAAGTCAACTACCTAGATCCAAAATTTGGACTTGATCAGACCTTCCTAGTTCTTCTATCCATCATGTTTAATGTGGCCAATCTATTGTTCTCCTCAAGCCACATTGTAGAGGGTAAATTCATGGAGCTGGGTAACACTTTCATGACAATCTCATCTCCAAAATTCCGAAAAACATTCTTTCGGTCGAACTAATATTATTTTTTAGCTGAAAGCTATTTTTTCGGTCGAACTATGGAACATCAAATCGAACGGTACAATGACGGTGCCCTCGATTTTCGTGTAGAAATTTAGTCGGACGAATTATTTCCATCTGGCAATATCTTTTCGACCGAAAGATATTCAGGTCGTAAACATCATTCGGTCGAACTATTCTTTCAACCGAAAACTTCTTTCGGCCAAAAAAATGCTTATATATTAACCAGACATCGAAAATACAAGGTTTTTCTCGATTGTGACTGTTACTGACTCTGTTGTGTGAGGGAATGAGTGTTGGCGCAGACTGTGTTGTGTGAGGGACTGAGTGTTGGTGCAGACTGTGTTGTGTGAGGGACTGAGTGTTAGTGCGGACTATGTTGTGTGAGGGACTGAGTGTTGGCGCGGACTATGTTGTGTGAGGGACTGAGTTTTTGTGTTGGTGGGCACTCATTCAGGTGGTTGTGATGTCGTGTTGGTGGGTGCTCCTTCGGGTGGGTGGGCCGAGCTTCAGGTAAGATCAAAAGTCCCAGTGATATTTTAGTTTTTATTTTAATTTTAATTTTATTTTTTAATTTATATTTTGGCCTTTGTAGCCAAGCCGTGAGCATGGACGTGATTTTTGCACGGACTTGCTGTCGTGTTGGTATTGGTGGGTGCTCCTTCGAGCGGTTGTGTTGTCGTGTTGGTGGGTGCTCCTTTGGATGGGCGTGCCGAGCTTCAGGTAAGCTCAAAATTCCTACTGATATTTTAGATTTTGTTTTAATTTTAATTTTAATTTTTAATTTAAATTATGTTAATATTTGGCCCCTATACCCAAGCCATGGGCATGCCAATGGATTGGCCATAGGGTTGGGTCCCCGCGGCCAAGTCACAGTCCATTGGACTGTGACTTGGTCGCGGGGACCCAACTCTGCAGCCAAGCCGTTGGCGTGCTCACGACTTGGCCACAGGGCTGGCCCCCGCGACCAAGTCACAAACCAGTGGATTGTGACTTGGTCGTAGGGGCCTAGCGCTATGGCAACACCATTGGTTCGTAGTAGAACTCTTAGACCTGTTTGTAATGATCAAGCTTCATGATATTACAATATTTACATAATATGTAACATATAGGATACTACTCCTTGTTTTATCTTATATGACTCATTCATACACTGAAACCATGTAATAGCTTGGATCAATCATATTGGTTTGAAACTAGCTTATAATATGCATTGATCATACTTAACTTAGCTGTACTTATACTCTGATCAGCTTACTTATTAGGGTGTATGTTTCTCGTATAGTTTAGCTCAACTTTACTGATAGGTTAGGCTCTATGATAAGCCTTAGACCATTCATAGTAACACTGTGTTATTACTGTAATCAAATCAACTAGTATAAGCATGTACAATCTTTGTATTCAATTACTCTAGTTATGATGGAGTCTAATTACCATTAAATCAATAGTCACTAATACGGGAAAGATGGAATATTGTTTATCCATATTTGATATGCTAATATAGTATGAACAAGTAGAAGCTTACTATGAGACCAATGTGATTCCCAGCTTAAGTCAAACACAACTTGCAAGCTATGGAAATCAAGCAGCTTATGATACATGGATACTATGATTAAAGTGGTAGTACTAAGTCATATTCAACTTACTCTATTCATTGATCTCTATCATTCCAGTCATTTGATTAGTATTGATTACTAGTTATAGCATGAAGAATGTAATCATCAGTATTTGCATATTACTTCATATTTATATAGGTTGTAAGCATCTCAGCTTAGAGCTTAGGTGTAAGTACTTGACCCTATACATATCACTTATATCACCTTTTGTACATGTTATAGCTTAGTAATGGTAATCATAGACATATCTAACCTTTATGAACACAAAGCTGATCTATAGATACTTATGGGCTTAATACTTAGATCAATTCAGTAGTAATGCCATAACATAATGGTAAGTATAGACTGCAACTAATAAGCATGATACAGGTTATTTTTGTTGATTTGATTACATAGATTAATGGGAATGAGACTAACCTCACAGTGCACTAATACAAGTTATGTGTAGTATGTGATATTGTATATTAGTAATACATAGTCAAACAGGTTGGTAATCATCATTACAGGTTAAATGCCCTTGGTATCTGTAATAGCTATGCTAACAAATTCCACTGCTTTAGTGATTATGGTTATACTGTACTTGTAACATAATATGACACACGTAACACTATTAGTAGCTTTATATACATAAACCAAACTCAACTAAGTTGTAATGATTCACTAACCTTTATAGAACATACATAACTATCATACGTACAAACCTCATCATAGTTATGGTAATATAAGGTAGAGCTTAAGCATAACACTTGAAGTCATATCCCATATAGAGAAGCTATCATAGTGAGCTTGTATGACCATGTGAGTAATAGAAGTGATACTAGCTTAAGTATTGCTAATGGTTCTAGTAATTTCCCCTATACAAGAGCTTAGAGATGATGTCGTACTTGTTGTTTCTATTCTACCATTACCTATTACAACACATCTATGTTACTTAATTCCCATAGGAAAATACTAACAACTTACACTGAATACAAGATCATTAGGTAGATATAGTAGTAATGCCATTAATCAGAGTAAGTGATAAACAATGTTGTTCATTACAACACCTGTATTACTAGTAATCATAGTTTCCATATCTCTTATGTTACCATGTTGTTTCCCATTGAACTCAGTATCAGTATTGGTATATTACGTCTATTACAAATAGTTATAACATGTATCGCTCTAATGGGAATCATACTTATCTGATTACGATTCGATCGTACTAGCACGATGTATTGGTGTGGTAATGATGCGGATTATTTTCGGCACGAAATGAGAGTGGAGATATAATAAAGAAATGCACAGAGATATTGTCGATCTTCAGTAATATAACAAAAATGTATCAGAGATGAAACCATAAACACAGATATACAGTAATACACGATTTCTATTAAT
>JZKD02S1880018.1:34861-79942 GCA_000966675.3 Picea glauca | reverse complement strand
GCTAAAGCTGTAACAAAACACCAAATTCTGCCTCAGTCTGTATTAAAATTCCATATCCTTGTTCTCCCACGAATGAGGATGTCCTTTATTACAAAAATGATAGGTATTTATAAGTCTCTCCACAGGGTAAAACTTCCCTGTGGATAATATTAAACTGTTTTACATAATCTGGGAGATATCCCAAAATCAACTAAACTAGGAAACTAAAATACAAGTGAAATATTTCAAATATCCCCTAATTGCTCATCAAATCCATTGGAAGTTTGAATTTATCTGCAATAGACCAAAAATAACAAGTTAGAAAGATATTTAATTAACAAAATAATAAAAATCTAATACTACAAACTTAGCTACAGAATCATTTGATTCTGTAGCTAGTCTAAAATAGCATACAGGATCAAATAAAAATCAAATCAAATCGAATCTTTTTAAAAGAATCAAATCCAATTTTCTTTCAATAAACATTAAAAACGAATCACTAATGATTCAAATGACTTTATCATTCAAATTAAACAAAATCAACAGTGATTCAATCGAAAATAGGGGTAAGAATACTCTGTTTTTCTTTTACCATAAAATCGGGTCAAACAGTAACAAGATTGTTTCATATCAAATGAAATTAAAAGTGAGTCATATCATGTGTGATACGATCTAATCCAACACAATCATAATCCATTCGTTATGTCTATAATAATGTAGCATAAGATTCATGTTGTTTTAATCAAATACAAAGATGGAAAGACTGTTACGATTATGGGTAAATAAAACATTCATAACAACATCAACCAAATTTTTCCATAGATTTCGATCGATGAGCGTTACACAGTCAACAGACAGGATCAAATAGTGATCACAACCATCATCAGATCGACAAAAGTGATAATCGTAAACTGGGCAACAATCGAAACAAATCGTGACTGAGTTAAATATACAAACAAATCATGAACCTGGATATAGTCACTTTCGTTCCTCAAATCAAATTTAAACAGTATATTCATTTCAATGTGAATCAAACTGATAACATGGTGGAGTAAACCAACGTGAATTAACCGACTGGGTATAACTATTATGATTCGTATCTATTCACGATTTGGGTGCATATAAAACATAATCATATTAAACATAATCCAAACTGTATCCGAGTTGGTCGAAAGTCATATGTAAATAAAACCGTAACAGTTAACCATATCACAATTGTCACCAAATATATACATTATAATGAAATCAAAACGAAATCTGATTTTGTTCAGAATCGAATATGAGAAACAACTTTTGTTTATAATAGATACCAACGTCTTCAATCGACAGCAGAGCATCCAATCTAAGCTAAATCAAACCAATCCAATCCATACCATGATCAATCAAATCGAAGGAAATCCAATCAAAGCTAAACTGGGAAAACGAAATTCGATTTATCAAAACAAAACTATGTACATAATGTGACAGAGCAAATCCACGCTGTAGACAGAACTATTCAAAGAATTCGAATTCATTATATAAACAAATGATAGAACATACCAGTGAGGCTGCTATCATGCCAACTTTGAATTCACGACCGCTGTAGCTGACTCCACATTTTTAAACAAAATAGAGCYTGTCRTCCTCTGTTTCTTATCAGTGGCTTGYAACTTAGCCTTTTSACTGGTAAGYCGTGCAACCTGGTCCTCCAAAGAGTGAATTCTCGACTGTAGCATTGGCACATCAAGATAATACCTCTCTAACCACGAGCTACATTGATCATAGGGTGGTACTGTAGGTTGAGGCAGAGCAAGAGAGGGTTTTGATGAATGACCGAGGGTTTCACAAGGCAACTTAATGCCTGGGTAGTTAGGTTCATTTTGCAAGCAAGGTGGTATGTTTGACATGAAGTCATACGAGGGTTTGACACACAAACCTTCCGAATAGGGATACTCACTAGCCAAGAAACGCTCCACTTCCGAGTTGGAGTCTTCACTCAAAATGATAGGGTCAGGGTTGACAGGAGGTTTCGGCTTGGTCCTTGCCATTCGAGAGATTAAACAAGCATTCTTTTTGCCTTTGGAGTTTTCAGTAGACTTGGCTTTAGGCTTCTTTCCCACAGGTTTAACAGTCTCGACATCCTTGGTCACAGCGTGGGGTAGGTCGTTAGGTGAGGCGGGTAAGGGTTTAGGTAATAGATTATTGTCGGGTACCGGGGGTATAGTCTTGTCCTCGGTAACCACAGGTTTGTCAACCTGTGGAGGATTCGAATCCTCAAAATCATTGTGAGCAAGTAAATCATTCCAACAGTCTTCGTGTAACCCCAAATGACGGACAACAATCATTTTAACCAGCCCATAGTGAAAGAGGCTGCTATCAGCCTGGTTCCTTTTGTATTTCTTAAACATTTTGAATAGGCTTCTATGCAAATAATACGACATATTGAGCTGATAACCCATAAAAACCATAAGCAAACGAAGGTGGTGTAAGAAAACAAAACCATACTGACCTTCGCAGGTGATAAACTGTTTGATAATCATCAAAAATTCATGCCAGCACTGTTTCAACATGGTCACGGGTAAACCTTTGTCACAGGAGCTAACCTTATGTGACTGGAAGAGAAGAGTCATTCGGTCTAACCATTATGAACGATCAAAGGGGAAGCATTTAATGTGTGCATGCGAGGGTGGTGGAATCACTTACCGCCATGCATAATAGTAATGGCAAAGTACAACTGGCGATTAATCCTCTGTTCAATCAATCATAACATAGTTCAAACCATATCATTCAGCCAACCCAAGAATCAAACAGTGGATGATATATCAATGCGCCATTGTAAAATTTCAAACCATTGTCATTCAATGTGAAATCAAACCCAAAAATTAAATATGCGCCATCGTATAAGTGTGTAATCAAAGTTTTTAAAACATTGTGATAATTGATATTTATAAAATCTACAATCCAAGAGCTATAATAATAAGGATCACATCATATAAAAACAAAAATAATTCATGACCTTATGCAATCCATAGAATCAAGGATAAACCCATATGCTCAATGTCTCATAAGTTTAATANTTTTTGCCTTTGGAGTTTTCAGTAGACTTGGCTTTAGGCTTCTTTCCCACAGGTTTAACAGTCTCGACATCCTTGGTCACAGAGTGGGGTAGGTCGATAGGTGAGTCGGGTAAGGGTTTAGGTAATAGAATATTGTAGGGTATCGGGGGTATAGTCTTGTCCTTGGTAACCACAGGTTTGTCAACCTGTGGAGGATTTGAATCCTCAAAATCATTGTGAGCAAGTAAATCATTCCAACAGTCTTCGTGTAACCCCAAATGACGGACAACAATAATTTTAACCAGCCCATAGTGAAAGAGGCTGCTATCAGCCTGGTTTCTTTTGTATTTCTTAAACATTTTGAACAGGGTTCTATGCAAATAATACAACATATTGAGCTGATAACCCATAAAAACCATAAGCAAACGAAGGTGGTGTAAGAAAACAAAACCATACCGACCTTCGCAGGTGATAAACTGTTTGATAATCATCAAAAATTCATGCCAGCACTGTTTCAACATGGTCACGGGTAAACCTTTGTCACAGGAGCTAACCTTATGTGACTGGAAGAGCAGAGTCATTCGGTCTAACCACTATGAATGATCAAAGGGGAAGCATTTAATGTGTGCATGCGAGGGTGGTGGAATCACTTACCGCCATGCATAATAGTAATGGCAAAGTACAACTAGCGATTAATCCTCTGTTCAATCAATAATAACATAGTTCAAACCATATCATTCGGCCAACCCAAGAATCAAACAGTGGATGATATATCAATGCGCCATTGTAAAATTTCAAACCATTGTCATTCAATGTGAAATCAAACCCAAAAATTAAATATGCGCCATCGTATAAGTGTGTAATCAAAGTTTTTAAAACATTGTGATAATTGATATTTATAAAATCTACAATCCAAGAGCTATAATAATAAGGATCACATCATATAAAAACAAAAATAATTCATGACCTTATGCAATCCATAGAATCAAGGATAAACCCATATGCTCAATGTCTCATAAGTTTAATAAAATCAAGTTGCGCAATCAAAGTAAGAATAGGCAAATAGGCATAGTTCAAAAATCCTTTTAGCCACTTAGTGATAAACCAGAGGTAAGTKCCATTCAAAATATCAATGCAAAGATTATGACAGTTCAAAAAAYGATGGAGGATTTTTCACGCTTGCAGTCATGAAAACCAAATGAAGACCAATTTGTAAATGTCGCAAGAAATGAAAATATCGTCTATTTKGAAAATGAGACGACGATTTGAATTTCAGAAGACATAGGTGTAGGCAGCTTATAGGGCAATGGAAAAAATTGAATTGGCTGCCAACAAGTCCAAGTGATTTTTCTTTCTTTGGAGACTATCTATCTAGGTTTAAAACACTTAGAATTTTATGTGAAGAATGTAAGATAAAAATGGAGGAAGAGTGTTGCATCTATCTTATTCTTTCTAAGCTAGATAGTGCATATTCTGTGTTTTTATCTACATTTTATGCCATGAGAGAGGCTCTAGGGAAATTTTATAAAAAACCCACTCTTGATTCCTTTTTTCCTACTTTGATTGGATAGGAAGATAAGGTTGTACAACTTGGAGTGATCAACACTGTAGGTACATCCAACAAAGCCTTAGTTTCCCAGCAGAAAGATAAACCCAATAATCCCAAGAAGTAACATCCTCACCACAACAACAAGCAATATAAGGGTCCCAAACCCACTCAAACAGTTTTTTCTCCGAATGGAGACAAAGGAGTAAAATATAAAAATAAGAAGACGGACAAACATTACAACTTTTGTGATAAAAATGGTCATGATGAGTCCAAATGTTTCAAGAANTCTTAGTGTTGAAGGATCTAGAACAATACAAGTAGAAAATGGCCATTTCAATGATGTATTATGTGTTCCAAGTATTTCTTGTAACCTTCTATCAGTATATCAAATCACTCATTCAGGTGAAGGTAAAACCGTAGGGTTTTCACCTCACCAAGTTGTAATCAAGGATATAAAAGATCTTAATCATGTTCTTGCAACTGGAATTGTTGATGATATTACCAGGTTGTACAAGTTTGACAACTTTGGGTCATCATCTTTTTCATCAGTTTTTGTTTCTCATAGTGATGACTTGAGAAAACTTTGGCATGAGCGGTTTGGTTATCTAAACTATATCTCATTGCAACAACTATATAATCTATAGATGGTGACTAGTCTTCCTCTTGTTTCATGCAGAGATGGTGTTTTTGCCTTTTTTTTTCTCGACAAACATCATCGGGACAGTTTTGAAAAATGTGCCTCTTGGCATGCCTCGGGTCCTTTGCAGCTTGTTCACAGTGATTTGTGTGGTCCACTTTCTTCTCCTTCTTTTTCAGGGTGAAAGTATTTCTTAACTTTCATAGATGACTTTTCTAGACGTACTTGGGTTTACTTCTTAAAACTTAAGAGAAAATTTTTTGACAAGTTTTTGGCCTACAAGGCCCTTGTAGAAAAGCAATCTTAACATCAAATTCAAAGGTTAAGAACAAATAATGGAGGCGAATATGTGAACAATAATTTTACAAATTACTGCACTACACAGGGAATCGAAATGCAACACACTGTTCCATATACACCACAACAAAATGGTGTTGCTGAGAGAAAGAACCGCACATTAAAAGAAATGGCTAATTGTATGATCCAATCTAAGGGTCATAGGATTAAGTCTAAAGAGTTGGGAGGAAGCCATCAACTATTCAAATTACATAGTAAATCACACTCCCACGAAGGCTCTTAAAAATATAACACCAGAAGAAGCTTGGACTAAAATTAAAGGAGATGTAAGTCACTTTCGTGTATTTGGCAATATAGCATGTGATCACATTCCTGATGAGAAAAGGAAAGCATTACAACCTAAAAGTGAGAAGTGTATATTTGTTGTTTATTTTGAAGATGTCAAAGGTTACAAACTTCTTCAATCACATTGTAATGGAATTATTATTAGAAGAGATTTTAAATTTGATGAAAATCTCTTATCCTGTGCGCCTAATTCGATGTTTGTGCTTTCTTTGGCCTGTGAGCCTAATTTGACGGTTGTGCCTTCTTCGGCTTGCGATCCATATTCGACGTTTGTGCCTTCTTCTGATCTGGTTTCTTCTTCAGATGATGGCAATGAGGCTAAAAATCCACCTCTGCCTGCTCACCCTACTCCAAATGATTCCTTTGAACCTGAACCAACACCAGTTCCATCGCTTCCTAGATGGGTCCATTCAACATGAGAAGAAGCTAGTGATATTGTTGGTGATCCTTTAGATCAACGTTGTACACGTTCACAGTTCCAGCGAGCCTCTTCTCTTTTGGCTCAAGTTTCAGAAACTCATGATCCAAAGACACTTGCAGAAGCTTCAAGGCATCCAGATTGGGATACAACAATGATTGAAGAGTATCGTTCTTTAATGGAAAACAATACTTGGGATATTGTACCTCTTACAAAAGGAATAAAACTTGTCATATGTAAATGGGTCTACAGAACTAAGTATGCATCACATGGAAGTGTTGAAAGAGACAAGGCTCGTTTAGTTGTCAAAGGATTTTCCCAAGTTGAAGGAATTGACTATCATGAAACCTTTTCCCCTGTAGCCAAAATGAATTCCATCCACCTTGTTCTTTCCCTTGTTGCCTCACATAAATGGGAGGTCCATCAGATGGATGTTAAATCCGCCTTCTTGCATGGATATTTGCAAGAAGAAATCTTCATGGAACAACCTCCTGGCTATGTCTAGAATGACTCTAGCCTTGTTTTTCTCCTTAAGAAATTTCTTTATGGAATCAAGCAAGTTCCCCGATCTTGGTATGCCAAAATGGACACCTTTCTTATTGCCATTGGATTCTCTAGATGNCATTCTGATCCTAATGTCTATACCAAGAAAGTAGGAAGCCATATCATAATCCTTGTCCTTTATGTTGATGACCTTATCCTTACTGGTAGTGACTCAAAATTTTTAAACCATCTGAAAACCAACCTTAAGAATAAATTTGAAATGATAGACTTAGGATTTTTGCACTACTTCCTTGTCCTCCAAGTTTTGCAAACCACTTAAGTAATTTTTCTTTCCGAATCTAAGTATTCTTGTGACCTTCTTTGTCGCTTTTACATGGATGATTGTAAACCAACCGCTTCTCCCTTCCAGTCTGGAGTCAAGCTTACTGCCACATGTACTTCTCCCAAAGTTGATGCCACCCTATATCGTCAGTTAGTTGGTAGCCTCTTATTATTGAATGATACCTATCCTAATATTCCGTTTGTTGTTGGTCTTGTTTCCTGCTATATGAAAACACCCCATGAAAGCCATTGGAAAGAAGCTAAAAGGATACTTCACTATGTATTTGGAACAATTTAGTTCGGGATACATTACAGTTCAAGGGGGAATCCTTTATTGGTTGGTTTCATTGATTCAGATTGGGATGGCAACCCTGATGATTAGAAGTCTACTACAGGTTATGTTTTCAGCCTTGGTTCAGGACATGTCACTTGGGCTTGTAAGAAACAATAGGCTATTGCACTTTCTTCAACAGAAGCAGAGTACTGAGAAATTCATGAAGCCTTATGGATTTGACATATCCTTTCAGAGTTTGGATTCCAACAACAACATCCAACCAGCCTTTGGTGCGAAAATCAAAGTGCCATCAAGCTCACTAAAGACCAAGTTCAACATCAACGTAGCAAGCACATCGAGCTCCACATGCACTTCATCAGAAATCTCATTCATGATCAATTTATTGAAGTGCTCTTTTGTCCTACAGAAGATCAAGTTGCAGACATTTTCACAAAGTCTCTTACAGAAGCGAAGTTTTCCTAACTTCAATCTATGTTAGGAGTTCAAGAACTTTTCATTAAGGGGGGATAGGCTCTAATGCCTCCTTCCTTCTCCTATTGTGTCACTATTGTAAATAATTCAATCCTATCCCAAGTTGTTCTTAAGGGGGGATGTTAGGATATTTAGACACTTAGGAGTTAGTTAATATCTACTTGGTCTAATGTGTCGTTAGGTAAAAGTGTGCTTCTTAGTGTGTTTATTTAGTATGCATTTGTAGTTAGGAAATACGATAGTCATGATATGTTCTTGACATAGTGTGATATGATGGTTCATACTCTCCTTGATCTTAATGACCATTGATCTATGGCTTAACACCCGATTGTCCCATGATCTCTATTTAAAGAGCATGGAGGGTCATTTGTCGATGATCGATTGTGAGAAAATCTCTTATAAAATCTCTCTATAATATTTTTCTTTGCATTAATAAACTGCTCCAAGTGGTCGCATTGGCTGGGGCTGTGGATGTTTCCCCGTAGGGGTTTTACCACATGAAAACATCGGTGTGTTGATCTTTGATCTAGTTATGTGAGTGGTTACTGAAGGTGTTTATCCTCTATTGGAATACATGTGTTGTCGAACACTGCTGGTCAACTTCTATCTTCTCATTGATTTCCAACACTTGAGTTTTGAAGGCCGAGATGTCTATCGATGTACCTTCGGTTAGGGTTAATTTGTCTTGCAACTTTTCTATCAACTCATCACGCTAAGTGACTAGAACTTGGCTAGTATGTGAACTCTGGTAGAGAAGATCGAGGTTATCCTGAAGCTGTTTAATTTGTTGCCAATCGCTAGCCCTGATTTACTCAAAATCCTAGTTCATTATGTTTATGATAGTCTGCTCTATGGCATATATCTAATTTTACAAGTGCTCTACCAATAGGAATTTTTGTCATATTTGTTCAATCAAATTGTCCACCGACCATTAATTCACAATGGAAAAATCAACTACCGAACCTGCAACTTCCTTTGCAAATATTAGGCCGTCCTGGTCATTTCTGTCATACACCAGTCTTTTCCTTTTAGTTATCACTCCATCCTTTTGGTGAGATTCTCTTTTCACGATCGATTTTTTTTTCTTACTGAAAAAGAAATATGAGGGAGGCATCTCTTTGGGAAATATGGGATAAATACCACTCACAAAAGTGATTTTGGAATTAGGATTTCCGAAGTTGGTCTATAGAGGGGTTAATGACGTGAAGGGAGAGGAAATTTCAGTGGAATTCTACTGACCTATTGTATTGGGGGTGCCAACAGGAGTTGATGGTGTTGAATGAGAGACAATTTGTCCTGGATTCATGAAGGCCTCAAACCTTTCTATCACCTGTGTATCATTTAGTCATGATAGTGATGTTCTTATCTCCTGAAATAGTACCTCTGGGTGTTTGGGGACATTTTCGACTTTGGGTTTAGTGGAGGATCTCAACTAAAATCCTGTAGACTTAGCTTCCTATGGAGGAGGCATGGCTATTGAATCTCCCTGTAGTATCTTTGGCATATTGTTCTGCCAGTGTTTATGAAATATAAGTAAACCATGTTGTTGGTTTGGGGGTAGGGTTAGGAATCTGTTTTGGACTTCCTCATAAGACCTAACTCCCCTGAATATTTCATCATACAGGGAATTCTCATGCATGTACTACTTCATGTTGAATTGAGCCATATGGTTTTACACTATCTTAAGTAGCTCATGTTTTTTGAACTCAATATCAACCAATTTAATATCCTCCAGAGTCGCGACCTCAACTTTAGAGTGGCCAAAATCTAATAATGTAAACATGCCAACTTGAATGGGGAAAGTCAACCATACCTTTTTCTGAGTTGCTTTCATCTCCTTGCTGATACCTCCCACCACTGTCTGGTATTGTCAGGTAAAAATTGTGAGAGAGCATGAGGGGGAAACGAGCAACAAAAAAATATGATGTAGGAGAAATTATCCTTAATGAACCAATCTACGAGCTTGCCTAGGTTTCCCATAATCCTCTATGAAATCTGAGGAGGCAGGTGACCATAAATGGCTATGTGAATAGGAACTACGACATTGTGGCATATTTCATTAAAGAAATCGTTAGATTTTTCCTCCCATAACTTGGAGTGATAAAAATGAATAGGCTCAGAACTGGCCGGGGTCCAACTCTAGTTCATCAATGGAAAAGGGGTCATGAAGCAGAAGACACACATAACATATGCATACATGTAGAAAGGGGCAGGCTTCCCTTTTGATTTCACTATTTTATAATTGACGATTTCCTTGGCCAAATTATCTGACAACATTTTGGCCCAATTGAAAGTGTAACCCTCAACTACCGCTTTCATGATGGATACACATTTCATCGAGAAATGCGTAGGGATCTTTTTACCGAATAAACGATAGAGCATAATGTCTACATACACCATATGAGTGTCTAAAGACATCATGGCATACGTACCATGAGTGTCAGTTCTGAATTTTTCTGGATGTCTCCACTAGGTCCTGATTATATCATGACCGCTCCTAGCCTATTGGACACATTCTTTTCTCTCAAACTCTGGAATGAATGTAGAATTTTAAGTATATTTAGGGGTAGGAGAGATTTTATACATTACTTGAATATGTTCCATTTGGAAAGAGTTAATGGAAACCTGCTCATGGTTGATGATGCTTATGTTCTGGACGTCAACATATTCCAAGGCCCATATTATCATATCGTTGTAAGGCATGATTCTCAACCATGCAACTACCTTGTGCAACTTTGATTGTGCTATGTGTCTAATATTAGTTGCATAAGAGTCATCTTCTTCTTTGGCGGAGTCTTCTAGACAGTTGATGATTTCATGTTCCAGGATCTCAAAAACTTTTGTCCAAGTTTTACTGGTGTCCATGGCTCGCGGAGTAGTGTCCGACAGAATTTATGCATTCGGGTTTGAATCTTCGCCTGCTACATCAAGATTTTTTCCATTTTCCGTGGTGCCATAATCTATAAGGAAACAAAGTGAGGTTACCTGTTACAGGGAAAATCCGTGAGTTTTTCAATAAATAAAACTATTAATTTTGAAAGGTGAAAATGATTTTGAAATTGAAGTGTTTTTATTCAAACAAGAGATTATTGATTTTCATATAGACTCACTGATAAGGAATTTATAACCCTCAATGGAATTGAATACTTGGAAATCCACAATACTCGTTCGAAATCATTACCTTTAATCGATCATAAATGCCATTGATACTTCAATGGTTTGCATTCAGGAAGCTTTGAATATGACAAGGTGGAAATATCTTGAATCCCGAATCCACGGAGTAGTTAATATTTGAATAATCTCTTTTACAACTTAATTAACCATGTTTTAAAATGTTGAATTAAATTCGAGTGTTTCAGAAGTTCGGACTTCGAGGGTTTTAAAAATAGCACAAGAGAGGTTCCCCAAAATCCAACACCGCGAAGTAAATAATTACGACTAATATTCCTTCAGTCTTAATTAATCAAGTTTAACTTATGTTATTAGATGTTTCATTAATTTCTTTTTACTCTTTATAATGTCCAATGATTTGACATTTGAAACTTCGGTGATTTTTGAACTCACTCTTTGTTAAACTCATGAAGGGTACTCTCCTGGAGTGACGTGGTAGGAATGGCATCATTCTAGATGATGTGTCAAGAAGAGATAGGCGACATGTATCACCCGAGAGCATGTGAATCATCTAATGGAAACTTCAAAAATAAGTGCCACGTGTCAGCTGAAAAAAGATTTAAAGGACACATGTCCTATGAATCATGTTCATGAGTTCTTTAGGGTTTATTGTGGACTCCTGTTTTAAGGTTTCAAGGCTTCAGAGTTTTTATCATTTAGACTTATGGGAAAATCCAAAGTGCGGGGCTTCGAAGCGACCGTTAGGGATTTATTCTTTAAAAATCGGGTGGCTCCAGAACTATGAAGGTTATTAGGATCGATTGATCAAAATAAGGGGAATCATCAATGACGGATAATGTATGTGATTTATTATTAAATGAAAACCAATGAATTTGATTTAAAATTAAAAGGCCACTTTGTGTAGAATTTTATTCTTAAGAAGGCGAAAACTATAAACTCAAAAGTTCAAAATTGTGTGTTCTAACATAGGCTCCATTTGGGGATTATGGCTCCCTATGAAGTTTGAAAGAACAATAGACCAAGTGCCTTTATTGGGTAAATGGAGTCATTATTGCTTTTTGAAAAATATTTTCTAATTTTAATCAAGAATTAATCATTCATAGAAGAACGATCTTAACCAAATCTTGAGAACCTCCGAAACATATTCAGTTAATTTCTCTTAAGTCGGGCTATTAAAATTTCCTTTTCTTAAAAATTATTTTAGAATTGTTTAAGATAATGAAAATAGATTTAACTGAAATATTAGATTTGAAATGACTTCATTTGGATCAAGGTTACGAATATGTAACAATTTATTTTAGGGAGTCCCTAGTTGGTTATGAGTGTAAATATCACCAGAAAGAGAACTAGAAGACACAATATGCTATATGGATATGTATGACATCCTTGCAGATATCATAGACATTGCTTCAATGCTAGTGATCTTGTTCAATACCATGATGAGGTTTTCCACTGCTCCCATTGAATTTACTTTCATCACTTCAATCAATAATTTTGTACTTTGTTGAGATGAGGGAAATCATTATATGAATTTCCTTTCATCGTCTCTTTTGGACTAGATGGGGGCAATCAAATTATGAATTTCCCTTCACGATTTGTATTGTATTTTAGCATTTGAAGTAGGGGAAATCAATCTGTATGTATCATACAAAGGATGATATCTTTTTAACTTTTTTGAAAAGAAGGTCTGTCAACAATTTTGGGAATACTCTGAAACTAATTCTATTCCAATTTTCAATACACCTTCGCCTATAGGGGAGAAATTTATGGGAATATTAATTTTTCAGTGATCAACCTTGAGAGAATTAGTCAATTTAAAGTCTGATAAAAGAGTTAAAATTATTAGGATTAGCCTAGACATACTTTTTTCAATTGAAATCAAAGGAGGATAAAGATTTTTGCCTAACCTTATTTTGAAAATATGTTTTTGAGTTTTCGCAGTCAAGGTGAGCTTCTTTTGTTTTATGAAGATGAAGGAACAATAAAAGAAATCTGAAGTGGGTAAGAAATCGAAGATAATAAAAAGCAACCAATTGAGGATTCAGAAGACCCGACACAAAAATCCCAATCCCACATAAGTTGTGTATCTAATTCAACATTCCTTCCAACTTGTTTATTATTATTTTATTTTTGATTCAGAGATGGTTTTAAAATTTATCAGTATCCCTTATAGCTGTAATTTTATACTTCTCTGATTTTTAGGTTGGGTGACAGTATTATTATGAGTGAAAATTCCTTCCCATTTGTTTCAAAGAATTCCTTGAAAAATCTTATTTGAACTAGAAAGGTAGGAACTCATACCTCGTTTTCCCTTTGAACTTTCAATCAGGAAGATCGTTAATTCATCACCTGTTCTGAGAGAAAATTGAGTGTTTGGAAAAATGAGTGTGTGGTTCTGATGCATTTTTATCTCTTGTTTAACCAAATGTATTCTGCACAGGAATGAAATGTGAAATGTCAGAAAATTCCACAGAATAGAGATGATATGTGATACAGATGTTTTTATATTATGTTTTGATGATGTCAAGTAAACATGGTTTATTTACAACAAACGATAAAATGACTTGGATAATTTACAAAATAAAAGAAAAATTGCAATTTGAAAAAGAAACCGAACGTCAATCCAAATTGATATATACAATGCGAATCTGAAATATGACTACTACATGAAATGTTTTAAGTAACTCCCATTGATAGGAGCGTCAAGGATTTCTCCATCAAGATTTTCTAGTAAGAAAGAGTTTTTTCCCTTAGTAGCTNAGGATATTTAGACACTTAGGAGTTAGTTAAGATCTACTTGGTCTAATGTGTCGTTAGGTAAAAGTGTGCTTCTTAGTGTGTTTCTTTAGTATGCATTTGTAGTTAGGAAATCCGATAGTCATGATATGTTCTTGACATAGTGTGATATGATGGTTCATACTCTCCTCGATCTTAATGACCATTGATCTATGGCTTAACACCCGATTGTTCCATGATCTCTATTTAAAGAGCATGGAGGTTCATTTGTCGATGATCGATTGTGAGAAAATCTCTTATAAAATCTCTCTATAATATTTTTCTTTGCATTAATAAACTGCTCCAAGTGGTCGCGTTGGCTGGGGCTGTGGATGTTTCCCCGTAGGGGTTTTACCACATGAAAACATCGGTGTGTTGATATTTGATCTAGTTATGTGAGTGGTTACTGAAGGTGTTTGTCCTCTATTGGAATACATGTGTTGTCGAACACTGCTGGTCAACTTCTATCTTCTCATTGATTTCCAACACTTGAGTTTTGAAGGCCGAGATGTCTATCGATGTACCTTCGGTTAGGGTTAATTTGTCTTGCAACTTTTCTATCAACTCATCACGCTAAGTGACTAGAACTTGGCTAGTATGTGAACTCTGGTAGAGAAGATCGAGGTTATCCTGAAGCTGTTTAATTTGTTGCCAATCGCTAGCCCTGATTTACTCAAAATCCTAGTTCATTATGTTTATGATAGTCTGCTCTATGGCATATATCTAATTTTACAAGTGCTCTACCAATAGGAATTTTTGTCATATTTGTTCAATCAAATTGTCCACCGACCATTAATTCACAATGGAAAAATCAACTACCGAACCTGCAACTTCCTTTGCAAATATTAGGCCGTCCTGGTCATTTCTGTCATACACCAGTCTTTTCCTTTTAGTTATCACTCCATCCTTTTGGTGAGATTCTCTTTTCACGATCGATTTTTTTTTCTTACTGAAAAAGAAATATGAGGGAGGCATCTCTTTGGGAAATATGGGATAAATACCACTCACAAAAGTGATTTTGGAATTAGGATTTCCGAAGTTGGTCTATAGAGGGGTTAATGACGTGAAGGGAGAGGAAATTTCAGTGGAATTCTACTGACCTATTGTATTGGGGGTGCCAACAGGAGTTGATGGTGTTGAATGAGAGACAATTTGTCCTGGATTCATGAAGGCCTCAAACCTTTCTATCACCTGTGTATCATTTAGTCATGATAGTGATGTTCTTATCTCCTGAAATAGTACCTCTGGGTGTTTGGGGACATTTTCGACTTTGGGTTTAGTGGAGGATCTCAACTAAAATCCTGTAGACTTAGCTTCCTATGGAGGAGGCATGGCTATTGAATCTCCCTGTAGTATCTTTGGCATATTGTTCTGCCAGTGTTTATGAAATATAAGTAAACCATGTTGTTGGTTTGGGGGTAGGGTTAGGAATCTGTTTTGGACTTCCTCATAAGACCTAACTCCCCTGAATATTTCATCATACAGGGAATTCTCATGCATGTACTACTTCATGTTGAATTGAGCCATATGGTTTTACACTATCTTAAGTAGCTCATGTTTTTTGAACTCAATATCAACCAATTTAATATCCTCCAGAGTCGCGACCTCAACTTTAGAGTGGCCAAAATCTAATAATGTAAACATGCCAACTTGAATGGGGAAAGTCAACCATACCTTTTTCTGAGTTGCTTTCATCTCCTTGCTGATACCTCCCACCACTGTCTGGTATTGTCAGGTAAAAATTGTGAGAGAGCATGAGGGGGAAACGAGCAACAAAAAAATATGATGTAGGAGAAATTATCCTTAATGAACCAATCTACGAGCTTGCCTAGGTTTCCCATAATCCTCTATGAAATCTGAGGAGGCAGGTGACCATAAATGGCTATGTGAATAGGAACTACGACATTGTGGCATATTTCATTAAAGAAATCGTTAGATTTTTCCTCCCATAACTTGGAGTGATAAAAATGAATAGGCTCAGAACTGGCCGGGGTCCAACTCTAGTTCATCAATGGAAAAGGGGTCATGAAGCAGAAGACACACATAACATATGCATACATGTAGAAAGGGGCAGGCTTCCCTTTTGATTTCACTATTTTATAATTGACGATTTCCTTGGCCAAATTATCTGACAACATTTTGGCCCAATTGAAAGTGTAACCCTCAACTACCGCTTTCATGATGGATACACATTTCATCGAGAAATGCGTAGGGATCTTTTTACCGAATAAACGATAGAGCATAATGTCTACATACACCATATGAGTGTCTAAAGACATCATGGCATACGTACCATGAGTGTCAGTTCTGAATTTTTCTGGATGTCTCCACTAGGTCCTGATTATATCATGACCGCTCCTAGCCTATTGGACACATTCTTTTCTCTCAAACTCTGGAATGAATGTAGAATTTTAAGTATATTTAGGGGTAGGAGAGATTTTATACATTACTTGAATATGTTCCATTTGGAAAGAGTTAATGGAAACCTGCTCATGGTTGATGATGCTTATGTTCTGGACGTCAACATATTCCAAGGCCCATATTATCATATCGTTGTAAGGCATGATTCTCAACCATGCAACTACCTTGTGCAACTTTGATTGTGCTATGTGTCTAATATTAGTTGCATAAGAGTCATCTTCTTCTTTGGCGGAGTCTTCTAGACAGTTGATGATTTCATGTTCCAGGATCTCAAAAACTTTTGTCCAAGTTTTACTGGTGTCCATGGCTCGCGGAGTAGTGTCCGACAGAATTTATGCATTCGGGTTTGAATCTTCGCCTGCTACATCAAGATTTTTTCCATTTTCCGTGGTGCCATAATCTATAAGGAAACAAAGTGAGGTTACCTGTTACAGGGAAAATCCGTGAGTTTTTCAATAAATAAAACTATTAATTTTGAAAGGTGAAAATGATTTTGAAATTGAAGTGTTTTTATTCAAACAAGAGATTATTGATTTTCATATAGACTCACTGATAAGGAATTTATAACCCTCAATGGAATTGAATACTTGGAAATCCACAATACTCGTTCGAAATCATTACCTTTAATCGATCATAAATGCCATTGATACTTCAATGGTTTGCATTCAGGAAGCTTTGAATATGACAAGGTGGAAATATCTTGAATCCCGAATCCACGGAGTAGTTAATATTTGAATAATCTCTTTTACAACTTAATTAACCATGTTTTAAAATGTTGAATTAAATTCGAGTGTTTCAGAAGTTCGGACTTCGAGGGTTTTAAAAATAGCACAAGAGAGGTTCCCCAAAATCCAACACCGCGAAGTAAATAATTACGACTAATATTCCTTCAGTCTTAATTAATCAAGTTTAACTTATGTTATTAGATGTTTCATTAATTTCTTTTTACTCTTTATAATGTCCAATGATTTGACATTTGAAACTTCGGTGATTTTTGAACTCACTCTTTGTTAAACTCATGAAGGGTACTCTCCTGGAGTGACGTGGTAGGAATGGCATCATTCTAGATGATGTGTCAAGAAGAGATAGGCGACATGTATCACCCGAGAGCATGTGAATCATCTAATGGAAACTTCAAAAATAAGTGCCACGTGTCAGCTGAAAAAAGATTTAAAGGACACATGTCCTATGAATCATGTTCATGAGTTCTTTAGGGTTTATTGTGGACTCCTGTTTTAAGGTTTCAAGGCTTCAGAGTTTTTATCATTTAGACTTATGGGAAAATCCAAAGTGCGGGGCTTCGAAGCGACCGTTAGGGATTTATTCTTTAAAAATCGGGTGGCTCCAGAACTATGAAGGTTATTAGGATCGATTGATCAAAATAAGGGGAATCATCAATGACGGATAATGTATGTGATTTATTATTAAATGAAAACCAATGAATTTGATTTAAAATTAAAAGGCCACTTTGTGTAGAATTTTATTCTTAAGAAGGCGAAAACTATAAACTCAAAAGTTCAAAATTGTGTGTTCTAACATAGGCTCCATTTGGGGATTATGGCTCCCTATGAAGTTTGAAAGAACAATAGACCAAGTGCCTTTATTGGGTAAATGGAGTCATTATTGCTTTTTGAAAAATATTTTCTAATTTTAATCAAGAATTAATCATTCATAGAAGAACGATCTTAACCAAATCTTGAGAACCTCCGAAACATATTCAGTTAATTTCTCTTAAGTCGGGCTATTAAAATTTCCTTTTCTTAAAAATTATTTTAGAATTGTTTAAGATAATGAAAATAGATTTAACTGAAATATTAGATTTGAAATGACTTCATTTGGATCAAGGTTACGAATATGTAACAATTTATTTTAGGGAGTCCCTAGTTGGTTATGAGTGTAAATATCACCAGAAAGAGAACTAGAAGACACAATATGCTATATGGATATGTATGACATCCTTGCAGATATCATAGACATTGCTTCAATGCTAGTGATCTTGTTCAATACCATGATGAGGTTTTCCACTGCTCCCATTGAATTTACTTTCATCACTTCAATCAATAATTTTGTACTTTGTTGAGATGAGGGAAATCATTATATGAATTTCCTTTCATCGTCTCTTTTGGACTAGATGGGGGCAATCAAATTATGAATTTCCCTTCACGATTTGTATTGTATTTTAGCATTTGAAGTAGGGGAAATCAATCTGTATGTATCATACAAAGGATGATATCTTTTTAACTTTTTTGAAAAGAAGGTCTGTCAACAATTTTGGGAATACTCTGAAACTAATTCTATTCCAATTTTCAATACACCTTCGCCTATAGGGGAGAAATTTATGGGAATATTAATTTTTCAGTGATCAACCTTGAGAGAATTAGTCAATTTAAAGTCTGATAAAAGAGTTAAAATTATTAGGATTAGCCTAGACATACTTTTTTCAATTGAAATCAAAGGAGGATAAAGATTTTTGCCTAACCTTATTTTGAAAATATGTTTTTGAGTTTTCGCAGTCAAGGTGAGCTTCTTTTGTTTTATGAAGATGAAGGAACAATAAAAGAAATCTGAAGTGGGTAAGAAATCGAAGATAATAAAAAGCAACCAATTGAGGATTCAGAAGACCCGACACAAAAATCCCAATCCCACATAAGTTGTGTATCTAATTCAACATTCCTTCCAACTTGTTTATTATTATTTTATTTTTGATTCAGAGATGGTTTTAAAATTTATCAGTATCCCTTATAGCTGTAATTTTATACTTCTCTGATTTTTAGGTTGGGTGACAGTATTATTATGAGTGAAAATTCCTTCCCATTTGTTTCAAAGAATTCCTTGAAAAATCTTATTTGAACTAGAAAGGTAGGAACTCATACCTCGTTTTCCCTTTGAACTTTCAATCAGGAAGATCGTTAATTCATCACCTGTTCTGAGAGAAAATTGAGTGTTTGGAAAAATGAGTGTGTGGTTCTGATGCATTTTTATCTCTTGTTTAACCAAATGTATTCTGCACAGGAATGAAATGTGAAATGTCAGAAAATTCCACAGAATAGAGATGATATGTGATACAGATGTTTTTATATTATGTTTTGATGATGTCAAGTAAACATGGTTTATTTACAACAAACGATAAAATGACTTGGATAATTTACAAAATAAAAGAAAAATTGCAATTTGAAAAAGAAACCGAACGTCAATCCAAATTGATATATACAATGCGAATCTGAAATATGACTACTACATGAAATGTTTTAAGTAACTCCCATTGATAGGAGCGTCAAGGATTTCTCCATCAAGATTTTCTAGTAAGAAAGAGTTTTTTCCCTTAGTAGCTTCAATCTTGAATGGTCTGAACCAGAGATGATCGAACTTGCCATTTTTCCCTGCATCTTCTTTTCTATCATCCCACTTTAAAACTAGATTGCCAGAAAGAAACTCCTTGTCTTTAGCTTTTTTATCGAAAAGGGTCGTCATATGATCCTGGTACTTTTGAAGTTTATCATCTACTTCCACCCTATTATTCAGAACTTCAATGATTTGGTTCATCCTTCTTGTAACATCGTTTGGATCTTCATTTGCATCCTGCCATAGTTTCATCATAGGAAGAGAGAGATTGATAGGAAGGACAATGTCAGTACCATAAACCAATTGAAAAGGGAGCATACGTATCTATTTCTTTGTGCCGATTTGGTTCACCCATAGGGAATACTTTAGGTGGATGTGCCAAGCTTTTTTTATTTTTTGTCAACACATTTTTTATTATAGTCATCAGGCTCTTGTTAAATGATTCAACCAATCCATTTCCCTAAGGATAATAGGTTGTAAAATGACCTAAAACAATATTTTACTTCTGACAGAAATTGATCATTTCCATGGACTTAAAATCTTGAGTGTTGTCAGTGACTATTTCCCGAGGACAACCAAATCTCGATAGAATGTTTTATTCCAGGAAGTTTATTACTACCAAATCTGTATCATTTCACATTGGAATGGCTTCAACACATTTTGTGAAGTAATCGGTAGTGGTCATAATCCATATATGTTGAGAACTTGATTGTGGATGGATTTATCTGATGAAGTCCAGGACCCATTTTTGAAAAGGATCTTCAATTTTTACTGGGATTAGTGGTAGGGAAAGGAGTGTTTGTTTACCAGTGAACATTTGGCACAAATTGCAGGATCTGACCCGTGCATTCACATCAATAAATAACTTTTTCCAATAATATCCATCCCTTAAAATCTTGTAACTTGTTGCTCTCCAGGCATGATACTCTCCACACACTCCTTCATGGAATTCCTCAATGATGCCTTATATTTTAGATTTTGTTAGAAAACATAACAAGAGGCCTAGAGGGTCTTTCCAGTACAATTGGCCATCAATAATACAATATTTAATTGCATGTAGCTTCAAATTTATTTCTTTAGATGAAGTCATTCCATTTGGGCATTGAAGAATAAGGATGTATGTAACAATATCGTGATATCAGGTAGAGGAAGAAAACTTATCTTCAATTCAAATCGTAGGTGCCTGAACATCAATTTCCTCTATATCCAGGAGAGTTTCATGTGATTCGAGGTTATTTATTTCGAGGGCTATGAAATTTGATTCGTCTAATAGCTTCTCCATGCCTTGACCTTTGATTAGCTTGGTCGGTTTCAGTTCTAGACCAAACTCTTGAATTTTAGCCAACCATCGACCTCTTCTTCCATCACTGTTTGGCTAAACCAAGATGTCTTTGATAACATTTTTTGGCACGCAAGCGATTATTTTGGAATGCAATACATATGTTCTGAAGGCCTTGAGATCCTTCACCATTACATAAGAATGCTTCTCAAGTATATCGTATATTAATTCTGCATCCCTAAGGCTTTTGGTGAAGAAGGCTATTGGTTGTTCGAATCCTTCTTTGTTTTTTTGCAAGAGTATCACTACAACAATATGTTCAGAGGTGAATAAGAAGATTAAGAATTCCTTTGTATAGTCCAGACTTTCTAGTACTGGTGCTTCCCCTATAGCTTTCTTGACACTCTCAAAATATTCGTTAGCTTTTGCAGTCCACTTCACTTCGTTGTCCTTCTTCAACATATTTGTAATCATTTTGATTATTTCAGTAAAGTTGGGAATAAATCTTCTCAAAAAATTGATCTTTCCTAAAAAGATTGAATTTATTTCCTGTTCCTAGGGATATTAATCATGTCAATATCCTCAACTCGCTTAGGTTCAACCTTGATTCCTTCTTTTGACACTATATGGACCAAAAGATTACCTTCTTTCATAGAAAAATGTGATTTCTTGGGATTAAGAGACAAACCGAACTTTCTGCATTTTTCGAAGGTCTGTCTGAGGTGCAACAAATGTTCTGCATCAAATTTAGAAAAAATCATCAAATAATCTAGATAAATAACAACAAATTTATCTCTCTCACCGACGAACGTGATATCCATCANTCCTCTATTGGAATACATGTGTTGTCGAACACTGCTGGTCAACTTCTATCTTCTCATTGATTTCCAACACTTGAGTTTTGAAGGCCGAGATGTCTATCGATGTACCTTCGGTTAGGGTTAATTTGTCTTGCAACTTTTCTATCAACTCATCACGCTAAGTGACTAGAACTTGGCTAGTATGTGAACTCTGGTAGAGAAGATCGAGGTTATCCTGAAGCTGTTTAATTTGTTGCCAATCGCTAGCCCTGATTTACTCAAAATCCTAGTTCATTATGTTTATGATAGTCTGCTCTATGGCATATATCTAATTTTACAAGTGCTCTACCAATAGGAATTTTTGTCATATTTGTTCAATCAAATTGTCCACCGACCATTAATTCACAATGGAAAAATCAACTACCGAACCTGCAACTTCCTTTGCAAATATTAGGCCGTCCTGGTCATTTCTGTCATACACCAGTCTTTTCCTTTTAGTTATCACTCCATCCTTTTGGTGAGATTCTCTTTTCACGATCGATTTTTTTTTCTTACTGAAAAAGAAATATGAGGGAGGCATCTCTTTGGGAAATATGGGATAAATACCACTCACAAAAGTGATTTTGGAATTAGGATTTCCGAAGTTGGTCTATAGAGGGGTTAATGACGTGAAGGGAGAGGAAATTTCAGTGGAATTCTACTGACCTATTGTATTGGGGGTGCCAACAGGAGTTGATGGTGTTGAATGAGAGACAATTTGTCCTGGATTCATGAAGGCCTCAAACCTTTCTATCACCTGTGTATCATTTAGTCATGATAGTGATGTTCTTATCTCCTGAAATAGTACCTCTGGGTGTTTGGGGACATTTTCGACTTTGGGTTTAGTGGAGGATCTCAACTAAAATCCTGTAGACTTAGCTTCCTATGGAGGAGGCATGGCTATTGAATCTCCCTGTAGTATCTTTGGCATATTGTTCTGCCAGTGTTTATGAAATATAAGTAAACCATGTTGTTGGTTTGGGGGTAGGGTTAGGAATCTGTTTTGGACTTCCTCATAAGACCTAACTCCCCTGAATATTTCATCATACAGGGAATTCTCATGCATGTACTACTTCATGTTGAATTGAGCCATATGGTTTTACACTATCTTAAGTAGCTCATGTTTTTTGAACTCAATATCAACCAATTTAATATCCTCCAGAGTCGCGACCTCAACTTTAGAGTGGCCAAAATCTAATAATGTAAACATGCCAACTTGAATGGGGAAAGTCAACCATACCTTTTTCTGAGTTGCTTTCATCTCCTTGCTGATACCTCCCACCACTGTCTGGTATTGTCAGGTAAAAATTGTGAGAGAGCATGAGGGGGAAACGAGCAACAAAAAAATATGATGTAGGAGAAATTATCCTTAATGAACCAATCTACGAGCTTGCCTAGGTTTCCCATAATCCTCTATGAAATCTGAGGAGGCAGGTGACCATAAATGGCTATGTGAATAGGAACTACGACATTGTGGCATATTTCATTAAAGAAATCGTTAGATTTTTCCTCCCATAACTTGGAGTGATAAAAATGAATAGGCTCAGAACTGGCCGGGGTCCAACTCTAGTTCATCAATGGAAAAGGGGTCATGAAGCAGAAGACACACATAACATATGCATACATGTAGAAAGGGGCAGGCTTCCCTTTTGATTTCACTATTTTATAATTGACGATTTCCTTGGCCAAATTATCTGACAACATTTTGGCCCAATTGAAAGTGTAACCCTCAACTACCGCTTTCATGATGGATACACATTTCATCGAGAAATGCGTAGGGATCTTTTTACCGAATAAACGATAGAGCATAATGTCTACATACACCATATGAGTGTCTAAAGACATCATGGCATACGTACCATGAGTGTCAGTTCTGAATTTTTCTGGATGTCTCCACTAGGTCCTGATTATATCATGACCGCTCCTAGCCTATTGGACACATTCTTTTCTCTCAAACTCTGGAATGAATGTAGAATTTTAAGTATATTTAGGGGTAGGAGAGATTTTATACATTACTTGAATATGTTCCATTTGGAAAGAGTTAATGGAAACCTGCTCATGGTTGATGATGCTTATGTTCTGGACGTCAACATATTCCAAGGCCCATATTATCATATCGTTGTAAGGCATGATTCTCAACCATGCAACTACCTTGTGCAACTTTGATTGTGCTATGTGTCTAATATTAGTTGCATAAGAGTCATCTTCTTCTTTGGCGGAGTCTTCTAGACAGTTGATGATTTCATGTTCCAGGATCTCAAAAACTTTTGTCCAAGTTTTACTGGTGTCCATGGCTCGCGGAGTAGTGTCCGACAGAATTTATGCATTCGGGTTTGAATCTTCGCCTGCTACATCAAGATTTTTTCCATTTTCCGTGGTGCCATAATCTATAAGGAAACAAAGTGAGGTTACCTGTTACAGGGAAAATCCGTGAGTTTTTCAATAAATAAAACTATTAATTTTGAAAGGTGAAAATGATTTTGAAATTGAAGTGTTTTTATTCAAACAAGAGATTATTGATTTTCATATAGACTCACTGATAAGGAATTTATAACCCTCAATGGAATTGAATACTTGGAAATCCACAATACTCGTTCGAAATCATTACCTTTAATCGATCATAAATGCCATTGATACTTCAATGGTTTGCATTCAGGAAGCTTTGAATATGACAAGGTGGAAATATCTTGAATCCCGAATCCACGGAGTAGTTAATATTTGAATAATCTCTTTTACAACTTAATTAACCATGTTTTAAAATGTTGAATTAAATTCGAGTGTTTCAGAAGTTCGGACTTCGAGGGTTTTAAAAATAGCACAAGAGAGGTTCCCCAAAATCCAACACCGCGAAGTAAATAATTACGACTAATATTCCTTCAGTCTTAATTAATCAAGTTTAACTTATGTTATTAGATGTTTCATTAATTTCTTTTTACTCTTTATAATGTCCAATGATTTGACATTTGAAACTTCGGTGATTTTTGAACTCACTCTTTGTTAAACTCATGAAGGGTACTCTCCTGGAGTGACGTGGTAGGAATGGCATCATTCTAGATGATGTGTCAAGAAGAGATAGGCGACATGTATCACCCGAGAGCATGTGAATCATCTAATGGAAACTTCAAAAATAAGTGCCACGTGTCAGCTGAAAAAAGATTTAAAGGACACATGTCCTATGAATCATGTTCATGAGTTCTTTAGGGTTTATTGTGGACTCCTGTTTTAAGGTTTCAAGGCTTCAGAGTTTTTATCATTTAGACTTATGGGAAAATCCAAAGTGCGGGGCTTCGAAGCGACCGTTAGGGATTTATTCTTTAAAAATCGGGTGGCTCCAGAACTATGAAGGTTATTAGGATCGATTGATCAAAATAAGGGGAATCATCAATGACGGATAATGTATGTGATTTATTATTAAATGAAAACCAATGAATTTGATTTAAAATTAAAAGGCCACTTTGTGTAGAATTTTATTCTTAAGAAGGCGAAAACTATAAACTCAAAAGTTCAAAATTGTGTGTTCTAACATAGGCTCCATTTGGGGATTATGGCTCCCTATGAAGTTTGAAAGAACAATAGACCAAGTGCCTTTATTGGGTAAATGGAGTCATTATTGCTTTTTGAAAAATATTTTCTAATTTTAATCAAGAATTAATCATTCATAGAAGAACGATCTTAACCAAATCTTGAGAACCTCCGAAACATATTCAGTTAATTTCTCTTAAGTCGGGCTATTAAAATTTCCTTTTCTTAAAAATTATTTTAGAATTGTTTAAGATAATGAAAATAGATTTAACTGAAATATTAGATTTGAAATGACTTCATTTGGATCAAGGTTACGAATATGTAACAATTTATTTTAGGGAGTCCCTAGTTGGTTATGAGTGTAAATATCACCAGAAAGAGAACTAGAAGACACAATATGCTATATGGATATGTATGACATCCTTGCAGATATCATAGACATTGCTTCAATGCTAGTGATCTTGTTCAATACCATGATGAGGTTTTCCACTGCTCCCATTGAATTTACTTTCATCACTTCAATCAATAATTTTGTACTTTGTTGAGATGAGGGAAATCATTATATGAATTTCCTTTCATCGTCTCTTTTGGACTAGATGGGGGCAATCAAATTATGAATTTCCCTTCACGATTTGTATTGTATTTTAGCATTTGAAGTAGGGGAAATCAATCTGTATGTATCATACAAAGGATGATATCTTTTTAACTTTTTTGAAAAGAAGGTCTGTCAACAATTTTGGGAATACTCTGAAACTAATTCTATTCCAATTTTCAATACACCTTCGCCTATAGGGGAGAAATTTATGGGAATATTAATTTTTCAGTGATCAACCTTGAGAGAATTAGTCAATTTAAAGTCTGATAAAAGAGTTAAAATTATTAGGATTAGCCTAGACATACTTTTTTCAATTGAAATCAAAGGAGGATAAAGATTTTTGCCTAACCTTATTTTGAAAATATGTTTTTGAGTTTTCGCAGTCAAGGTGAGCTTCTTTTGTTTTATGAAGATGAAGGAACAATAAAAGAAATCTGAAGTGGGTAAGAAATCGAAGATAATAAAAAGCAACCAATTGAGGATTCAGAAGACCCGACACAAAAATCCCAATCCCACATAAGTTGTGTATCTAATTCAACATTCCTTCCAACTTGTTTATTATTATTTTATTTTTGATTCAGAGATGGTTTTAAAATTTATCAGTATCCCTTATAGCTGTAATTTTATACTTCTCTGATTTTTAGGTTGGGTGACAGTATTATTATGAGTGAAAATTCCTTCCCATTTGTTTCAAAGAATTCCTTGAAAAATCTTATTTGAACTAGAAAGGTAGGAACTCATACCTCGTTTTCCCTTTGAACTTTCAATCAGGAAGATCGTTAATTCATCACCTGTTCTGAGAGAAAATTGAGTGTTTGGAAAAATGAGTGTGTGGTTCTGATGCATTTTTATCTCTTGTTTAACCAAATGTATTCTGCACAGGAATGAAATGTGAAATGTCAGAAAATTCCACAGAATAGAGATGATATGTGATACAGATGTTTTTATATTATGTTTTGATGATGTCAAGTAAACATGGTTTATTTACAACAAACGATAAAATGACTTGGATAATTTACAAAATAAAAGAAAAATTGCAATTTGAAAAAGAAACCGAACGTCAATCCAAATTGATATATACAATGCGAATCTGAAATATGACTACTACATGAAATGTTTTAAGTAACTCCCATTGATAGGAGCGTCAAGGATTTCTCCATCAAGATTTTCTAGTAAGAAAGAGTTTTTTCCCTTAGTAGCTGCAATCTTGAATGGTCTGAACCAGAGATGATCGAACTTGCCATTTTTCCCTGCATCTTCTTTTCTATCATCCCACTTTAAAACTAGATTGCCAGAAAGAAACTCCTTGTCTTTAGATTTTTTATCGAAAAGGGTCGTCATATGATCCTGGTACTTTTGAAGTTTATCATCTACTTCCACCCTATTATTCAGAACTTCAATGATTTGGTTCATCCTTCTTGTAACGTCGTTTGGATCTTCATTTGCATCCTGCCATAGTTTCATCATAGGAAGAGAGAGATTGATAGGAAGGACAATGTCAGTACCATAAACCAATTGAAAAGGGGGCATACGTATCTATTTCTTGGTGCCGATTTGGTTCACCCATAGGGAATACTTTAGGTGGATGTGCCAAGCTTTTTTTATTTTTTGTCAACACATTTTTTATTATAGTCATCAAGCTCTTGTTAAATGATTCAACCAATCCATTTCCCTAAGGATAATAGGTTGTAAAATGACCTAAAACAATATTTTACTTCTGACAGAAATTGATCATTTCCATGGACTTAAAATCTTGAGTGTTGTCAGTGACTATTTCCCGAGGACAACCAAATCTCGATAGAATGTTTTATTCCAGGAAGTTTATTACTACCAAATCTGTATCATTTCACATTGGAATGGCTTCAACACATTTTGTGAAGTAATCGGTAGTGGTCATAATCCATATATGTTGAGAACTTGATTGTGGATGGATTTATCTGATGAAGTCCAGGACCCATTTTTGAAAAGGATCTTCAATTTTTACTGGGATTAGTGGTAGGGAAAGGAGTGTTTGTTTACCAGTGAACATTTGGCACAAATTGCAGGATCTGACCCGTGCATTCACATCAATAAATAACTTTTTCCAATAATATCCATCCCTTAAAATCTTGTAACTTGTTGCTCTCCAGGCATGATACTCTCCACACACTCCTTCATGGAATTCCTCAATGATGCCTTATATTTTAGATTTTGTTAGAAAACATAACAAGAGGCCTAGAGGGTCTTTCCAGTACAATTGGCCATCAATAATACAATATTTAATTGCATGTAGCTTCAAATTTATTTCTTTAGATGAAGTCATTCCATTTGGGCATTGAAGAATAAGGATGTATGTAACAATATCGTGATATCAGGTAGAGGAAGAAAACTTATCTTCAATTCAAATCGTAGGTGCCTGAACATCAATTTCCTCTATATCCAGGAGAGTTTCATGTGATTCGAGGTTATTTATTTCGAGGGCTATGAAATTTGATTCGTCTAATAGCTTCTCCATGCCTTGACCTTTGATTAGCTTGGTCGGTTTCAGTTCTAGACCAAACTCTTGAATTTTAGCCAACCATCGACCTCTTCTTCCATCACTGTTTGGCTAAACCAAGATGTCTTTGATAACATTTTTTGGCACGCAAGCGATTATTTTGGAATGCAATACATATGTTCTGAAGGCCTTGAGATCCTTCACCATTACATAAGAATGCTTCTCAAGTATATCGTATATTAATTCTGCATCCCTAAGGCTTTTGGTGAAGAAGGCTATTGGTTGTTCGAATCCTTCTTTGTTTTTTTGCAAGAGTATCACTACAACAATATGTTCAGAGGTGAATAAGAAGATTAAGAATTCCTTTGTATAGTCCAGACTTTCTAGTACTGGTGCTTCCCCTATAGCTTTCTTGACACTCTCAAAATATTCGTTAGCTTTTGCAGTCCACTTCACTTCGTTGTCCTTCTTCAACATATTTGTAATCATTTTGATTATTTCAGTAAAGTTGGGAATAAATCTTCTCAAAAAATTGATCTTTCCTAAAAAGATTGAATTTATTTCCTGTTCCTAGGGATATTAATCATGTCAATATCCTCAACTCGCTTAGGTTCAACCTTGATTCCTTCTTTTGACACTATATGGACCAAAAGATTACCTTCTTTCATAGAAAAATGTGATTTCTTGGGATTAAGAGACAAACCGAACTTTCTGCATTTTTCGAAGGTCTGTCTGAGGTGCAACAAATGTTCTGCATCAAATTTAGAAAAAATCATCAAATAATCTAGATAAATAACAACAAATTTATCTCTCTCACCGACGAACGTGATATCCATCANTGAATAATCCAACAGAAACTTCAAAAATAAGCACCACATGTCAGCTTATAAAAGATTTAAAAGATATTAGTCCTATGAATTGTGTTCATGAGTTCTTTATGGTTTATCGCAGACTGTTATTTTGGGGTTTCAAGGCTTCGGGGTTTTTATCGTTTAGACTTATGAGAACATCCAAAGCATGGGGATCTGAAGCGACTATTAGGGATTGATACTTTAAAACTCCACCGAGAAATGTGTAGGGATATTCTTCCCGTACAAACGACAAAGAATCATGGATACATACACCATATGAGCATATAAATACGTTGTGACATACATACCATGTGCGCCAGTTCTGAATTTCTCCAGATGTCTCCACCAGGTCCCGATTATATCATGAGCACTCCTGGAGTATTGGACGCATTCTTTTCTCTTGAAATCTAGAATGAATGTGGCATTGTAAGTATATTTAGGGGTAGGAGAGAGTTTATAAATTAATTTCAGATGTTCCAGTCAGAAAGAGCCGATGGAAACCTGTTGGTGGTTGATTATGCTTATGGTCTAGATGTCAACATGTTCCAAGGCCCAACTTATCATATCATTGTAAGGAATGATTCTCGACTGTGAAAATATCTTGTGAAGCTCTGAATGTGCTATGTGTTTAATCTTAGTTGCATAAGAGTCATCATCTTCTTCGACGGAGTCTTCTAGACAGTTGATGATTTCACATTCCAGGATCTCAAAAACTCGTGTCCAAGTTTTAACAATGTTTGTGGCTCACAGATTAGTGTCCGACAAAATTTCTGCATTCGAGTTTAAATCTTTGCCTGTTGCATCAGGATTTTTTTCCATTTTCCACGGTGCCATAATATCTAAGGAAATAGAGTGAGGTTACCTGTTACAAGGAAAATCCGTGAGTTTTTCAATAGATAAAACTGCTAATTGCGAAAGGTGAAAATGATTTTGAAATTGAAGTGATTTTATTCAAACAAGAGCTTATTAATTTTTGTATAGACCCACTAATGAGGAATTTCTTACCCTCAATGGATTTGACTACCTGGCGATCCAGAATATTCATTCGAAATAATTACCTTTAATTGATCATAAATTCCATTGATGCTTTGACGGTTCACGTTCGGGAAGATTTGGATGTGTCAGGGTGGAAATCTCCCGAATCCGCTTTTACAACCGCTTTTACAATCGCTTTTACAACCTAATTAACCACCTTTTAAAACGTTGAATTAACTTTGATTGTTTTAGAAGTTCAGAATTCAGGGATTTTAAAAATAGCTCAAGAGAGGTTCCTCGAAATCTGAAACCATGAAGTAAATAATTATGAGTATTCTTCCTTAAGTATTGATTAATCGGGTTTAACTTATGTTATTAGATGTTTCATTAATTTCTTTTTACTCTTTGTAATGTCCAATGCTTCAACATTTGAAACTTCGGTGATTTGTGAACTCACTCTTTGTTAAACTTTCGAAGGGTCCTCTCCTAGAGTGACGTGGCGTGAATGATGTCATTCTAGATGACATGTCAAGAAGAGATAGGTGCCACGTGTCATCCGAGAGCATGTGAATCATCCAACGGAAACTTCAACAATAAGTGCCACATGTCATCTTATAAAAAATTTAAAAGACATTAGTCATATGACATGTGTTCGTGAGTTCTTTACGTTTTATCGCGGACTGCTATTTTCGGGTTTCAGGGCTTCAGGGTTTTTATCGTTTAGACTTATGGGAACATCTGAAGCACGGGGCTTCAAAGCGACCGTTAGGGATTGATTATTTAAAACTCAGGAGGTTCCATAACTATGGAGGTTATTAGGATCGCTTTATCAAATTAAGGGGACTCATCAATGACGGATAATGTATGTGCTTTATTATTAAATGAAAACCAATGAATTTGATTTAAAATTAAAAGGCCACTTTGTGTAGAATTTTGTTCCTAAGAAGGCGAAAAATATAAACTCAAAAGTTCAAAATTGTGTGTGTTCCAACAGGACCCATCCACTGTGCATGAAACATCTTAATGGAACCTTTTTTCAAATCCTAGGGAAAACACTCCCTAGTGAGGTATTGTGTCATTGTGTCTAGGATTTGATCATGGTGCTTGACCTTAAGAAGGTTCAGTTAAGGATTAAGGCCCTTGGTTATCCCCTTAACCATGTATCATGGCCTCAAGCCATTTGTAGTGGAAAAAACCTACCTATGACACATGTATCGCACTCAGGGGCCTATAAAGGACCTATAGAAAGGACTCATGTGTTGGTAGAAGGACTCATTTAAGGCTCTTGAGCCTGAGAATATTGAAAAATATCTCGAGGTACTTTTTTTCCTTCTTTGACCATGTTCAAACCCCTATGACCTATCCTCAGTGTGAAAATTCCCCTAATGTCATCCATATCCAACCTTCATGCCAAAGACCCTCTAGAGACGATTGTTGTTGTGGTTTTGTAGGTGTTTTTCATGGAAATTCATCCCGAGAAGTGGCATTGAGGGCTTAAGGCACAAGTTCTTTCCTTCCCTAACCATAACGCTAGAGATTTAGAAGACCTTAATTTAGAACTTAAGCCCCTTTATTCCCCCCCTTACCATGTTTATACCTCAAAGACCATTTCCAATGCACAAAACCTACTCATGGATTTCATATCCCACATGTATTCTAAAGAGCTCTAACCATGGACTAGGGAATGATTCATGGTGTAGACCTAAGATATATTTTTATTTAGGGCATGTGTTGTGGTTTACATGTTTCCCTTAGGCAGGATAGAGATATTGTAGAAGGGTCTCATGTGGTCATTCGAAGAAGTTTTCAACATGATAGTCATAGAATATTTGTGGTTAGTAAGTGTTTTTCATGGTGACTGAGACTGACAAATGTGATTTGGGAAACAAGGTCATTTATTATCCACTTGTAACCTTGGATAGACCTCTAGACACATTCTTGTTGCATAAATAACTTAGTGTTAGCACCCATAACAACATTAGAGGTGAATTATTACCAATATAGGTCACATGTGGAGGTTCGAAGACTCATCCATGGTGCTTTATCCCAGCCATCTGCTTGAGCATTAGGGTTCATTTCCTTGACCGTGTTTAGGAATCCAGACCCATTTCCACTCTGCGTAGTTTTTGATCTAGATTATTTTGAGAATGAAATGAAGGAGGAAATATAACAAGTAAATACACATATATATTTCCAGAAACACAAAGATATAATAATGCACAATTTTTATTAATGAAATAAATGTACAGAAACTGTAAAAATACAGAGTGAATGAACTCGCTAGAATGGTGGCAGCTTATCTCTAAGAAGAGATGTGATGGCTATGCTCATTCGAAAGAATATTATGATATTTATAATGAGGCTTGTTATCCCCGATATCTAGGGATAACTAGGAGATCNAAGGTCTGTCTGAGGTGCAACAAATGTTCTGCATCAAATTTAGAAAAAATCATCAAATAATCTAGATAAATAACAACAAATTTATCTCTCTCACCGACGAACGTGATATCCATCACTCTCTGAAAAAGTAGCTCCTGCATTCATCAAACCAAAGGGAATTTTATCATACATAAAGGTTCCCCATGGAGTGGTAAACTCAGTCTTTTCTCTGTCGTCTTCATGAACGAATATCTGATTATATCCAGAAAAACCATCAATCATGGAAATCCTATTATCCCCTACCACCTTATCTAGAACATGATCCATCTTTGGGAGTGGGTAGTTATCTTTAAGGGACGACCGATTTAATTTTTTGAAATCAACACAGAGTCTTATTTCACCATTTTTCTTTTTAATGGGGACCAAATTTGCTACCCATTTAGAGTATCTGAGTGGAATGATGATTTTTGCATCAAGGAGTTTCTTAAATTCCCTTTCTATTACTGGTAGGAGAATGGGGTTTATTTTCCTGAGCTTCTGCCTGAAAGGTTTAATACCATATATTAAAGGAATCTTATGTTCAATAACATAGGTATCATAGTTTTTAGATCATCATAAGACCATGCAAAAACATCTTTGTATTTCCTAAGAAACTTAACGTACTTGCTCTTCATTTGGGCCAGAAGGTATTTTGATATTTTGACCATTTTGGGATCTTCATTAGTTTCTACATTACAGTGTTCAACTTGTCCAGTTTGAGGTCGTAAGGTAGACTTTAAAGGTATGTCATCCTGGTCAAACAACCTTACTAAGGGGTTCATGCCTCTAGGAATCTAATTGTTCTTAAGCAAGAGCATGTGGTGATTTGAAATCTTATCTTGGAATTTCTTTGGGTTTTCCCCTTTCCGCATAATCCAAGAAGGATCATTCTAGTTTTCCTGATCTATGTGAGTTTCAAAAAACTCATCAATCATTTCCAGGAACTGTTTGATTTGTTCTTCATCTTCAAACACTTTCCAGTGCTGAACATTGTTCAATATCGAAGGTCTATGTCTCATCTCGATGTGATATTTTAGTTTCAAGAAAGTAGGCGGTATGAAGGTCGTAACAACCTTGGCCAAGGAATCAACTTGTTGATTCTCCATCTTGGGAATAGAGTGAATAGTAAAGGACAAGAAGAAGTTCTCTATAAGATCCTATGCACAATTCCTATATGATCTCAAACTTGGATGCTTATCTTGATATTGTTGTTTTACCCGCTTTACAATAATCTCTGCATCAACATAAACTATCAGATGTTCAATTTTTAACTTCCTTGCAGCTTCTAATCCTAAAACTAGAGCTTCATATTCGCAAACATTATTCGTATAATCGACCTCCCATTGTAATATGTAAGAGAATGGAATACCATACTCATCACCTGGTGCAACGAATAAAACCCTATCTCCTACTCCTTCGCTGGAAGTGGCACCATCAAAGAATATTTTCCACATTCCTTCTCTAACATTTACATTTTTCTTTGTCATTTATAGTTTTTTTTTTCTTCTTATGTACATTCCTCAAAATCGTCATCTATAGATAATATACAATTTCCTAAGTCCTTATCAACAACATAGTCTGGGTAATTATTTGGGTTTTGAGGGTCACTTACAATATACACTAGTCTAGTTTCTCTATACATTCGCATGAATTGCCCACCAAAAATTGGGATTGTAGCATAAGTCATGTCTAGTTGAACCGAACCTCCTAACTTGGCACCCCAAGACCTAGATAGAAGCATGTCGTATTTGATAGGAACATTAGAAAAAACCACATCCATAAGGATACTTTTTACAGGGATCTAAGAAATATTTACTACCAAATCTTTAATCATACCTAGACACTTAACCTTTCTAGAATCAAATGAGTACAAGTCTTGATGAGGTCTCGTAATTTTGAGGCCTAATTTTTCCATGTGGCATTAAATTATGAGAGGCCCCTGACTCTAACATGCAATTGTGCAGTAAATGGTCGAGTACAGTTAGTGTAATATAGAATGGATCAACATAATCCTTATTTTTTTAAATGTGTGGACCGAACATGATTGTAGGTTTTTCATCTTGCAGATTAATAACATCAACTTGACATTCAACATCAGAAAAATTTATCACTTTAGCAATTCAATTTTTACAAATCGATCTTTTTGCAAGTTCAGCCAGAGGCATTGGGCTTTTAATTTTATTAAGTTCATTTTATAAATTGAAATCCCCAATTGTTTTCTTAGTTTCCTTGGTTTGAACTTCTTCTTTTGTATTTTCCATCTTCTTAGTTTGCACTATTTTTGTTTCAGGTTGCTTTGTTCGGGAAACTTGTGTTTCATTTGATCATTTGGAAACTGATGCCTCATTCACTTTACTTCATGATAACATCTTTTTTGGTGGAACAATTTTAGAATTTTTCTCTCTGGGGATTAAATCATACTCATGTTGGAGTTCGGCCATTATTGAGTCAGTGAGACCTCAATATGTAGAGTCCCCCATATTTTTTATGTCTTCCTCATTATCAAACAAGGATTCTAGGTCTAAATATTTCTCATAATCCTGCCTGGTTAAGTGTGGCTCAATATCATCATCACTAAGGTTTTTTAGATCTTCTTTTAACTCCTCATAATCTTGCATTTCATCCCTCTGCATGAAAATTTCAGTTTTAAACAGAGCTTGGATAATTTGATCTTCATTTTTTACTTCTCTTTGTTGTATCTGATGGTTAAGGTTTCTCCTGAACTGATTCCTACTATATGGATCAGGTTTAGCTTGATATAACTCCATCCTGGAAATTTTGTTTGATACATATTTAATAATCTTGGCCATCTCATCCATTTTTTCCTCTGTGGACTTCCCAGATCCAGAGGGTCTTGCCTGTTCTTTGAAACACCTAGGTTCTCTCGTTCCCATCTCAACCTTAGTTTTTGATTTCCCAGATGCCATCATATTGGATTCAATTTATTTACATTATCTTGCATTCCTAATAAAGTGGTAGATCTCCTTTCTCTTAAAAGTAGAGCAAAGTCGAGATCAAAATCCCTTGCAAAATTTACTTTTGTAGCTGGTTGAGAAGGTTTGACTTTGGCTGGGATTTTATGATACAACTTGTTGAACCTATGGATAAATTCAAGGACTGATTCATAAGTCTTCTTTATCAAAGCCCCAAATTTGGTTAAATAATAAAGATGATCCTTTTTCTCACCTCAGTTTCTTAGGAAGGCATTTTCTAGGTCATCATATGATCGTATGGAACCTACTGGGAGTCCTCTGAATCAAGTCCTCACTTGTCCTTCAAAGGTTTATACTAAAAGTCTTGAGTAAATGTCTTCGTGCTTGATGCCAAGGATATCAACAAACTGATCTAAAAAGGCTATATGTTTTGTGGCGGTTAGATATCCTTCTCCCGTGAATTTGGGGAGGTTCTTCATGTAATTTTCAAGTAAATCGTGCAAGACAACATGAAGGAACAAAGGAGCATATCTAGCAGATACCTTGGAAAATATTCTAGGGGGTTGAGCTTGTCCACTCGCTCTTGCACCTCCAACACCACCAACATCGACCATTGAAATTCTAGGAGACAGACTTTGGGGGATAAAAATGAGATTTTCAAAAACTTCGAAAGACTGAACTATTGAACTTTCGACCACTTCGGGGTGTTGTGAATGAATTTCAGGAAAAATATCGCGAAGAGATGAAAGATATAGATGAGGAGGAAAAGGGAAACTTGAGCTAGGTTCGTTAGGTCTACTGGATGTATATATAGGAGAGGCGATAGGGGTGAATCTGGGTAGAGGAAGTACTCTTCGGGGTTTCAGGAAACAAAAACCTTTACCTCGGGAAAGGAGAGAACTGACAGAGTGTCAATGATAGAGGGGATCAAAAGGAATCATTTGTTATCACTGGTAAAAGTATCTGTCAGGTCAATCTCAACTTTTATATCGAGAAGGATTACCTCTGGATTTTCAAGTTTAACCTCATGTTTACTAGTTGATGCCTCTGCAGAATGAATTTGTTTAAAACTTTCTTCAGGGGTTATTTATTCAACATGAACCTTAACATTAGCTTATGTAACTCTAGGTTGATATACCTTACCTGCTGATGCAACAGGCTATGTCAGATATCCCTTTGGTTTCAACAATTTTTTGGGATCTGACACTGGTGTAGTCTACTTTTTGTCTAGGTTTTTCCTGGTATTGCTTCAAATGAATGCCAGTTTTATCTACGATGGAGTTTCTAGGTGAAAAATAAAATAATCCTAACTTACGCATTCAATCTTTGTTCACCATCAAAGACCAAAATTTACCTTGTCGTTCTCCCAGGGAAAATGATTTCATTTCTTTGTCCCCAGAAACGAAACCAAAAAGATGTTGTTCTTGAGATTAATCCTAAGGCTCAAAGAGTAATTTCAGGCATCAATAGCGTTTAAAGAAAATGTTTTAATGAGTGCTTTTCCTACCTTTAGTTTTATGAAAAATGATCTTTAAATGAAATTAATAATAGGATAGTACATAGGTTGTATTTCATTATCTGAGTCACAATTATAATATCAAATGGTGTGGAAAAGAGTTACAAAACTATTAAACAAATCCAAACATCAATTAAATATGAGTCTCACCTTGTTTGCAGTGGAAGAAAAGTAGAGAACGCACCCTTGAACAAGATATAAATTGCAGTAATCCACACAGATCACAGGTCTTGTTTTACTCACAGTAAATATGGAGGAAAAAATGTTTATCGAATGAATTTTTGGTACAATATGATCACAGTAGTTGTAATACTAAATTGCAACCAATTTCTCTTCAAGTAATTACATAAATAAATTTGGGGAAATGGAAACACAGAGGAAACACATAACTCAAATTGAATGAAAATTAAAATCTCTATCTGCACTTGTATTAATACTCAAAAAGAGAGTTTCTCTATTACATTCGGCAAGAATCAACCCTGAATAGATCTTAAATATGTGTATTTATACAAAATATGTCACAACTAAAAACTGATGGACTTCTTACATTATTTAATTAAAAATAACATACATCTAAATAAAACAAAAACATGTAAATTTTGATGAGTTTTGTTGGCGCTCTCTTCTGTCTCTTCATCTGTTGGTAGAAGTGTTCCTTCTCCTTAATCCTTTGGTTTGGGTACACATGTCATTAAGGCCAAACCTAATCATTTTGCATACTGTCTTAGCCTTTTAATTTCGTTGTCATTTGTCCCTTCGGAGATGTTCAGTAGGGTAACAAATCATGGTCAAAGTCATGGGGGGATAGGAAAATCAGACGAATAACACAGCATTGGCTCATCAAGGGATGGATAACGGTCACAGGGAGAGTAACTGTCTATGGAAATAATGATGAGAGAATAAGTGTATGATGATGAGGTGGGATGAGTGGAAGTTAGAATGTAGGTGGACGAGGTAAGTGACTATTGGAAGGTGAGAGGTAGAGAGGGTTGAAGGAATGAACCCTGTGCATTGTTTCTCACTTTCTCCCAGTTGTGTTTGATTTTCCATGTTCAATGCATTGGGTGCATCTATCCATCAATGCCACCATGAACCTTGAGGGATCAATCCTTTCACTTACTTTGAAGGAAAATAATTTCATTTGTATTTGGGGAAGCTTTTCTTGGACCTTGTTCACTTCTTGGACTATGGCCTGAAAATGTGAACTTGGATTAACTAGCCATTTACTGATTTTAAGAAGATCAATATGGCTCATTTATTGAATGGTTTCCAGAGTTTCTTCTTTGTTATTTCTGGAATTATGTTGGTTTATTTCTATCTCAATTTTCCCCAGGGCCTTTGAGATATTACTCCCCTCAAACTCAATCAACTTTTTGTTTAATGATGACAATGCCTCTAGACAAGATTATTTCACTTCCCTGGAAGATTGCTTTCCTTCTTCTAGATTTCTTTCCCATAATTTTAGGGCCATCTCACCTCTTAATTGTTCATAATAAGAGAGAAGAGGAAAATCAGGGACATTAGCTTTTTGCATCAATATGCGTACTTCTTGAAACTTAGACCGAGCTGAGCAGACATCTTTTTCCTTCACATAGATATCCTTTAGGGAAAATTCCACTACCTGATACCATTTTTGGATGGCATCTACTTTAAGAAAAAGATCATGTTAGGTAACTTCTTGCTTCTCATTAATTTCCAATGCTTGAGTTTTGAAGGACGAGATGTCTATCGATGTACCTTCGGTTAGGGTCAATTTGGCCTGCAAGTGTTCTATCAACTCATCACACCGAGTGACCATAACTTGGCTAGTATGTGAACTCTAGTGGAGCAGATCGAGGTTACCCTGAAGCTTCTTAATTTGTTGCCAACCATTAGCCCTGATTTGCTCAAAATCCTGGTTCATTCTATTTTTGATAGTCTGCTCTGTGGCATATATCTGATTCTGCAAGTTCTCTACCAATAGGCATTTATGTCACAGTTGTTCGATGAAATTGTCCACCAACCATTAATTGGCAGTGGAAGAATCACCTAACAAACCTGCAACTTCCTTTGCAAATACTGGGCCATCCTGGTCATTTCCATCATACACTAGTCTTTTCCTTTTAGTTATCACTCCATCGTTTTGGTGAGATTCTCTTTTCAAGATGGATTTATGTTTATTACTAGAAAAAAAATCTGAGGGAGGCATCTCTTTGGGACATATGGGAGTAAGATCACTCACAAAATTGATTTCAGAATTAGTATATCCAAAGATGGTTTGTAGACAGGTTAATGACATGATGGGAGAGGCAATTTCGGTGGAATTTTGCTTCCCTGTTGTATTGGGGGTGCCAACAGGAGTTGTTGGTGTTGAATGAGAGACAATTTGTCCTGCATTCATGAAGGCCTCAAACCTTGCTATCACCTGTGGATTATTTAGTCATGATAGTGACGCTATTATCTCCTGAAATAGTACCTATGGGCTTTTGGGGACCTTTTCGGCTTTGGGTTTAGTGGAGGAGCTCGACTCATATCCTATAGAATTAACTTCTTGTGGAGGAGGCGTGGCTATTGACTCTCCCTATAGTATCTTTGGCAGACTGTTCCGCCTATGTTTCTGAAAGATGAGGAAACCAACTTGTTGGTCTGGGGGTAGGGTTAGGACTCTTTTTTGGACTTCCTCATAAGACCTAACTCCCCTAAATATTCCATCATACGGGGAATTCTCATGCATGTACCACTTCATATTGAACTGATCCATATGGTTTTCCACTATCTTAAGTAGATCATGTTTTTTTAACTCAATCTCAACCAATTTAATATCCTCCATAGACACAGCCTCAACTTTAGAGTGGCCAAAATCCAATAATGTAAACATGCCAACTTGAATGGGGAAAGTCGGTCATACCTTTTTCTGAGCTACTTTCATCTCCTTGCTGATACCTCCCACCACTTTCTGGTATGCCACTTCTCTACACACCATCCTATCAGGTAAAAATTGTGGGAGATCATGAGGGGGAACCGAGAAACCAAAACATTTGATGTAGGAGAAATTCTCCTCAATGAATCAATCTACGAGCTTGCCTAGGTTTCCCATAATCCTCTCTGAAATCTGAGGAGGCAGGTGACTGTAAATGGCTATGTGAATATGTACTATGATATTATGGCTGATTTCATAAAAGAAATCCTTATCTTTCTCCTCCCATAACTTGGAGTGATAAAAATGAATAGGCTCAGAACTGGTTGGGGTCAAACTCCAGTTCATCAATGGAAAAGGGGTCATGAAGCAGATGGAATCCATAACATGTGAAAACATGTAAAAAGTGGCAGGCTTCCCTTTTTATTTCTCTATTTTACGATCGACGATTTCCTTGTCCAAATTATCCAACAACATTTTGGCCCAATTGAAAGTGTAACCCTCGACTACCTCGTTCATGATGGATACCCATTCCACCGAGAAATGTGTAGGGATATTATTCCCATACAGACGACATAGCATGATGGCTACATACACCATATGATCATCTAAATACACTGTGATATACATACCATGAGCGTCGGTTCTGAATTTATCTAGATGTCCCCACTAGGTCTTGATTATATCATGACTGCTACAGGCGTATTGGACACATTATTTTCTCTCGAACTATAGAATGAATTCGGCATTGTAAGTATATTTAGGGGTAAGAGAGAGTTTATACATTACTTGCAGATGTTCTGATCAAGAAGAGATGATGGAAACCTACTGGTGGTTGATGATGGTTTTGGTCTGGATGTCAACATGTTCCAAGACCTATCTTATCATATCGTTTTAAGGCATGATTCTCGGTCGTGCAACTATCTTTTGCAGCTCTGAATGTTTTATGTGTCTAATATTAGATGAATAAGAGTAATCTTCTTCTTCGATGGAGTCTTCTGGACAGTTGATGATTTCATGTTCCAGTATCTCAAACACTTGTGTCCAAGTTTTAATGATGTCCGTGGCTCGCTGAGTAGTTTCCGACATAATCTCTGCATTTGGGTTTGAATCTTTGCTTATTGCATCATGATTTTTTCCCATTTTACATGGTGCCATAATATCTAAGGACACAAAGTGAGGTTACCTGTTACAGGGAAAATCCGTGAGTTTTTCAATAAATAAAACTGCTAATTGTGAAAGGTGAAAATGATTTTGAAATTGAAGTGCTTTTATTCAAACAAGAGCTTATTGATTTTCGTATAGACTCACTGATGAGGAATTTATTACCCTCAATGGAATCACTACTTGGCGATCTGCAATATTCGTTTGAAATCATTACCTTTAATCGATCATAAATTCCATCGATACTTCGATGGTTTGCGTTCGAGAAGCTTTGGATGTGTCAGGGTGGAAATCTCTCGAATCCCGAATTCGTAGAGTAGTTAATCTTTGAATAATCAATTTTACAACTTAATTAAACATGTTTTCAAACATTGAATTAACTTTGAGTGTTTCAGAAGCTTGGAATTCAGGGGTTTTAAATATAGCACAAGAGAGGTTCCCCGAAATCCGAAACCGCGAAGTAAATAATTACGAGTAATCTTCCTTAAGTGTTGATTAATCGAGTTTAACTTATGTTATTAGATGTTTCATTAATTGCTTTTTACTCTTTGTAATGTCCAATTCTTCAACATTTGAAACTTCAGTGATTTGTGAACTCACTCTTTGTTAAACTTTTGAAGGGTCCTCTCCTAGAGTGATGTGGCGGGAATGATGTCATTCTAGATGACATGTCAAGAAGAGATAGGTGCCACGTGTCACCCGAGAGCATGTGAATAATCCAACAGAAACTTCAAAAATAAGCACCACATGTCAGCTTATAAAAGATTTAAAAGATATTAGTCCTGTGAATCATGTTCATGAGTTCTTTATGGTTTATCGCAGACTGTTATTTTGGGGTTTCAAGGCTTCGGGGTTTTTATCGTTTAGACTTATGGGAACATCCAAAGCATGGGGATCTGAAGCGACTATTAGGGATTGATACTTTAAAACTCCACCGAGAAATGTGTAGGGATATTCTTCCCGTACAGACGACAAAGAATCATGGATACATACACCATATGAGCATATAAATACGTTGTGACATACATACCATGTGCGCCAGTTCTGAATTTCTCCATATGTCTCCACCAGGTCCCGATTATATCATGAGCACTCCTGGAGTATTGGACACGTTCTTTTCTCTTGAAATCTAGAATGAATGTGGCATTGTAAGTATATTTAGGGGTAGGAGAGAGTTTATAAATTAATTTCAGATGTTCCAGTCAGAAAGAGCCGATGGAAACCTGTTGGTGGTTGATTATGCTTATGGTCTAGATGTCAACATGTTCCAAGGCCCAACTTATCATATCATTGTAAGGAATGATTCTCGACTGTGAAAATATCTTGTGAAGCTCTGAATGTGCTATGTGTTTAATCTTAGTTGCATAAGAGTCATCATCTTCTTCGACGGAGTCTTCTAGACAGTTGATGATTTCACATTCCAGGATCTCAAAAACTCGTGTCCAAGTTTTAACAATGTTTGTGGCTCACAGATTAGTGTCCGACAAAATTTCTGCATTCGAGTTTAAATCTTTGCCTGTTGCATCAGGATTTTTTTCCATTTTCCACGGTGCCATAATATCTAAGGAAATAGAGTGAGGTTACCTGTTACAAGGAAAATCCGTGAGTTTTTCAATAGATAAAACTGCTAATTGCGAAAGGTGAAAATGATTTTGAAATTGAAGTGATTTTATTCAAACAAGAGCTTATTAATTTTTGTATAGACCCACTAATGAGGAATTTCTTACCCTCAATGGATTTGACTACCTGGCGATCCAGAATATTCATTCGAAATAATTACCTTTAATTGATCATAAATTCCATTGATGCTTTGACGGTTCACGTTCGGGAAGATTTGGATGTGTCAGGGTGGAAATCTCCCGAATCCGCTTTTACAACCGCTTTTACAATCGCTTTTACAACCTAATTAACCACCTTTTAAAACGTTGAATTAACTTTGATTGTTTTAGAAGTTCAGAATTCAGGGATTTTAAAAATAGCTCAAGAGAGGTTCCTCGAAATCTGAAACCATGAAGTAAATAATTATGAGTATTCTTCCTTAAGTATTGATTAATCGGGTTTAACTTATGTTATTAGATGTTTCATTAATTTCTTTTTACTCTTTGTAATGTCCAATGCTTCAACATTTGAAACTTCGGTGATTTGTGAACTCACTCTTTGTTAAACTTTCGAAGGGTCCTCTCCTAGAGTGACGTGGCGTGAATGATGTCATTCTAGATGACATGTCAAGAAGAGATAGGTGCCACGTGTCATCCGAGAGCATGTGAATCATCCAACGGAAACTTCAACAATAAGTGCCACATGTCATCTTATAAAAAATTTAAAAGACATTAGTCATATGACATGTGTTCGTGAGTTCTTTACGTTTTATCGCGGACTGCTATTTTCGGGTTTCAGGGCTTCAGGGTTTTTATCGTTTAGACTTATGGGAACATCTGAAGCACGGGGCTTCAAAGCGACCGTTAGGGATTGATTATTTAAAACTCAGGAGGTTCCATAACTATGGAGGTTATTAGGATCGCTTTATCAAATTAAGGGGACTCATCAATGACGGATAATGTATGTGCTTTATTATTAAATGAAAACCAATGAATTTGATTTAAAATTAAAAGGCCACTTTGTGTAGAATTTTGTTCCTAAGAAGGCGAAAAATATAAACTCAAAAGTTCAAAATTGTGTGTGTTCCAACAGGACCCATCCACTGTGCATGAAACATCTTAATGGAACCTTTTTTCAAATCCTAGGGAAAACACTCCCTAGTGAGGTATTGTGTCATTGTGTCTAGGATTTGATCATGGTGCTTGACCTTAAGAAGGTTCAGTTAAGGATTAAGGCCCTTGGTTATCCCCTTAACCATGTATCATGGCCTCAAGCCATTTGTAGTGGAAAAAACCTACCTATGACACATGTATCGCACTCAGGGGCCTATAAAGGACCTATAGAAAGGACTCATGTGTTGGTAGAAGGACTCATTTAAGGCTCTTGAGCCTGAGAATATTGAAAAATATCTCGAGGTACTTTTTTTCCTTCTTTGACCATGTTCAAACCCCTATGACCTATCCTCAGTGTGAAAATTCCCCTAATGTCATCCATATCCAACCTTCATGCCAAAGACCCTCTAGAGACGATTGTTGTTGTGGTTTTGTAGGTGTTTTTCATGGAAATTCATCCCGAGAAGTGGCATTGAGGGCTTAAGGCACAAGTTCTTTCCTTCCCTAACCATAACGCTAGAGATTTAGAAGACCTTAATTTAGAACTTAAGCCCCTTTATTCCCCCCCTTACCATGTTTATACCTCAAAGACCATTTCCAATGCACAAAACCTACTCATGGATTTCATATCCCACATGTATTCTAAAGAGCTCTAACCATGGACTAGGGAATGATTCATGGTGTAGACCTAAGATATATTTTTATTTAGGGCATGTGTTGTGGTTTACATGTTTCCCTTAGGCAGGATAGAGATATTGTAGAAGGGTCTCATGTGGTCATTCGAAGAAGTTTTCAACATGATAGTCATAGAATATTTGTGGTTAGTAAGTGTTTTTCATGGTGACTGAGACTGACAAATGTGATTTGGGAAACAAGGTCATTTATTATCCACTTGTAACCTTGGATAGACCTCTAGACACATTCTTGTTGCATAAATAACTTAGTGTTAGCACCCATAACAACATTAGAGGTGAATTATTACCAATATAGGTCACATGTGGAGGTTCGAAGACTCATCCATGGTGCTTTATCCCAGCCATCTGCTTGAGCATTAGGGTTCATTTCCTTGACCGTGTTTAGGAATCCAGACCCATTTCCACTCTGCGTAGTTTTTGATCTAGATTATTTTGAGAATGAAATGAAGGAGGAAATATAACAAGTAAATACACATATATATTTCCAGAAACACAAAGATATAATAATGCACAATTTTTATTAATGAAATAAATGTACAGAAACTGTAAAAATACAGAGTGAATGAACTCGCTAGAATGGTGGCAGCTTATCTCTAAGAAGAGATGTGATGGCTATGCTCATTCGAAAGAATATTATGATATTTATAATGAGGCTTGTTATCCCCGATATCTAGGGATAACTAGGAGATC